>OU342745.1:222711839-223113401 GCA_910589775.1 Avena eriantha
CATACAATTGCACTGGTCGATCCCTGTGTGGTTTGTTTAGAGGAACAAACATGCAATGAATCTAGATGTATTCATGAAAAGAACAGACATGCAATCACACTGCTAGATCCTTATGTGGTTTGTGAGAAGAACTTACACGCAATCACACTGGGTGGATCCATGTGTGGTTCATGAAAAGAGCAGACATGCAATGACACTGGTGGATCCATGTGTTGTTTGTGAGAAGAACACACATCCAATGACATTGGGTGTGGTTCATGAAAAGAACACACATCCAGTGACACTGGTGGATCCTTATGTGGTTTGTGAGAAGAACATACTTGCAATGACTCTAGGTGTGTTTCATGAGAAGAACACACATGCAATGACACTGGTGGATCCATATGTGGTTTGCGAGAAGAACATACATGCAGTGACTCTAGCTGTGGTTCATGAAAAGAACACTCATGCAATGACACTAGTTGATCCATGTGTGGTTTGTGAGAAGAACACACATCCAATGACACTGGGTGTGGTTCATGAAAAGAACACACGTCCAGTGACACTGGAGGATCTTTATGTGGTTTGTGAGAAGAATAGACATCCAATGATACTGTGTATGGTTCATGAAAAGAACACGCATCCAATGAAACTGGTGGATCCATGTGTGGTTTGTGAGAAGAACAGACACGCAGTGACACCGGGTGTGATTCATGAAAAGAACACACATGCAATGACACTGGTGGATCCTTATGTGGTTTGTGAGAAGAACACACATGCAATCACACTGGTGGATCCATGTGTTGTTCGTGAAAAGAACAAACATGCAATGACACTGGTGGATCCTTATGTGGTGTGTGAGAAGAACACACATGCAATCATACTGGGTGGATCCATGTGTGGTTCATGAAAAGAATAGACATGCAATGACACTGGTGGATCCATGTGTGGTTTGTGAGAAGAATACACATCCAATGACATTGGGTGTGGTTCATGAAAGCAACACACATCCAATGCCACCGATGGATCCTTATGTTGTTTCAACATGTGGTTTATGAAAAGAACACACATGCGATGACATCAGTGGATCCTTGTGGTTTTTGACAATAATACACATGCAATGAACTCTAGTGGGTCCATGTGGTTTATGAGAAGAACACACATCCAATGAACTCTAGTGGATCTATCTTGGCATACTTTGATTTATGCCACGATGTATTTCATTGTACAAGACACTGACTTTCCATTTTTATACTACTCAGTTTTGCCCTTGGTTTTTTGATACTACTTAGTTTTGCCCCCCTCTCTCTATCTTTCATAGAAGCCCAAACTTGTGCTCACCCTATCTGCTACTCCCTGATTGGTTGTCATAGTTTTCATGCGGATCGTGCGCACCAACCGTTGATTCTGTGTGATCCAACGACAATCGTTGCACACGTTGTGCCCTTCACAGTACAACGTGAGACAGCACGGACGTCTCCCTCAGCGAGACTTCTACAAGAAGGAACATGATGTCGTCCATGGAAAAAGTCATCGAGCGGTCATGTCATGTTTAATCAAGTCTAAAAAGCCTACTACTGCTACTACTATGCCACAACGCATGCGTCATCGAGTGCACGGTCGTCGATGGACAACTGTAATTTATTGCCACTTGATTTTAATAAGACATATCCCATTTTTTATGCAGTGGCTCTCCATCTCACTTGCAACTAGGCTCGGCCGTAAGAAACTTGCACGCGCTAGCCGGAGGCCGGAGAACTGAGCTCGATGAGACCTAACGTCTCCGCCTTCATCAACACATCCCTCTACCCGATCTAGCATAACCCCACAAATCTCGCCGTACAGCCACCTACCTCCCCATCTACATTTCCAGTTTTAACTATCACCAACGTGTCAAACTTCGTACATAGAAATTGTGTATGCGCCCTTTGCATGCGGCTCAATACAGAACTGCCATGCATGGCCCGGGAAAAAAACGTGACGTACCATGCGCGTGTCGCGGTGCACGGTGCAGTAGACTGCGCGGCGCGTTGCACGGTGGTGCAACGAAACGTTCCTTGCTTCCATCCAGCTTAACTATAGAGCCCCTCTCCGCACACCCACTCTCACTCTCGCTCACTCTCCCCACACAACCCTCTCCATTGTCCCACCACCATCCGCAAACTCTCGAGAATACCCCGTCCGCGCTGGCGATGGTGGAGGAGGATAAGGTGGCCATCATCGCCTCCGAGGCCGCCGGTGAGGAGGCCCCTGTCTCCTCACTGGTCCCCCTCGAAGCATTGAAAGCAGCCGTTGTCCCTGTCCAGGCCCCAGTCGAGGCATCGATGGCAGCCGCCGTTCCTGTCCAGGCCCCCGTCCCCGCAACCGATGGAGCCACCGAAGAGGAGCCCCCATCGGCGAGGAGGCCCCCGCCGGTCACAAGCAGATCAAGCACTTCTTGGGAACCTATGATCCAAATAAGTACATCACTCCGTTGAACCCCCTACCACACCGGCATCGACGACCCATGGTCGGAGGTAACTAGGGTTTTCTCCCCTCCCCTGGTTCTTCTACCATTCCCATCATTGTATGCTAGATCTTGGTTTATTAGGATTCGCTTGTTCGCATTTCGATTTCTTGATCTTCTTACATCATCTAATCCCCCATTTTCCTTTTCTTCCAATAGGCTTCCGGTAGCGATGTCTACAGCGATGACGAGTCCATGCACACCAAGACTCGTCAGGTGCTGAGGAGGCTGCGGGCCGGCCAGTACGACGCCTTCTTCAGGGGCGGCGACTACAGCTGCCACTTCTGCAAGGGGATCGCCTTCTGCTGGGTGAGTCTTGACGGTGGCACCGACTTCAACTCCTTACATAAGCATGCACAGGTCACGGGCTCCGGCATCCACAAAGGCGGCGAGCGCGAGACGTGAACATCAAATCCTACATCACTGAACACCGGGCTCTCGGCATTCACCTCTGAAACCTCCAGCGGGTGGCCATCAAAGAGGGTCGCATGCCTCCAATCAGGCCCAAGGCCCGCAAGATCAAGGGACTGGGCAGCAAGAAGTGGAGGAAGCGCCAGAGGGAGGAGGCAGAGGCGCGGGCGCTTGAAGGCCTTGAATGTGCCTGCAGGTGTGGCGGTTGCTGCTCCTAAGCAGCTTCTTTTGATTTTCTATATTTTGCTTGCATCCTATTTCTGGCTGAATGCATCGAACCTCGTTAAGCAACCTACTTTTATCACTATATCCTATTTAGCTGCGCACAGCAATATCTACATTTGTTTTGCTTTCTAAATGAATGTATTCTGCCTGGTGTGATTTGCTGCTCTAGATTTTCTACCTGATCGGAGGCAAAAAGAGGTCCAAAAGGGAACGAATTATCCAATAGAGATTCTTCTCTAGATTTTCTACCAATTTGGGCAAAATGAAACATATCTGTTTAGCGAGAGAGGAAAAGGGTACTCTTTTAAACTGCCAGTTAACGAGCTACCATCTTGACAAGCTACAAGACACATACATAAACATAACACAAAGAGGGTTAAATTTATTTTACTACTCTCACTTGAGGTGCTAGACATCTTGATAAGATAACTAAGTTCCACAAAATAGAAACATAACACTGAGAAGTAAAATTTAATTCACTTCTTATCAGCCCACTTGAGGCGCTTACCATCGTTCCTAGGCGACCAACTGCGATCATTCCAGGTGGATCTTACATTATTGGCACTCCATAACTCACGAAATGCTTCATCCCACCTGGGATCTGACTTTCCATCCCTATCTTCAGCATCATGCGACACAATTAGCGGTGCATCACAGACCTGATTGTTGCCGCTAGAAGATGCTGCCTCTCTGTCAGCTGCTTTAGCTTCAGCTGCAAGATCTCTTTCTGCTGCTTCTGCAGCCTCTCTATCAGCTGCTTCAGATGCATCCATTTCCTTTGCATATGCAACTTCAAACTCAGCTATTCTTCATTTTCTACAAAGGGCTCCCCTAAGCTCGTCTTCCCTCTTGCAAATAGGGAAAAACACGAGGTAACATAGAAAAAATGGATCTTCTTGTACACCTGGTAGGTCACGTAAGCATCTATGACTACATACTTCAGGTTTATATCAGACAACAACCACTTGTCCCAGAAATTGTGCCTATCCGTAGGGAAATCTTCATTCATTCTGTCGTACGGCTCATCGAGGATTCTAGTTGCGAGTGATGCCATTCCATCCTTCCTCGAGCCCCCTAGGATCTTGACAAGACGCTGAATATCGATCCAGTTGTGCGCAGGAATTATAATTCCCTCTTGATAAAATTTCAAAAAATCAGTTGTATTGTCGACAATGCAGAAAACAATTCCCTTTTCTACAAGGAACTGGCGCAGCGCCGGACAATTCCTGTCAGTCCTGAAAGTATGTAGTTGTCCTCACCAAAATTTGTAACTACACATATTTTTTCAATGCAAGATCATCATCTGAATATAATTTTAAAAAGTTTAGTAAATGCAAGATCAAGACTCTCAACATTGTCTTGTCATAATTTATTTGGTCCCAAATAAAATCCAGTAGTTGCAAGATGAGCAAATGGATAAAGAACAAGAGGAGAAAAACCTAAAAGCGGTTAGCTATAGGGCAGATCTACAAACCGGGAGAGGTGGTAGACGAGGACGTGTTTCCTCATGGCCAGTTGAACGACGGCGACTTCACTCCCTTCATATGGGTTCTCTAGGGTGTACTCGAGGTCCAATCCCACAAACTTGTCATTGTCTTTCTCAAGCCAACCCTCGTACATCCTCAGGACACGCACCACTGTCTCCTCCTCGTTGGTGTAGACAACGTCTATCTTCTTATTGTCATCGGTAGTGAGGCTTTTCTCTAGAGTGCGATGACCTTCCATGGCGGCAAGGAGAAGACAGGAAGAAGAAGAGTGGTTTCTACGAGGTAGGGGAACGGTGGAACCGTCAATGTGCTTTTAAGGTAGTGGTTAACGACGGTGACGGAAGTCCAAGGAGAGACGCGTGGCAGTGGCAATTTCAGCTTCTGAGTAAACAAAAATTAATTATAATGCCAATACATGTGCCCTGTTTTGTCACGTCAATACACTGGGCAGGGGTGTTGTCCTATCCACTGTGCCATCGCTGCAAGCCTACGTGACAGCCACCCCGCCTAAGCGACGGGAGCGACATAATGGCGAGAACTGACAAGGGGGGCCAACTTGACGGCCATTAGCCTGATATTTTGTATTCAAATGTAAAGTTGAATTCGTGCTGAAAAAGACCCTCTGAGTATTTGGCACGCCAACTTTGGTCAACGCAACTGACTGTAAGCAACTTGGGTACCGTGTTGCCTGGCCACCAAAACTTTCAGGCCGCAAAATGATATTCTCCACACGGTGGGCACCAACTATCGTTGTATTGGGAACAACAATACCTAAGTAGGTTAGATAGAGGTGTGGGGACTAGCAAGGAAGCTATCGACGGCTCCTGCATGCGGGATTGGATACAAGCAAGTGTAGCTGGATACAGGAAGTACCCAGGTTCGGAGCCCTCATGAGGAGGTAAAGCTCCTACTCATGCCGATCTGACTATGAGGGGTATACGAGCTACAATCACTCCTCGAGCTGTATTCTCTAGCTACTGTCTTAAATGCACTGAGACCATCTGTCTAACTGAGCTAGTGGGTGTGCTCTATGTGAGGGAGCCAACAGAGAGAGCTAGCTCCCTGGGAGGTGATCGATGGATCCATGTGAGAGTGAATGAGCTGAGTGAGTCCCTCCCTGGCCTTATAAAGGTGTCCCAAGGGACATGGTGGGACCCACTCTGCCTGACTAGTACTATGCAGTATGTCATCTGATTGAGGTACATTGTTGACTACATCATCTGGTAAGGTAGCATGGGCTTGGTGTCTTCGGTCTTGTCGGTCTTCTCGCGGTCCAGTCCTTGTCCTTCTACCTTTACGTATGTAACTTCTGGTACTTGGTCTGATCGTAGCAGCAGGTGGCCAATTGGAGCCAGGGAGTAGCCGCATACGTAGCCGGACCGATCGATCCTCCTGATCGATGGGGTCACCAGGTGACGGGGCACCCGATCGGGGGTGGCAGCGATGGGGGAGGCCGGCTGGGGCGGCCCAGCCGAGCGGATCCACCTGGGCCAGGTGAGGCAGCCGGCCCACCCGGGGTGAATGGACCCTAGTCGGGGGAGGCGAGCGAGAGCCAGCCGAGGGAGCAGCAGGAGGCCCATCCGGGTCACGGAGCCGGCCTAGCAGGATAGACGGATGGGCGAGGTGAATAGGGCCCATCCAGGGCGGTGCCTTGGTCACCCCAGGCCGGGAGGAAGCGATCCAGGCAGGCGAGCGGGGACGAAGTGGGCTGGCTGGGGCGGCCCAGCCGGAAGGAGGAGGTGGCGCGTCTGCGGGTCGGCTGGGAGGCTCCAGTCGGCCCAGAACACGTTGCTGCTGCCTTTTCTTATATATATTTTGCGTTTTTCCTTTTTTATCTGTCTTTGTACGCTTCTTCGGGTACACGGGGATGATCCCCCCGACAATATGAAAATACTCCAAAGTTGGAACAAAACATAAGAAAGTAGATAAAAATCAAGCATGGAACATCAAAAATTATGGATACGTTAGCAACGTATCATGCACCAGTATGGTAGAAGCTGCACCATAGAGTCCACAAGAGTGTGTGTGGCCATGTGGATCAGTGTGGCTTAGGAGAAGAACTCATGAAATAACACTAGTGGGTCAATGAAGTTTAGGAGAAGAACACTTGCAATGACTCTAGTGGATCCATGTGTCAAACCATGGTCAAAGAGACCAAAAACACATACGAAAGCAGCTTCCACATTGCATGGTGCACCACTATGGCATAAGCTGCACCACAGACTCCACTAGAGTGTGTGTGGTCATGTGGATCGGTGTAGTTTAGGATTAGAACGCATGCATTGACTCTAGTGGATCCTTGTGCCAAACCATGGTCATAGAGACCAAAAAACACATAGGAAAGCAGCTTCCATGGAATGTTGCACTAGTGTGGTAGAAGTTGCATCACAGAATCCACTAGAGTATGTGTGGTCATGTGGATCAGTCTTCTTCACCAAAACGGAGTGCTGTCCGACGCAGTCGACAACGCGCGCGTCCCCGGCGGTGAGATAATTCCTTCTCCCCCGCTAGTTTTCGAGTGATGTTCTTGGCTTTCATCATTCGTGGCCTTTCCTTGCCCCTGCATCCTTTCTTATGGGGCCTCCTTTGTTTTTACGGGCTTCAGCTCCATCAGCTGTCCCCGAACTCTATCCTCCATATCTCTTGCTTCATCACCCTCTACGAGTGCTGGCTCGGAATCGAGCCGCACTTTGGCCTCTTCAAGTGCCTCTTCAAGCTGAAGCGCCAATCCGCTTCTAGCTCCTTAGTATGTGATGTAGGTGGTTGTGGCATTCATGTCGACCCATCCGCCACCTATTTCAATATCAAACTCACAGCGTCCGTCCAAGGGTGGAGGGACAAGTGGTTCTACATTCGCGACCAGAAGGCCGACGGAGACCACTTCGGACTCGCGCCCTTCGACCCCGCGACGCCATGCAAGAGGAGGCGCTCCTGGAAGAATGTGATTATACCTGGCGAGTCCGCGGAGACAGATGTGATGTATGAGCGCGTCTGCGACCTCGAGAGTCGCATAGGCAAAGAGGAGGGAGGCTGCGCTCTCATTCGCACGTGGCTGCATCGTCGCGTCCAGCCCCTGCAGGCCAGAGTCCACCCCATGTTTCAGTAGGCTGGCGCTGACGATGCCACTCGTGTGTCTGCCGATGGCATGTCCGCGAGTGAGGTGGACAAGAGGGTTCGACTGGTCACCAAGTACACCGTCAAGGATGTACTCCCCAGTAAGCCAGTTGTTCCTCCATTTGATGCTACTAATCCTCCTCCCGAGGTATAGTTGTGCTACGCAGTAGCTAAGTTTGTCGATTGCTTCTCTGTTGTTTACTTGCTTTTTGCTGAATTTGTTGTTTGTATGCAGGATTGGACGGTGTCACCTTGTATGCCCCCTCTTCCTGAGGGGATTATCCCTTGCGAAGCCTTGGAAGAGGATGAGTCGGAGTCGACCATCCCATCTGATGTGGAGGAGAAAGCCCCCGAGTCCGGTAGTCTGTATACTTGCAAGCGTTCGCGCAGCTAGGATTCCGATGCGTTGTCTCCTTCGACTCCGAAAGGTACAGGTGTTGGTGCGGAGTCGCCGATACCTGCCATTCCTGTGAGCGTCGTGGCATCATATTCTCGCAAGAAGATGCGATTGCCCAAGGAGTCTTCGTCAGAGTCGGGGGAGCCCACTTTTGACTTTGACAAGTTCGATTGGTAAGTTTTCTAGTTTGTTTGTTCTTATCTAGATTTGCCCTTGTTGGTTTGTCTCTAGATTTTTTCCTTGTTCTTGATGTTGATTTTGTCTTTGCAGTCAAGAGGCGTCGTCATCTTCTAGTGACGTCCAATTTTTGAAAGATTCAGGACTCGCGACCTCAAGGGCCAAGAAAGAGGTCGAGCGTGCTCCTTCCCCTCCATTGGCGGCCCACTCCGGGCACAACTCTTCCAGTTCTCCTCATGCAGGGGAGCATCGAATTGTTGCCGGATGATGGTACAGCAGACATCTTCGGAGTCATTGGAGGATCATGTAAGTGTAAATTTTCTTCTTTTTATGTTGCAGTCGATGTTATCTATTGCTTCTGCTGATCCCTCGTTGTGCGATAGATCCTTGTGAAGGAAGCCTGTCACTTGGCGGAGCAAGTGCTTGCGATGGGCCGCCAGCATGCAATGCTGGAGACGCGTCATCGTGTGGTTGAGAATGAGTGTTCTGCACTTCTTCTTCTCCTTTTTATATGGTCGACTGATAGTCAATTCTTGTTTGTTGTGTAGCTGAACATAATGCCCTCTTGCATGACGCCGCCACCCTGGAGAAGACACTCGCCGCGGCTGTGAAGGGTCACGATGAAGCAATCGTGGTGCGTGACGCGGCGCAAAGGCGCGGAGAGGATCTGCGTGCCTCATTCGCAGCCAGGGAGAAGTTGGTCGAAGAATAACTTTTCTCAATTGCCAAGGCTCTCTCAGGTACTTTGCTTTGGATATATCGTTATCCGTATATACCAAGATCGAGTACCTGTAAGATATACCCATGTCAACTAGAGTGTGTGTGCTCATGTGGATCAATTTGGTTAAGGAGTAGAACACATGCAATGAAAGTAGTGTATCAATGACACTAGCGGGCGAATCAGTGTGATTTAGGATTAGAACACATGCAATGACTCTAATGGATTCATGTGTGAAACCATGGTCATAGAGACCAAAAAACACATAGAAAGCAGCTTCCATGTGGAATGTTGCACGAGTGTGGTAGAAGCGGCACTACTGAGTCCACTAGAGTGCGTGTGGTCATGTGGATCAGTGTCGTTTAGGAGAATAACACATGCAATGACACTAGTGGATCAGTGTGGTTTAGGATAAGAACACATGCAATGATTCTAGTGGATCCATGTGTCAAACCATGGCCAGAGAGACAAAAAACACATAGGAAAGCAACTTTGAGATTGCATGTTGCACCAATGTGGTAGAAGCTGCACCACAGAGTCCATTAGAGTGTGTGTGGCCATGTGGATCAGTGTGGCTTAGGAGAAGAACACATGCAATACCACTAGTGGATCAATGTGGTTTAGTAGAAGAACATATGCAACGACTCTAGTGGATCCATGTGTCAAACCATGGTCAAAGAGACCAAAAACACATACAAAAGCAGCTTCCACATTGCAGGTTGCACCACTATGGCATAAGCTGCACCACAGACTCCACTAGAGTGTGTGTGGTCATGTGGATTAGTGTGGTTTAGGATTAGAACACATGCAATGACTCTAGTGGATCCATGTGTCAAACCATGGTCATAGAGACCAAAAAACACATAGGAAAGTAGCTTCCATGGAATGTTGCACCAGTGTGGCAGAAGTTGCATCACGGAATCCACTAGAGTGGGTGTCGTCATGTGGATAAGTGTGGTTTAGTTGAAGAACACATGCAATTACTCTAGTGTCTCCATGTGTCAAACCATGGTCCATGAGACCAAAAACACATAGGAAAGTAGCTTCCAACAAGCATGTTGCACCAGTGTGGTAGAACCTGCACCACAGAGTCCACTAGAGTATGTCTCGTCATGTTGATCAGTGTGGTTTAGGATAAGAACACTTGCAATGAAACTAGTGGATCAATGACATAAGCTGGTGGATTAGTGTGGTTTAGGAGAAGAACACATGCAATGACTCTAGTGGATCCATGTGTCAAACCATGGTCACAGAGACCAATAATACATAGGAGAGTAGCTTCCACATTGCATGTTGCACTAGTGCGGTAGAAGTTGCAACATAGAATCCACTAGAGTGTGTGAGGTCATGTAGATCGGTGTGGTTTAGGAGAAGAACACATGCAATGACACTTGTGGATCCATGTGTCGAACCATGGTTACAGAGACCAAAAACACATAGGAAAGCATCTTCCACATGGAATGTTGCACCAGTGTGAAACAAGCTGCACCACAGAATCCACTAGAGTGTATGTGGTCATGTGGATCAATTTGGTTAAGGAGTAGAACACATGCAATGAAAGTAGTGTATCAATGACACTAGCGGGCGAATCAGTGTGATTTAGGATTAGAACACATGCAATGACTCTAATGGATTCACGTGTGAAACCATGGTCATAGAGACCAAAAAACACATAGAAAGCAGCTTCCATGTGGAATGTTGCACGAGTGTGGTAGAAGCGGCACTACTGAGTCCACTAGAGTGCGTGTGGTCATGTGGATAAGTGTGGTTTAGGAGAATAACACATGCAATGACACTAGTGGACCAGTGTGGTTTAGGATAAGAACACATGCAATGACTCTACTGGATCCATGTGTCAAACCATGGTCAGAGAGACAAAAAACGCATAGGAAAGCAACTTTGAGATTGCATGTTGCACCAATGTGGTAGAAGCTGCACCATAGAGTCCACTAGAGTGTGTGTGGCCATGTTGACCAGTGTGGCTTCGGAGAAGAACACATGCAATAGCACTAGTGGATCAATGTGGTTTAGGATAAGAACATATGCAATGGCTCTAGTGGATCCATGTGTCAAACCATGGTCAAAGAGACCAAAAACACATACAAAAGCAGCTTCCACATTGCAGGTTGCACCACTATGGCATAAGCTGCACCACAGACTCCACTAGAGTGTGTGTGGTCATGTGGATCAGTGTGGTTTAGGATTAGAACACATGCAATGACTCTAGTGGATCCATGTGTCAAACCATGGTCATAGAGACCAAAAAACACATAGGAAAGTAGCTTCCATGGAATGTTGCACCAGTGTGGCAGAAGTTGCATCACGGAATCCACTAGAGTGTGTGTGGTCATGTGGATCAGTGTGGTTTAGGATTAGAACACATGCAATGACTCTAGTAGAACCATGTGTCAAACCATGAACAAAGAGACCAAAAAACACATAGGGAAGCAACTTCTACATGGAATGTTGCACTAGTGTGGCAAAAGTTACATCATAGAATCCACTAGGGTGGGTGTGGTCATGTGGATCAGTGTGGTTTAGGAGAAGAACACATGCAATGACTCTAGTGGATCCATGTGTCAAACCATGGTTTAAGAGACCAAAAACATATAGAAAAGAAGCTTACACCTTGCATGTTGCACCAGTGTGGTAGAACCTGCACCACAGAGTCCACTAGTGTGTGTGTGGTCATGTGGATCAGTGTGGTTTAGAAGAAGAACACATGCAATGACACTAGTGGATCAATGACACTAGCTGGTGGATTAGTGTGGTTTAGGACAAGAACACATGCAATGACTCTAGTGGATCCATCTATGAAACCATGGTCACAGAGACCAATAATACACAGGAAAGTAGCTTCCATGTTGTATGTTGCACTAGTGTGGCAAAATTTGCAACACATAATCTACTAGAGTGTGTCTGGTCACGTGGATTAGTGTGGTTTAGGAGAATAACACATGCAATGACACTTGTGGATCCATGTGTCAAACCATGGTCACAGAGACCAAAAATACATAGGAAAGCAGCTTTCACATGGAATGTTGCACTAGTGTGAAAGAAGCTGCACCACTGACTCCACTAGAGTGTGTGTGGTCATGTTGATCAGTGTGGTTTAGGAGAATAACACATGCAATGACACTAGTGGATCAGTGTGGTTTAGGATACAAACACATGCAATGACTCTAGTGGATCCATGTATCAAACCATGGTTAGAGAGACCAAAAACACATAGTAAAGCAACTTTGACATTGCATGTTGCACCAGTGTGGTATAAGCTGCACCACAGAGTCCACTAGAGTGTGTGTAGCCATGTGTATCAGTGTGGCTTAGGAGAAGAACACATGAAATAACACTAGTAGATCAATGTGGTTTAGGAGAAGAACATATGAAATGACTCTAGTGGATCCATGTGTCAAACCATGGTCAAAGAGACCAAAAACACATACGAAAGCAGCTTCCACATTGCTTCTTGCACCACTATGGCATAAGCTGCACCACAGACTCCACTAGAGTGTGTATGGTCATGTGGATCAGTGTGGTTTAGGATTAGAACACATGCCATGACTCTAGCGGATCCATGTGTCAAACCATGGTCACAAATACCAAAAAACACATAGGAAAGTAGCTTCCATGGAATGTTGCACCAGTGTGGCAGAAGTTTCATCACAGAATCCACTAGAGTGTGTGTGGTTATGTGGATCAGTGTGGTTTTGGATTAGAACACATGCAATGGCTCTAGTGGATCCATGTGTCAAACCATGGTCAAAGAGACCAAAAACACATAGGGAAGCAGCTTCCACATGCAAAGACACAAGTGGATCAGTGTGGATTAGGAGAAGAACACATGCATTGATAATAGTGGATCAGTGTGGTTTGGGAAAAATAACTCATGCAATGACTCTAGTGGATCTATGTGTCAAACAATGGTCATAGAGACCAAAAACACATAGGAAAGCAGTTTCCAGATTGCATGTTCCACTAGTGTGGCAGAAGTTGCATCACAGAATCCACTAGAGTGTGTGTGGTCATGTGGATTAGTGTGGTTTAGGAAATATAACACATGAAATTACTCTAGTGGATCCGTGTGTCAAACCATGGTCACAGGGACCAAAAACACATAGGAAAGCAACTTCCACATGGAATGTTGCACCTGTGTGGCAGAAGTTGCATCACAGAATCTGATGACCCACAAGTATAGGGGGTGTATCGCAGTATTTTCGAGGGAAGTGAAACCCAATTTATTGATTCGACACAAGGGGAGCCAAAGAATATTTATCAGCCTTAACAACTGAGTTGTCAATTCAGCTGCATCTGGATACAATCTTGCTCACAGCAGTTTATCAGTAGCAACAGTTTTGTAGTAGGAATAGTAAAGTAACAGCAGTAGCAAAGCAAAGACAGTAGTAACAAAAGCAGTAATGGTGGGATTCGAGTGCGGTAGGCATAGGGATGGATGGACAAGCGTTGCATGGACAAGACAATTCACATAGCAATCAGAACATAGGGAAATTGTAGATAAATAAGATAAAGAACCCAAGTACTAGACAATCCTAGGCATGTGTTCCATATATAGTCATACGTGCTCGCAATGAGAACTTGCACAACATCTTTTGTCCTGCCAGCCCATTTGTAGCGGGGCCTCTAGGGAACTACTGACAATTAAGGTGCTCCATTTAATAGAGCACTAGAGCAAAGCATTAACACTCCGTGAACACATGTGGTCCTCACATCAAAGCCTTTCCCTTCCGGTTATCCCGATTTCTGTCACTTTGGGGCCATAGGTTTCGGACAACAACGTGTGTAAACAACTTGTAGATAAGACCAGAAACAATACTATCATAATGAATCAATAATAAGTTCAAATCTGAAATCATGGCACTCGGGCCCTAGTGACAAGCATTAAGCACAAGTTGCAACAAAGTCATAAAGCACTATAAAAGATACTAGGCACCCTGCCCTAACAATCTGATGCCATTACATGAACGATCTCATCCAATCCCTACCATCCCCATAGCCTACAGCGGGGGATTACTCACTCATAGATGGGGGAAACATCGATGGTCGATGAAGATGATGGTGGAGATCGATGGAGATGGCTCCGGGGGCACTTCCCCGTCCCGGCAGGGTGCCGGAACAGAGACTTTCTGTCCCCCGAATCTCCCCTTTGGTGGCGGCGGTGCAGCAGAACTTTTTGTGGAAAAACATCGAACCCCCTGAAGTTTTTAGGTCAGAAGGCTTCTTATAGGCGAAGAGAGAGGTCGAGGGGGTGCCTGGGGCCACCACACCATACCCTGGCGCGACCAGGCCCAGCCCGCGCCTAGGGGTGGTGTGGCCAGCCCCTGGCCCTCCTCCGTCTCATATTCTGGCTCCGTGAGTCTTCTGGAAAAATAGGCACTTTGGCTTTTGTCGCGTCCAATTCCGAGAATATTCATTTTCTGACTTTCCTGGAACCAAAAACAGCAGAAAACAGGCAGCTGGCACTGTGGCTCTTGTTAATAGGTTAGTCCAAGAAATCATATGAAAAGTACTCCAAAGTGTGGACAAAGCACAAGAAAGTGGATAAAACCAAGCATGGAGCATCAAAAATTATAGATACATTTGCAATGTATCAGAATCCACTAGAGTGGTTGTGGTCGTGTGGATCAGTGTGATTTAAGAGAAGAACACATGCAATGACTTTAGTGGATCCATGTGACAAACCATGGTTAGTGTGACCAAAACACATAGGAAAGAAGCTTCCACATTGCATGTTGCACCAGGGTGGCAGAAGCTACACCACAGAGTCCACTAGAGCGTGTGTGGTCATGTGGATCAGTGTGGTTTAGGACAAGAACACATGAAATGACTTCAGTGGATCCATGTGTTAAACCATGGTCATAGAGACCAAAAACACATAGGAAAGCAGCTTCCGTATTGCATGTTACACCCATGTGGCAGAAGTTGCATCACGGAATCCACTAGATTGTGTGTGGTCATGTGGATCAGTGTGGTTTAGGATTAGAACACATGCAATGACTCTAGTGGATCCATTTGTCAAACCATGGCCACAGAGACCAAAAAACACAAAGGAAAGTAGCTTCCACATGGAATGTTGCACCAGTGTGATAGAAGTTGTCCATAGAATCCACTAGAGTGTTTGTGGTCATGTGGATCAATGCAGTTTAGGAGAAGAACACGTGCAATGACACTAGTGGACCACTGAGACTAGTTGGTGGATCAGTGTGGTTTAGACTTAGAACACATGCAAGGACTCTAGTGGATCCATGTGTGAAACCATGGTCACAGAGACCAAAAACACATGTGAAAGCAGCTTCCACATGGAATGTTGCACCAGTGTGAAAGAAGTTGCACCATAGAATCCACTAGAGTGTGTGTGGTCATGTGGACCAATGTGGTTTAGGAGTAGAACACATGCAATTAGACTAGTGGATCAATGAAACTAGCGGGTAAATCAGTGTGGTTTAGGATTAGAACACATGCAATGGATCTAGTGGATCCATGTGTAAAACCATGGTCACATGGACTAAAAAACACATAGGAAAGAAGCTTTCACATTGCATGTTGTACCAGTATGGCAGAAGCTGCACCATAGAATCCACTAGAGTGTGTGCGGTCATGTGGATCAGTGTGGTTTAGGAGAAGAACAAATCCAATTACACTTGTGGATCAGTGTGGTTTAGAAAAAGAACACATGTAATGACTCTAGTAGATCAATGTGTCAAACCATGGTCACAGAGACCAAAAAACACATAGAAAAGCAGCTTCCACATTGCATGTTGCACCAGTGTGACAGAAGCTGCACCACAGAATCCACTAGAGTGTGTGTGATCATGTGGATCAATGTGGTTTAGAAGTAGAAAAAACGCAATGACACTAGCGGGCGAATCAGTGTGGTTTAGGATTAGGGGGAACACATGTGATGGCTCGTGTTGATGTAGAGCTCGTTGGGAACCCCAAGAGGAAGGTATGATGACCACAGCAGCAAGTTTCCCTCAGTATGAAACCCAGGTTTAATCGAACCAGTAGGAGCAAGGAAACACCCCAAAGGTGTAGCTAGCTGAACGATGGCAGGGCACACTACCGGTGCCAGCAGCAACATGGAGACCTGCACAACACAACCATAGAACTTTGTCCCCAACTTGCGATGAGGTTGTCAATCTCACCGTGTTTTGCGGAAAACAAAGGATTAAACGTATCGAATGGAAGGAAGTAAAATTTTGCAGAAAGTAAACACAAAGCAGTAAAAGATTGTAGATTGTATGTAAAAGACAAGGACCGGGATCCATAGTTCACTAGAGGTGGATCTCCTTAGGATAGATAACATGCTGGGTGAACAAATTACAGCGGGGAAATTGACAAACATCGAGAAAGCAATACATGCATATACTAATCATATTAACTCCTTTGGAACTTGATTGGGCATTACAACATTATTCATAGACCGCCATCCAACTGCATCTATGACTAATAATCCACCTTCAGTTTATCATCCGAACCCCCTCCAGTATTAAGCTGCAAGCAACAGATTATTGCTTTACGAATTGCGTGTAAAGTAAACAATATGATTGTTCTATGAACAAAGGATTGTTGTTTTCTCCCTAGTAGCAACAACATATCTAGTACCTTAGATATTTCTGTCACTTCCCCAGATTACTAGAGGCATGAACCCACTATTGAGCATAAATACTCACTCTTGGAGTTGCTAGCATCTACTTGGCCAAGATAGCTACTAACAACGGAAAGCATGCAAGATCACAAATAACAAAGACATGATAGAATCAATAATCAATCTGAAATAGCATATCAATATCCATCGGATCCCCGCAAACCCAATATGCAGAATTACAAATAGATGATCTTGATCATGAACGGAGCTCACAAGATCTGGACATGAAGGCACAAAGGAGGAGAACCATCCATCTAGCTACTACATGGATCTGTAGTCCAAGGATGAACTACTCACGCATCACACTGGAGGCTTGCATGGTGATGAAGAAGGCCTCCAGGGTGAATTCCCCTCTCTGGTAGGGTGCCAGGAAGAGCTTTAGACCCCTCCCGATCTAGGGATGGAGATGATCGTGGCTACAGACTCTTTCGTGTACTTAGGGTTTTCGTCCTGAGGGCATCTTATAGGCAGAAGGGGAGGCCGAGGGGGTGCTAGAGGCGTCCACACCACCCCCTGGCATGGGCCAGGCTAGGCCGCGCGGCCAGGTGGCCCCATGGCCCCTCTCCGTCTCGTATTCTGGCATCTCATGACTTCAGGAAAAAATAGGTAGTTTGGCTTTTCTCCCGTCCAATTCCGAGAATATTCATTTTCTGACTTCCCTGGAACCAAAAACAGCAAAAAACAGGCAACTGGCACTGTGGCTCTTGTTAATAGGTTAGTCCAAGAAATCATATGAAAAGTACTCCAAAGTTGGAACAAAACACAAGAAAGTGGATAAAACCAAGCATGGAACATCAAAAATTATAGATACATTTGCAACGTATCAACATGCAATGACTCTAGTGATCCATGTGTCAAACCATAGTAACACAGACCAAAAAACACATAGGAAAGCAGCTTCCACATTGCATGTTGTACCAGTATGGCAGAAGCTGCACCATAGAATCCACTAGAGTGTGTGTGGTCATGTGGATCAGTGTGGTTTAGGAGAAGAACACATGCAATTACACTAGTGGATCAGTGTGGTTTAGAAAAAGAACACATGTAATGACTCTAGTGGATCCATGTGTCAAACCATTGTCACAGAGACCAAAAAACACATAGGAAAGCAGCTTCCACATTGCATGTTGCACCAGTGTGACAGAAGCTCCACCACAGAATCCACTAGAGTGTGTGTGGTCATGTGGATCAGTGTAGTTTAGGAGAAGAACACATGCAATAACACTAGTGGATCAATGACACTACCTGGTGGATTAGTGTGGTTTACGAGAAGAACACATGCCATGACTCTGGTGTAGCCATGTGTAAAACCATGGTCACAGAGAGCAAAAAGCACATAGGAAAGTAGCTTTCACATGGAATGTTGCACCAGTGTGATAGAAGTCGCACCACAAAATCCACTAGAGTGTGTGTGGTCACGTGGATCAATTTGGTTTCGGAGTAACACAAATGCAATGACACTAGTGGATCAATGACACTAGCTGGTCGATCAGTGTGGTTTAGTATTAGAGCACATGCAATGACTCTAGTGGATCCATGTGTCAAACCATGGTCACAGAGACCAAAAAACACATAGGAAAGCAGCTTCCACATGGAATGTTGCACTAGTGTGGCAGAAGTTGCATCACATAATAACTAGAGTGTGTGTGGTCATGTGGATCAGTGTGGTTTAGGAGAATAACACATGCAATGACACTAGTGGCTCCATATGTCAAACCATGGCCATAGAGACCAAAAACACATAGGAAAGTAGCTTCCACGTGCAATGTTGCACCAGTGAGACAGAAGTTGCACCACAGATTCGAGTAGAGTGTGTGTGGTCATGTGGATCAATGTGGTTTAGGAGAAGAACACATGCAATGAAACAAGTGGATCGGTGTGGTTTAGGAGAAGAACACATGCAATGATTCTAGTGGATCATTGTGGTCTAGGAAAATAATACATGCAATGACACTAGTGGATCGGTGTGGTTTAGGAGAAGAACACATGCAATGACAATAGTGGATCAGTGTGGTTTAGGAAAAAGAACACATGCAATGACTCTAGTGGATCCATGTGTCAAACAATGGTCACAGAGACCAAAAATGCATAGGAAAGCAGCTTCCACATTGCATGTTGCACCAGTGTGGAAGAAGTTGCATCATAGAATCCACTAGAGTGTGTGTGGTCATGTGTATTAGTGTGATTTAGGAGAAGAACACATGCAATGAGACTAGTGGATCAGTGTGCTTTAGGAAAAAGAACACATGCAATTACTCTAGTGGATCCGTGTGTCAAACCATGGTCACAGAGACTAAAAACACATAGGAAAGCAGCTTCCACATTGCATGTTCCACCAGTGTGACAGAAGCTGCACCGCAGAATCCACTAAAGTGTGTGTGGTCATGTGGATAAATGTGGTTTAGGAGAGGAACAAATGCAATAACACTAGTGGGTCAATAACACTAGCTGGTGGATCAATGTGGTTTAGGATTAGAACACATGCAATGACTCTAGTGGATCCATGTGTCAAACTATGGTCACAGAGACAAAAACACATAGGAAAGCAGCTTCCACATGGAATGTTGCACCAGTGTGGTAGAAGTTGCATCACAGAATCACTAGCGTGTGTGTGGTCATCGGGATCTGTGTGGTTTAGGAGAAGAACACATGCAATGACTATTGCGTATCCATGTGTCAAACCATGGGCACAGAGACCAAAAAACACATAGGAAAGCAGCTTCCACATTGCATGTTGCACCAGTGTGACAGAAGCTCCACCATAGAATCCACTAGAGTGTGTGTGGTCATGTGGATCAGTGTAGTTTAGGAGAAGAACACATGCAATGACACTAGTGGATCAATGAAACTACCTAGTGGATTAGTGTGGTTTAGGAGAAGAACACATGCAATGAATCTGGTGTAGCCATGTGTCAAACCATGGTTATAGAGAGCAAAAAGCACAGAGGAAATCATCTTTCACATGGAATGTTTCACAGTGTGATAGAAGCCGCACCACATAATCCACTAGAGTGTGTGTGGTCAGGTGGATCAATGTGGTTTCGGAGTAAAACAAATGCAATGACACTAGGGGATCAATGACACTAGCTGGTCAATCAGTGCGGTTTAGGATTAGAACACATGCAATGACTCTAGTGGATCCATGTGTGAACCCATGGTCATAGAGACCAAAAACACATAGAAAAGCAGCTTCCACATGGAATGTTGCACCAGTGTGGCAGAAGTTGCATCACAGAATCACTAGAGTGTGTGTGGTCATGTGGATAAGTGTGGTTTAGGAGAATAACACATGCAATGACACTAGTGGCTCCATGTGTCAAACCATGGCTACAGAGACCAAAAACACATAGGAAAGTAGCTTCCACATGGAATGTTGCACCAGTGTGACAGAAGTTGCAACACAGATTCGACTAGAATGTGTGTGTGGTCATGTGGATCAATGTGGTTTAGGAGAAGAGCACATGCAATGACACTAGTGGATCGGTGTGGTTTACGAGAAGAACACATGCAATGATTCTAGTGGATCAGTGTGGTTTAGGAAAATAATACATGCAATGACACTAGTGGATCGGTGTGGTTTAGGAGAACAAAACATGTAATGACAGTAGTGGATCGGTGTGGTTTAGGAAAAAGAACACATGCAATGACTCTAGTGGATCCATGTGTGAAACAATGGTCACAGAGACCAAAAACACATAGGAAAGCAGCTTCCACATTGCATGTTGCACTAGTGTGGTAGAAGTTGCATCACAGAATCCACTAGCGTGTGTGTGGTTATGTGGATTAGTGTGGTTTTGAAGAAGAAGAATCAGTGTGCTTTAGGAAAAAGAACACATGCAATTACTCTAGTGGATCCATGTGTCAAACTGTGGTCACAGAGACTAAAAACACATAGGAAAGCATCTTCCACATTGCATGTTCCACCAGTGTGACAGAAGCTGCACCTAGAATCCACTAGAATGTGTGTGGTCATGTGGATCAATGTGGTTTAGGAGAAGAACACATGCAATGACACTAGTGGATCAATGAGACTAGCTGGTGGATCAGTGTGGTTTAGGATTATAACACATGGAATGACTCTAGTAGATCCATGTGTCAATCCATGGTCACAAAGACCCAAAAAAACATAGGAATGCAGCTTCCACATGGAATAGTTCACTAGTGTGGCACAAGTTTCATCACAAAATCCACTAGAGTGTCTGTGGTCATGTGGATTAGTGTTGTTTAGGAGAAGAACGCATGCAATGACACTATTTGATCCATGTGTCAGACGCTGGTCACGGAGACCAAAAACACATAGGAAAGCAGCTTCTACGTGGAATGTTGCACCAGTGTGGCAGAAGTTGCATCACAGAATCCACTAGAGTGTGTGTGGTCATGTGGATCAGTGTCGTTTAGGAGAATAACACATGCAATGACACTAATGGCTCCATGTGTCAAACCATGGCCACAGAGACCAAAAACACATAGGAAAGTAGCTTCCACATGGAATGTTGCACCAGTGTGACAGAAGTTGCACCACAGATTCGACTAGAGTGTGTGTGGTCATGTGGATCAATGTCGTTTAGGAGAAAAACACATGCAATGACACTAGTGGATCGGTGTGGTTTAGGGGAAGAACACATGCAATGATTCTAGTGGATCAGTGTGGTTTAGGAAAATAATACATGAAATGACACTAGTGGATCGATGTGGTTTAGGAGAAGAAAACATGGAATGACAATAGTGGATCAGTGTGGTTTAGGAAAAAGAACACATGCAATGACTCTAGTGGATCCATATGTCAAATAATGGTCCTAGAGACCAAAAACACATAGGAAAGCAGCTTCCACATTGCATGTTGCACCAGTGTGGCAGAAGTTGCATCACAGAATCCACTAGCGTGTGTGTGGTTATGTGGATTAGTGTGGTTTAGGATAAGAACACATGCAATGATACTAGTGGATCAGTGTGCTTTAGGAAAAAGAACACATGCAATTACTCTAGTGGATCCATGTGTCAAACCATGGTCACAGAGACTAAAAACACATAGGAAAGCATCTTCCACATTACATGTTCCACCAGTGTGACAGAAGCTGCACTCAGAATCCACTAGAATGTGTGTGGTCATGTGGATCAATGTGGTTTAGGAGAAGAACACATGCAATGACACTAGTGGATCAATGAGACTAGCTGGTGGATCAGTGTGGTTTAGGATTAGAACACATGGAATCAATCTAGTAGATCCATGTGTCAAACCATGGTCAGAGAGACCAAAAACACATAGGAATGCATCTTCGACATGGAATAGTTCACTAGTGTGGCAGAAGTTGCATCACAAAATCCATTAGAGTGTGTGTGGTCATGTGGATTAGTTTGGTTTAGGAGAAGAACGCATGCAATGACACTATTTGATCCATGAGTTAGACTATGGTCACGGAGAAAAAAACACATAGGAAAGCAGCTTCCACATGGAATGTTGCACTAGAGTGGCAGAAGTTGCATCACAGAATCCACTAGAGTGGGTGTGGTCATGTGGATCAGTGTGGTTTAGGAGAATAACACATGCATTGACACTAGTGGATCAATGACACTAGCTGGTGGATCTGTGTGGTTTAGATTTAGAAAACAGGCAATGACTTTGGTGGATCCATGTGTCAAAGCATGGTCATAGAGACCAAAAAAAGATAGGAAAGTAGCTTCCACATTGCATGTTGCACCAGTGTGGCAGAAGTTGCATAACATAATCGACTAGAGTGTGTGTGTGTGTGTCAATGTGGTTTAGTATAAGAACACATGCAATGCCACTAGTGGATCGATGACTCTAGTGGATAAATGTGGTTCTTTTTAAATATGTCAATTTTCTACCTAAACCCCTTAGTGTGTTTTGCCCTTTCACAAAAGCACAAACTTGTGCTTACTTTAGCTGTTATGTCCTGATTGGTTGACACAGATGTCACGCGGATCATGCCCACTAACTTTTGATCCTTTGTGATCCATTGGGCAGGATAACCCCTCTTTATCTATGCCGCCTCTCTATCCGTGCCACCGATACTTTACCTCCATAAACAAATGAAAACCATCAAAATGAAAATAAATGTAAATGTTCCATCTAGTGTCGGTGATGCCTAGTCATCATCTTCTCCATCGTTGTCGTCTTCGTCACTATCACCGTCCTTACCGTCACCATCGTCTGTGTCCCTCTGATGACTCGTCACCGCACCCTTCTTCGTATATGCACGCTCTATCTTCATCGGATTCCTCTTCCTTGTCCTCGTAGTACCACAGGTCCACGTCACTCTCCTCCGCTTCTGCCTCCAACTGATCTATGAATGCCTCCTCATTGGTCGAGTGGGAGTTGTCCACATAGCCGTCTCCTCTCTTCTTCCTGGTCTTCTTCATGGTGGTTTCGTAGGTCTTCAACTTGTTCCTCTTGTGGTCCGTACTCTCCGGTGCAACACGCGCCCCCCGTCTTGGCGACTGCTTTGCGCTCGACCGTCGTTGTAGGTGCACCATGCTCCTCCTGCAAGGCCGGTACGAACTTCCACATCACGGTGTCCTCGAGTGCCAATGCTGATGGATCCTGGCGCGGTTAGACATTACATGGTGCCTCAATTAGAGACTTGCGGGCATGAACGATGCCTCGAAATAGCAGGGGACGCAGGACGGTCAGTGGCCGACTTGGATCTGCCATTGCCACGGCGAGGGGCCATGGAAGATCGAAGAAGTTGTTCGGAATGAGCGATGGTGGGTACACAGAGTTGGGTGTCGATCTGATCAAGGGGGGAGCATCGGTTTTACGTGTCAGTTCATGTGTCGTGTATGCACATGCATTTGTCGATTAATAAAAAAATGTATTATCTCGCGTACTAGACATAATCTAATCACAACAATAGTGGCACATTGATGGCTCTGAAATATAGCCATCTACATCCACACTTAAACTGGATATGATTCATATTTTTGATGAAACATCTCTCTAAACCCTACCACTAATTCCTATATTCAAAGGGGTATGCAATCCTTTCTTTCTATTTTTTCCTGCGCAAATAATGACGTTCTATGATGGGAATCACTACATTAAAGTCAAAGATTCGAGATTTCCAACAACCAGAAGAAACCAGGAGCCGTGGGTCGGAGGCAGACGCTTTAACGACCAACTATACGACCGGAATAAAATTCCGGCCATATAGTTCCGGCCGTATAGTTGCCATCAACGCCGCTAGGTCAAACAGAACAACTTTGGTGAAGGGACCCCTCTATAAAGAGGCATCGGGCGACGAAAAACGGGCGCTCGCAGAAACCATCAGCCACCCCCCAAATCTCCATCCACAACATCGACAACCCACCAAAGGAATAAACTTAGATCTAATCTCTCCACCACCATAACCATATTCCACCACTTCTAATAGTAGATATCTTCTTCGATTGGCGACATTGTAAGATTATTTCTATCAATCTGATGATTTTCGCTACAATGTTTATGATCTTTGATCTCATCTCTATGTGTGAGTAACTCTCCTTGGGCTAAGGGCTTCAGCCTAGCCATGTAGCTTTTTGTGCATGTTATTTATCATAGATGGGATCATGTATTAGTTTGTATGACATGATGATTATTCTATCCTCTCTTGCCTCAATCTAAGGACTTGGAAGGTACCCCAAGACCCTGAGGATTGAGCCAGGTATAGGGAGTATGAGTAAAGACTAATCTGCAGGTTGGGAACCCTAGTGACAGAAAGGGTAGTATGACTGTATGTAAGGGATTTACTTGGGATTAACGGTGACATCACTATGCATATCATTAGTTCTCTTTCTTCTATGGATGAGACTAGTAGGTTATTGCTATAAGCGGTTGCGCAAGCAATAGAAATTATGGATGCACTGCCCACATATAATTTATCTTGCTCTAACAATTACATGAATACTTTATTTCTATCTTTTATTCCCATCAGATGTTTTGCACAGCTATAGGTGAAACCGAACGCCCTAGACCCTCTCTCTCCATCATCGACAACAACAAAAATACGCAAACTCTTGGTCCGGTCAAACACAAAAGGAATTCTAAAACTCCCGAAGGTCCATTAAAGTATCTTCACTATGCTTCTGCTTCTCGAGGATTCGATAAACCTAGGTCTACTAGGGAAATAGAGCAATACTACATCCATAATCCGGATCGAAAGTATTAACCCTTTTTCTGGCACCGTTGCCGGGGAAGCAATAGCTACCCTAGTGCGGTTGGTAGGAACCTTGCTAGTTTTAATTCTTGTTTTTAATTTTTAGTTTGCTTTCAGTCTTTATTTGAAAAACCAAAAAAATTAGTTAGTCTTTAAATTCCTGTTTTTATTATTATCACAAGTTTCTGTTTACGAAAACCCAAAACCATAGGAAATATATCTAAAAAGAAGCTTGGGGAATTTTCCACTCCCAATAATGATTATTTGCATACTCCTATTACTCTGCCAGCAATTGCGGCTAATGACTATGAAATTAAGCCCCATTATTTAAGTTTGGTTCAACAGAATCAATTTGGAGGCTATGTTGTTGAGGACGCAGGTATGCACTTGAATACTTTCACTGAAATATGTGATATGATGCGCATAAAAGATATTGACCCTAATGCGGTCAAATTGCATTTATTTCCTTTCTCTCTTAGAGGAAGAGCAAAAGAATGGTTGCTATGTTTTCCTAAAAATACTATTACATCATAGGTGAGATGTACTTCTATATTTATGACTAAATTTTTCCCACATGCAAAGACTATGCAACTAAGATCTAATATTACTGGTTTTAGACAGGAAGAGCATGAGCCACTAGCGCTTGCATGGGAGAGGATGAAAGAATGCTTAAGAAACTGTCCCAGCCATGGGATGGGATGGAAGATTGGTTAATCCTCCATTTATTTTATAATGCTCTTAATCATGTGTCTAAGTCTATGCTTGATACTGCAGCTGGAGGAACATGCATGGGTAAACATATTACGGAAGTAAAGCAGCTGCTAGACAATATGAAAGACAACCATGCCCAATGGCATGTGGAAAGATCGAACACGAAGAAGGTGAACTGAGTCTCATGACAAGAAAATGAAGAACTCAATGCTAAGTTGGATGAGCTCATATTAGACGTAAAAGGTAAGGAAACCCAGGTAAGAGCTATCCCTGAAACTAATATTGAAGAAATAGACTTCATAGATCGTAATGATTATAACCCTGCTTGGAAGAAAATTTATAATCCCAATTTTCAGAAACATTATTCTAATCTTGTAGGTAACACTAATAATAATATGGGAACTAGTAATGGTAGTCTCCAAGAAACACTTAAGTCTTTTATAGACTTACAAAATGAACAAAACAATATTCTTGTTAAAATAACGGAGAACCATGATGCTATGATTGGTAAATTATCTAACCAAGTTGTAAGTTTGAGGAATGATTTGCTGGCCCTCCAAGAAAGGACGAGGATTATTGAGGCATAGCTAGGTAAGATAACTGAGAGTCAAACTCTCATTCTAGCTAAATTTGCAGGTAAAGCTGAGCCCAATCCTGTTGAAGAACTCAAAATGATGATGATCCAAAGAGAGGAGCCTGAAGAGCTTGATTATAGTAATACCCCTTCACCAAGCTACACTGTTGAAGACCTCGTAAAAAGGATCAACGTTAAGATTCCGATAAGTGAAGGTAATGATGAAGCCATCTATCAACGCTTCGTTGATCAGGTAGCGATAAAGGTATGCGAGCTTGAAGAGGAATACAAGAAAATCGTTGAAAAATTACCGGTTAAACTAGATGATATATTTGAGCCTACGATTAAGATTAAAATTGGGACAAATGAAATAGCTGCACTTTGTGATCTTGGTGCGAGTGTTTCAACAATCCCAAAGAGTGTTTTTAACAAGTTTTTAACTACATCTTGCAGATTCTACCTATAAACAAGTTGTAGGAATTAAGGAGAACACTTTAGTTTACATTAAAGTTTGTCCTGCTCTAATTGACTTTGTTATTGTTGACATGCCTGAAGATGCTACTTCTCCTATTATACTAGGCCGTCCTTTCTTAAGAACTATATAGGCCTTAATTAATCTCAATAAAGGGAACGTGAAGTTTCAGTTGCCTTTCCAGGATCCTTTCGTTATCCATTTCCCCAGGAAAAATAAAGGCAAACATGATGAGAAGGAGGACATCACTTTGAAGGAAAACTACTTTGGAGTGGGTGTTCCACTCATCTGGCCTAAGTGAGTGTAACATCCCAGATATCCACCCTATCTGGCAATGCTACACAAACTTTAAACACTTCTCATACAGGTATAAAACTATAAACTTAAGCAGAGTCTCCTTTGTTTATGGGGACATCCACAAGAACAAAATGATACTACTCATCCAATATTTCCATACAAATAGCCACACGGTTCCACAAGAACAAGTTAAAACTTCTTATCCATGAAACTCGGTAGCCACAATAAAACCAAAACATACAGTAAAGAATAAATCAAGAGCAATTTTGAGCATTGTTAAACTACACTACTTATAAGGTGTTGTAATGTGTACAAAGTAGTGGGTGTAAAATGTAGAGGTTCTACTCCCATCCTACGCATGTTGACCTCAAAAGGTACCTAAAAACACAGAAGCAACAAGGGTGAGTACAAAGTACTCAATAAGTACGTAAAAAATAAGCATTGCATAAAACACGACTCCAACGATTATCTTGTAACACTAGTCATGTCGCGAAGATGATCATATATGCCTACATGCTCTTTTCTTTCACTTTTCCTTTGCATATATCGGTACCGTTTGAGTGGACACCCGTCAGCATCTCACTCACTCCAACTTGTGGAGGTTGCCGATAATGTGGGACTTATCCCAACATCGACGGTCTCAAGGTGCCTACCTCAGTAGGTCAAAACACTGTGCACTGTCTTTAACATGCTATGCAAAAATGCAAGCGCAACTGTAACATTTTCCTTTATTCTTTGTTGTGTCCACTTTATCTCCACACATAGCACCAATATAGAGAAACTAGATAATAACAAGTGCTAGAAAATAAAAGTTAAGCGAGGGGAATCATGCAAGTATTATCCCGTTATAGACTTACCTCAACCGGCGGACAAGAATTGTGAATTGTAGAACTCCCGACCGGAAGTACCGACACCTGTTATTGATATATATATATATATATATATATATATATATATATATATATATATATATATATATATATCACACTCAATGCACATCAGCACTTCAAAAGCATAAAAGCAAAATATTGCATTGCTCCTACAAACGGAAACTGAACCAAAATCTTACTTTCTTCCTCTCTCTTGGATTTCTAGAAAAGACCAAATAATAGGCTATATTTTCTATTAGAATGTGAAAGCTAAAATAAAGTTGGAGTACAGTCAAACATTCGACTAATGAATTTAATTAGTTGCAACTTACTAGCAGTAGCATCAGTATAGCTTTTCACTACTCAAACATCCATACTGTCGTTCAGGTCTTCGTTAGTAATAATATAAGAAAACTAGTCCAGCGCATGTATACGACTCCCAGTCTCTCCCAGATGAAGAACTAGAAAATGCTAGTTATTTTCTGACCTGTAGTTTCCATATATATCATATATATAAAACAAAATCTGGTGAACTAGCAACACAAACAGCTACATAGTGAAAATCGATTGGGTTCCATAAAGCCCACGTACAGATTCTATTTGGTACTAGTTACGGACTATTTAATTTGTGCAAGAATAGTACACTTCCTTAATACATACTAGCAAAAGTGCCCGTGTGTTGTACCGGAAGATCGATCCAATTTGCATGAAAAATGTTTTGTCTTGCCTCATGACACCTATCTTGAGCTGGACGTTTTTCTTATCTTGGCCGAACTTATTCACACCGAAACTTTGAAATTATTTTTACTACCAATATTGACATCATTTGTAGATTTTCAGATAAATCATATTCCAAAATATAGTATTATAACACTGGTACCAACCTCTGTAAAGAAAGACTGACGTATTTACTTTACATACACCTAACGCCAAGGGTGCATTCAGGTTTTTTCTTTTGCCCCTCTTTCTTCATGCAAAATTCAAAAGTAGGAAAAGACAAAGAAAAGAAAACACACATAAGAGCTCAGTTAACGAAAGTAAACTTAATCCATTGATTTTACTACTCCCTAAAAAGGGTCTAAATGCATTCTTTTCATAAAAGGTAAAACAACTTATATTTTGAAACGTAGGCAGTACTTGTTGGAGAAGGATACGGCGGCCACGCCGACTTGGTCTGCACGCCAAGTTACCGAGATGGAGTCCTAGTCGTATATGTTATAACCTCATGTAATCTTTGGATATAAATATATGTGAGGGTGAGGTGTACGATCCAGATCATTGTTTACAATACTCCCTCTAACTCAAATTAGTTGTATTAGATTTGTTTAGATCCGATTGTATCTACACATGATTTAGCATTAGATATATCCATATCTTGTAAAATTTGAGTCAACTAATTTAGATCGGAAAGAGTACTATTTTGCAGTCCATATTTTTTTCTAAATTGTATAGCTGCAACTGTCATTATATTTTCGTGAAGATCAATGTTGAAACAATCCTACAGAACCGATGATATTGTAGTGTCAAAATTATCAGAAGTGCTGATATTGCAACACGGTTACAGAATCGATGGTACTGCCATAGCATTCAGGCAGGTCACTCAAAAGCAGATTAGGTACAATTAATTATTCCAATGTATTGATCGATGACATTGCAGTATCTATTTAGAGACTGATTGCTTCAAGCTAGAGACATAGTGCTGGTGATCGGGAACTCACCTCCTGTTGAAGAGAGGATCCACACAAAGTTGTAGAGCGCTCTCGTGCATAGCTCCCGTCAAGGCTTGCCACTCGGCCCCTGGAATTCATAGCCGCCGGCTAGGAAGGGGTAGAGGCGAGGGGAAAGGAAGGGAGGAAACGAACTGGGGCACTGGGATTGTCGTGGGTCGTCGTGCAGGATGAGAAAAAGGCGCGGAATCTCTATTTGGCAGTGGCAGGGAGTCGGAGGTCACCGGAATTGTCAAGCCAGAAGGGCCGGATGGGGACAAGGGAGAGCTGAGAGCAGCGATTTCTAAAATCTGCGGCGAGTGCAGAAATATACCTGATCCCCATGATAGGAAACAGAGCGCGCACGATGGCGAGCAAGAAAATGGTCGCAACTGGCAGCAATCTACAACCTACAAGATGTCCTGTATTTCTGTCCACCGCCCACAGAAACCTGTCGGCGAGCTCTCACACGGCATCTTGTCTGAACTCTTGGTCGACATGTCGTATCGTCTCTCACACACGATGGATTATGTTCTTTTTCCGTGCTGTAGAGCAAGGAAAAAAATACGAGCGGTTCCCTGACTCATGGGTAACGTGGTGGGTAATATTTCTAAAAATATAGGGACAAAACCATCCGAAAAAAGCGGAACCCGTAATAAACACTTCGTCCTTTATTATTAGATTAGATAGACTAGGCACCATGCCCTAACAATCTGATGCCATTACATGAACGGTCTCATCCAATCTCTACCATCCCCATAGCCTATAGCGGGGGATTACTCACTCATGGATGGAGGAAACATGGATGATTGATGAAGAAGCGATGGTGATGATGATGGTGATGGCGATGATCTCCTCCAATCAACTCAAGTCCTTCGAGGATGCCGGAGTCCTCTGTAAGGGGAACTGGCTGGTCCCTGCGTCTTCCGAGATCGAGCTGAAGTCACGCGCCGGCGAGTTCATCTGCTTCCCAAGCCACTTGGAGAGGTGCTTGGGGTTCCCCACTTCACTGTTCTTCTGGCGATTCTACGCGTACTACGTGATCAAACCGTCGGATCTCGGTCCGCACAGCATCGAGCAGCTGGCGATCTTTGTTGGCTTCTGCAAATGTTACCTCGCCTGCAAGCCGTACTTCCCATTGTGGTTGGAGCTGTTCCACGGCCGCATCGGGTGCGAGGTGTCCACCGGCCTGATGTTGGCGGCCGGAGGTGTCACATTTCAGTTGAAGCCAAAGGCCAACTTCATCAAGTTTCTGTTGCCAAAGAATACCGTGAGCAAGTGGAAAAAGAGCTGGTTTTACGTGAAGGAATCCACTCCCTCCGGCGAAGTGGCGCTGCCCGAGTTCGTCGCAGAGAGGAGCGAGCCTCGCCGGCTGGCGGTGAACAAGCTTCCCGATGATCAGAGGATGGCTATCACGGAGATGATGGATCAGATCCAGAAGCTGAAGGACCAGGGGATGTCCTCGATCAACCTGTACAACTGCTGGCTCGGGCGGCGTCTGGTTCCATTAGCGGCCCGACCGCATTGGATGTATGAGTACAGTGGGAAGCACGGCCCCTCTCGGACCAGCAAAGAGTCGTGGGACGCCGAAGATTATAAGGCCGCCCTGAAGAAGATCACCGATACGGAATTCACAACCACGTCGGCCGGGCTCGCCCCGTACATCCCTGTGAAGAATGAAGCTCCCACAGTAAGTTTTCCTTCCCCAAATTTCCTTTCGTTCGCAATTCCGACGGTGCAATTTGCAGCCGCATCATCCGATGCTTATTTGTGTCTACTCTCAGTTGTTCCAGGTTCTGGAGGGTTGGATCCCCCTGCTCGACAAAGAGGTCCCCCAGGAGCTTGAAGAGGCCTCCGAAGGAGAATCCTCCAAAGGCGACAAAGAAGAAAGGGAGGTTCCTCCCACAGCGCCCACGGCCCGCAAGACTCGCATGCAGAAGCAGCGTGAGTTCGAGGCGAGTCGTAGTCTCGAAGAGCACGATGAAGGCGATGAGATCTTGCAAGAGCACACTTCTCAACGCACGGCCACGCCGGCGAAGCCCGCCCACAAACCGAAGTCGCCAGCGAAGAAGCTGGCATCTCCGCCCAGGTCGGCGGTGGTGTTCGAGTCAGATGATGAATCTGATGATGACGCGGCCGAAACCTCGCGCAAGATCCCGGAGGGCGAGATTCCGATGACGGGATTGGAGGCTGAGGACATCGAAGCAACGGTAGAAGTTCCTCTTGTGGTGATCACCCCAATAACTTCGATGTCACCAGAGCAAGAAGTGGCTAAGGCCGCGGCTTCGAAGTCGCCGCAACCTTCGGGAACGGCCGCATCTTCGGAGCCAGAGATTCGAGTGACCACGGCTTCGTCATCAAAGAAGCCCGCGGTGTCATGGGCTTCGAATGTTTTCGAGAGAGGACTCACACGCAAGCTGGGGCCGGAGTTAGACAAGCCCACCCACATCAGTACAGGGTTGCACGTTCTTCCGGTCGCCAAGTAAGCCTCGAGTTCTTCCTTTCGAATCTTGATCCATTTTTGTGTGATTTCTTAAGCTGACTTTGGAGGTTTGACAGGTCTGGCGTCAAGAAGATTGGTCATCCTCCAGTTGCGAAGATTCCGCTAGTCGCCACCGCAGGGGAAGGAGACCTCCCCAAAAAGAGGAAGCCTGCTACAGACGTCGCGCCTGCGGAGGGCACAAAGAAGCAGAAGGGAAGTGCTGGCGACGCTGCGGCAGGAGATAGTGCCAAGGGGAGTGATCCTGGTGCAGGCGCCGAGGAGGTAGTAGTTACCTGATCGGAGCCAGGTAAAGGGACTCCGATGACGGAACCGTCGGCCCCGACGACTAGTGCCCCGGCTAGGGCCTCGGCGACATTTCCGCGTTTCATGGCGAAGGGTTTTCCGGGCGTGGCGGAAAACCATTCTCCGCAGATGCCGGAGATTGTTGACGAGGACGTTGGGTCTCGTCACGGGTGTACCTCCTTCATGGTCCCTTCGACGGACGCCTGAGAACTTCACAACATGCTTGGCGCCGCCATTCAGGTATGTCCAGTCCCCGAGTGTCTAGTCGCTAAATTTCAGCAGCTAGGCACTGAGTTTCTTCTAGTCGCCAGTCCCCGAGTTTCTAGTCACTGAATTTCAGCGGCTAGGAACTGATTTTCTTCTAGTTGCCAGTCCCCGAGTTTCTAGTCACTGAATTTCAGCGGCTAGGAACTGAGTTTCTTCTAGTCGCTAGTCCTCGAGTGTCTAGTCGCTGAATTTCAGCAGCTGGACACTAAATTTGTGTTTTTGCGATTGCTAATTTTTCGTTCTGCTTGTAGGGCTTGCAGAGGGAGTCGACTGATTGGCAGGCCGCAAGAGAGCGTCTGGAGCGTGATCTGCGTGTGGCGCAGGAGGCGAACCGGCGACTCCAGGAGACTGTTGGTGAGTACTTGATTCATTTTACTACTGCGAGCTGCTGGTTTTTCAGAGTGCTGACAGTCGTTTCGGTTCTGTTCAGATGGTCTTCCAGCTACGATTGCCAAGGCCCGAGAAGGATATGTCCCAGTTGCGGAGCTGAACGCGGCAAATGGGCATATTGACTCGCTGGTCAAGGAGTTGGAGCTGGCGAAGGCGGCCTTGAACTCTTATGGGGACAGGGCGAAGGCCGCGGTTGCTACGGCTGAAGAGGAGCGGAAGGCTGCAGACTCAATCATCATTGGGCTGCAAAGTGATCACGCTGGCTTGGAGAAGCACGTCACCGAGAACTGCCAGAAGCTCCTTGGTGAGTTCTGCGCTTTTTCTTTGATATGTGCGGTAAGTCCCTGAGTAGGGGAATCCGTAGTGGCACTGACATCTGAAGTTGTAGCTGTGATAGGGCAAAGTGACCCGGTGGTGCAGACCTTCGATGCCTTGCAGTGTGTGACTGTGGTGGTGAACGCGGCCACGGCCTCGACATTGTGCGTCTAGACAGTTCTTCAGGGAATGTCCCCCACCGAGGTTATACCTGGGGGACTGACTGAAGTATGGCGCTATCTGGAGGAGGTGCCCAGCGTCGTAGAGTGGATGACGCGCTCGGCCTTTAGGCGCGGGGCCACCACGGCGTTGAGTCTGGGGCTTGCTCACTTCCTCGATGATTTCGATCTGGACGACATCACCAACGGCTACCCTTCAGCGACTAGCACGGTGGAGATGTCGGAGGTGTTGAAGCTGACCGCGAAAGCTCCCCCTTTGCTGATCGGGTGCTAGCAATGGGGGACTTGCTGCCGTACCAAGAGACGGTGGTGGCGCCAGGCAACACCGAGCCAGAGCATCGCGATCTGAAGTCGGAGCAACCCTTCCGGTCGGCTGTATCGCAGTCGTTGACGACCTACTCGACAAAACTGTGGCAACCATTCATCCGCATCAAGGGTGGTGGGGATGCTTCGTCATCAGGGCCTGCGAAATAGATGGCCTCTCTGGGCAGTTTGTAAGCTATGACAAGTGGCGACTTTTGTAATATGAACAATATTTTGTATGGGAGTAAGAGGAGTCAATCGACTCGCAATGCAAGCTTGATTGTGTGGTGTGTTTAATTATTTGTTTGAGCGAGTCCCCGAGCGTGTCCTCCCATTCGTGGGGTATAACTCGTTTGTATACATATGTGTTTTCTTTGGATTTTGTGTTGGTTGTCCCTTGCATCTCTGAAGGGGTGAGTCCCCGAGCGCGAGTAGGATTGCTTGTGGGCGAGTCCTCGAGCGTAGTACTTAACCATTTTGGGTGTGTGCCTGTTGCAAGGTATTGGTGCGTTGTTTGTAATGCGTCTCCTCCCCTGGTTTAGAGAACCAGTCGCTAGGCGAGACCAAGGCAGCTCTCTTACTTGGTGTGTTCCCGAGCCGCGTGAGGGTTTCTGTTTGTGAAGTCCCCGTGCATGGTACTTAACCGTTCGAGTCGTTTTGCGCGAGGATGGGAAGGACAGGTCGCTATGAGAAGCGTGTGGCGGTCATCTTTGCCTGGTGGGCCAGTCGATTTGGGCGACTCCGAGTTGGCGTGTTCGTGGATGACACTAGGCCTGAATATTTCCGGTGCCCTTGGGCCGCACTACTTAGCTATGTCGGTCGCCCAACCAAGGGTTGACTTCCGTAGGTAGCATATTGCTAACTATACGAGTGCGAGTGGCACAAGAGTATGGCGAGTAGACACAATTTGTGTGATCCGAATGAATTTCATTATATATCATCTGGGTACAAGTTTGAGTTCTATGTATAGAACTTTCGGAGAAGGTTTACATTCCATGGCCTCCCGACCTCAAGCTGGTCGTTACCTCATATGTCGATGAGGTAGTAGGTGTCGTTTCCGAGGACTCGCCCTATGGAGAATGGCCCCTCCCATGGGGGGAGAGTTTGTGCATGCCCTTCTTGTCCTGAGCCAGTCATAGGGTCAAATCGCCTTCCTGGAAGGTGCGGGTCCGGACTCGGCGGATGTGGTAGCGGCGGAGTCCCTGCTGATAGATGGCGGTGCGGGAGCGAGCCAGGTCGCGTGCCTCGTCGATCTGGTCGATGTTGTCTTGGCGGGCGATCTCGTTTGTTGCCTCGACGTAGTTGGCGACTCGAGGTGAGTCGTGCTCCAGGTCGGTTAACATCACGGCTTCAGAGCCGTACACCATGAAGAAGGGTGTAAACCCCGTGGAGGGGTTGATGGCGGTGCAGATTCCCCATATTACAGAGGGGAGCTATTCGACCCAGCATCCTGGGGTGCGTTCGAGGGGCACTTGGAGTCGCGGCTTGAGCCTGTGAGGACGCTCTAATTGGCGTGTTCTGCATGGCCATTCGACTCCGGGTGGGCGACTGAGGCGAGGTCGAATCGTATGTTGTGTTCTTCACAGAATTCGGCCATGGAACCCTTGGCGAAGTTAGTACCGTTGTCCGTTATGATGCTGTGCGGGTAGCCGTACAGGTAGATGATCTCGCGTAAGAACTTGGTGGCCGTCTTGCCGTCGCACTTTTTGATCAGCTTGGTATCGACCCATTTGGTGAACTTGTCAACCGTGACTAGGAGGTGGGTGAAGCCGGATGGGGCCTTCTTGAATGGGCCGACCATGTCCATGCCCCATACAAAGAATGGCCATGTGATGGGGATGGTCTTGAGTGTAGAACCAGGGAGGTGCGTCTAGTTGGCATATTTCTGGCACCCGACGCATCGTTGGACGATGTCAGTGGTGTTGGCGTGCGTGGTGAGCCAGTAGAAACCGTGCCGCATGGCCTTGGCGACCAGTGACTTGGCACCGGCGTGATGGTTGCAGTCGCCGGCGTGGATGTCCTGGAGGCTCTTGCGGCCTTCTTCTGGTTGTACGTAGTGCTGGAACAAGCCAGTCATGCTGTGTTTGTGGAGCTCGGCGTTGATGATGACCAAGGATTTGCAGCGGCGCACAATCATCCGCACTTCCGTCTCGTTTCTTGGGAGGATCTTGTGCTCGAGGTGGCAACATACGGTGCCGTCCAGACGCTGGGCTCCACGATCATGGCGACTAGGGTTGGCTCAGGTTGTAGTGGTATCCCGATGTCGATCTCCTTCGATGGGTAGACCGGAGGTTTGTGGATGATGTCGAGGAAGACGCCTGCGGGTGGCGTTTGTCAAGCCGACCCGATGTAGGAAAGGGCATCTGGCTCCTCGTTCTTTCGCCTGTCGATCCACTTGATTGAGTAGCCGTCGAAGTGTCCACCCAGCTGGTCTACCGCTTGGCGGTAAGCTATCATTGTCGGGGAGACGGTGTCGCAAGTTCCAGCGACTTGGCCGGCGACTAGATCGGAGTCGCCATAGCACCGTAGGTGGTTGATGTTCATCTCCTTGGCGGCCTGCATGCCGTGAAGGAGGGTCTCGTATTCTGCCATGTTGTTGGTGCAGGGCTTGAAGTTGAGGTGGAGCACGTAGCGGAGCTTGTCTCCTTTAGGGGAGGTCAGTATGACCCCGGCCTCTACGCTATCGGTGTTCTTGGACCAGTCGAAATGGAGCGACCAGTAGTGGAGGTATGGTAGCTTCTCCGGCTGCTGTGCTTCTTCCTAGCCTGTGAGGAAATTAGCCAGGGCTTGCGACTTGATCGCTTTGCGGGGCTCGTATTTGATGTTGTGTACGCCGATTTCGACGGACCACTTGGCGACTCACCCAGTTGCCTCGCGATTGCGTATTATGTCCTGCAGTGGTGCAGAGGAGACCATTGTGATTGGGTGCTCCTGGAAGTAATGGGGGAATCGTCGTTGAGCTCGGAATACCGCGTATACCAGTTTCTGGTACTACGGGTAGCGCTATCGTGAGTCCGTTAGGACTTCGCTGATGTAGTAGACAGGGCGCTGTATGGGGCGGTCCTTGCCCTCCTTTGGCCATTCGACGACCATCACGGCGTTGACAACTCGAGTGGAGGCCACCACGTAGACGAGCATTGGCTCTTTGTCGATTGGAGCGGCAAGGAGTCGAGCCGCGAGGAGCACTTCTTTGAGAGCTTTGAGTGCATCGTCTGCCTCCATGTCCCATTGGAACGTGGGGTTCTTGCGCATCAGGCGGTAGAGGGGCATTGCCTTCTCACCGAGCCGGGGAATGAAGCGACTGAGAGCCGCGACTCGCCCGGCCAACTTCTGGACGTCGTGCAGGCATTCGGGTTTCCCGAGTCGCGCAATGGTGTCGATCTTGGTGGGTTTTGCCCCGATGCCTCGCTTGGAGATCACATATCCCACGAGTTGTCCGGTGGGGATGCCGAAGGTGCATTTTCCTGGGTTTATCTTGATGTTGTACCTCCGCAGGTTTGCGAAGGTTTCGACCAGGCCGGCGAGCAGGTCGTCCTGGCGGGTGGACTTTACCACCACGTCGTCGATGTAGACATGAATGTTGTGGCCAATTTGGCTCGCAAGGCACTCCTGCATGCACCTTTGGTATGTGGCACCGGTGTTCTTGAGGCCGAATGTCATGGCCGTGTAGCAGAAGGTGCCAAATGGTGTGATGAACGCCATCTTCTCCTCGTCCTCGACTGCCATCTTGATTTGGTTGTAACCATAGTACGCGTCGAGGAAGCACAGCGACTCCGATCCTACGGTCGAGTCAATGATCTGGTCGATGCACGGTAGGACGAACTCCTCCTTCGGGCAGACGCTGTTGAGGTTGGTGTAGTCGATACACATTCTCCACGTATTGTTCTTTTCCAAGACCAGGACTAGGTTTGCCAGCCACTTGGAGTATTTTATTGGTCGAATGAAGCCTGTGGCTAGCAGGCGATGTACTTCTTCAGCGATTGCTCGATGGGGCTCTTCATTGAAGGGCCACAGCGACTGCTTTACTGGTCGCACTTTGGGGTCGGTGTTGAGTTTGTGCTCAGCGAGTTCCCTCGGGACATCTAGCATGTCAGATGGTTTCCATGCGAAGATGTCGCGATTCTCACGAAGGAACTCGATGAGCGCGCTTTCCTATGCAGGGCTCATGTGTGCCCCGATGGTGACCGTCTGGCTGGAGTTGCTCGGGACGAGCTCGATGGTGCGGGTATGCGTGGTCGCCTCGAACGTGGAACTCGCAGCGGTTGCCTTGTTCAGTATGGTGGGATCATCCTTGTTGATGTTGCCCACGTACTTCGTGAGTTCTTCCGCGTGGTCGGTCTGCACGGCGATGACGGCATCAGCGAGCTCAGCGCCTTTGTCCTTGCATTCCACGGCCATATCAGGGTCGCCATGGACGGTGATGATGCCGCTTGGCCCTGGGAGCTTCATCATGTTGTAGGCGTAGTATGGGGTCGGCATGAATTTGGCGAATGTTTGGCGTCCCAGGACGTAGTGGTAGGGGCTGCAGAAGTTCACCAGCTCGAACACAATCCTCTCCGTCCGGTAGTTTGCTGGTGTGCCGAAGGTGACTGGCAGCGTCACTTTTCCAATCGGATGCGCCTTCTTACCGGGGATGATGCCGTGGAAGGTTGTCAAGGTCGGCTCGAATTGCTGCTTCGGGGAGCTGGAGCCTTTTGAACGTGTCTAGGTACATGATGTTGATGGAGCTCCCGCCGTCCATCAGTGTCTTGGGCAGCCAGTAATCGGCCACTTTGGGCCTGACCACCAGGGCAACTCACCCTGGATATACGATCCTGGGCGCGTGGTCCTGGCGACTCTAGGTGATGCTTTGCTCGGACCTGTTGAGGAAGCGGGGGACGTAACCTTGGGTCACCGCATTGACGGCGACCGCGCGGGCGAGGACCTTCTTCTCGCGTTTGGTGTCGAGCCCGGTGAAGGTGTGTAGCGATCCGGTGGCGTGTCTGAACCCGCCGGCGTTGCCGTTGTCCCTTGGTGGATTGTTGTTGGGGTCCTCCCTTGCTCGCCTTGCCTTTTGATCTCTTTGAGAGAATAGTAGTCTGTGGTGGTATGGGTGGCGGGTTTTCCCTCCCTGCTATGGTAGATGCAGGGCTAGTTGAGCAGGGCAGTGGGGTCAAATTTCGGCCTCGCCGTGTTGTTGGCGTGGTAATTTCCGATGTCGCGGTAGTTTCCTCCGTCGCGGCAATAGCCCTTGGGGTCGCGTTGGCCGTAGCCGGTGTTGGCGACAAAGTTGACTCGGCCATCAATGTGGCGCTTGCCGGTGATGCGAGCGTTGCTGTAGCGCATGTCGTGTTGTCGTGGCCATTGGTACGGCATCTTCCTCTCGACTCGTCGTCGGAGTCCTGGTTGGGGTCCTCCTTCGCGTAGCACTTGGCGATCTCGAGGAGGTCGGGGATTTAGTCGAGCATCCGGTAGACCCTCTTGATCTTAGTGACCAGGGGTTCGTACCGGCACGCGTTCTTGAAGCAATGTATTGCCGTGTTCGGGTGGATGCCGGAGGCATTGATCCATATTTCCTACCACCTTTGAATCCAGTGGCAGGTCGACTCGCGTTGTCCCTGGATGCATCACTCCAGGTCCTCGATGGTGGTGGCGCGGGTGTAGGAACCCTCGAAGTGCCTGAGGAAGGCATCCCGCATTTCCTCCCAGGAGTCGATGCTGTCGGTGGGGAGGGTGTTGATCCATTGTCGGGGCGCACCCTCCATCATCAAGGGGAGGTGGCGAGCGGCTAGCAGGTCGATGTGGCCGGCGATTCCCATCACCATGAGGTATGTGTCCAGCCAGACCGCGGATCGTACGTTGGGTCGTATTTTTGATCTCCTTGGGCGCCTTGAAGTTGGCGGGGTACCTCTCTCCTCGGATCATGGGTCCGAAGCATGGGGGGCCGACTCGACTGAGCGAGCCCCTAGGTTCAGGGTCGCCGCGGTTACTATGGGTGTGCCTCAAGTCGTTGGGCTGGCGCGCTCGCCAAGCCTGGTTGTTGACGATGTGCGTGCGGGTGTCGATGGGCTACCCGTTGGCGGAGACCGTGTTGTTCACCGGTCGTGGCTCGTTGGTGGAGAGCGCGGGATTGGCGGCCCGTGGCTGGTTCGCCAGGGGCTGCGGTGGTGGGCATGTCACGGCGTTAGCGACGGTGGGGTGATCGCTTGAGGCCGCCCTGCTTGCCGAGGAGCGGGAATACATCCGCCCCCGCGGGTCGACTCCCGTGGCTTGTTGCTCGACAGCCTTGGCGAGTAGAGCCTTGGTGTACTGGATCTGCAGCGTGCCTTCTCCCTGGACGTCGAGGTTGGCGACCGTGGCATCGGCCTCAACGACGTTGTTCGTCGGGGTGGAGTACAGTGGGAGTCCGATGGCGTCGTAGGCCTGTGGCGAGATTATCATCCGCGGATGATCCGACGGGGGCGCGCGACCAATGGGTGGTGGTGGGGCCTAGTCGCCGGTGCGCTGGGTGGTGGTCGGTTGCTTCCACCTGGTGGTGCGTTCTCGCAGTACTCACGCTCAGCCACGCGCGTGGGCTTGCTTTCGTCGTTGAAGTTTAGGACGCGGCTCTGGACGTTGGAGTTCAGGCGGGTCCTGATGTGGCGCTGGTGGTAGAGCGTTAGCTCCCGCGCCGTTTCCCGCTTGAGGCGGAATCTCTCGCGCTCGGCGAGCTCATTGCGGTGCGCCTCCGCGAGTCGTAGAAGGGCTTCCTCCACCTCTGTGGCCATGGTGGTTGGCGGGATCAGCGTGGAGAATGGATCTGGCGGGGTGACCGTGCTGCCCGCCATGTAGATCGCGTTGAAGCGATTGGATTTGGCACATAAGTCCTCGGGGGACTCCGAGCCGGAGTCGGAGTCGAAGATCCCAAGGATGGAGGAGTCCTCAAAGTCCTCAGGGTTGGAGACCCGCATGATGGAGTCCTCCCGTGACGCTATAGTGATAGATCTGTCGACCGAGGTAGGGCTCGCGGAGTCGGTGTCGTCGTGGAGGGCAACGTCGTCCGTGGCGGCATTGGTCCCGGCCGCGCTGCTAGCGGCCGAGTCGTACTTGGTGGTGAAGCTCCTGATGGAGCGGACCTGCTCCTCCGAGAGCAGATCGTGGTGCGGCGGCGATCCGTCGACGATCACCATCGCCGCTGGGTCGACCGTGCCAGTGAAGACGATGAAGAGGTTGATGGAGCCGACCGGCATTATCGCGCTGTGGGTGATCGGGCAGGATGCCGGGATGTAGCTTCTGGGCAGGATCTGTAAGTTCCCGCCGATGGCGATCATGCAGCCGGTGGCGATTGGCCGATCGATAGGAGAGTAGGGTCTCGCAGCAGAACTCAGGCCAGTCCGGCTAGGCCCCACGGTGGGCGCCACTGTCGTGGAAATGGCCACGGTAGTCGCTCCTACTAGCAGCGATTTATTGAATCGGTGGCGAGAGCTGGCGGCCATCTACGGTGCGAGATGGGGGCGGATGCACATGGTTTACCCAGGTTCAGCCCCCGGAGGGTAAAGACCTACTCCTACTGATACGTCCATTTTGCATCACTATTCTATGTCTTAATTCACTATTATTCATTGATATATTTCGTATTGAGAGGTGATACTTATGTTATTTCATCTGTTTTTGCATGGTTGATGACTTTTGGAGCATGGACCGCTGCAGTCAGGATTCTGATGGAAAAGGTGCTGTTTGGAGGCAAAATTCGCGAAGATCAGAAAATCCGGGAAAATATACGGAAAATCCTATTTTTCCAGAAAACTAAGGATGCCAGAAGACGGAGTGGAGATGGGCCACCGGGGGCCCACACCACCCCCTGGCGCGGGCAGCCCTAGGCCGCGCCAGGAGGTGGTGTGGCCATCCTGGCCCACTCCAACGTCTCCCCTCTGGCGTATATCATCCCCCCGAAACCCTAACACTCGGGGACCAACCACAGAAAGATTCCGCCGCCTCTGCGGGGCGGAAAACACCGAGAGAGAAAGATCTCTCCGACAGACAGATTTCTGCCGGGGGAATTCCTTCCCGGAGAGGGGAGATCGTCGCCATCAACACCACCATCAAGCTGGAATTCACCGGGATCATCATCATCACCACCATCATCACCATTAGCACCCTCATCACCATCTCCATATTGCTGTAACAATTGGTTGAATCTTGCATAGTTCATAGGGAAACTTTCCCGGTGTTGATTACTCTTTGTAGTCGATGCTATTGAGTGAACCATTGAATTATTGTTTATTTTCAGATTGTTATACATCATTATTCCATCTCTGATCATGATCCATATGATGTCTTCTGAGTAGTTCGTTTTGTTCTTGAGGACATGGGAGAAGTCATGTTGTTAGTAGTGGAGTTGTGTTGAGAAAGATTCAATAGTTTGTTATTTAAGTTGTGGTGTACTTCTTCTAGTGGTGTCATGTGAACATCTACTACATGACACTTCACCTATATGGTCCTAGGGGAATGCATTGTGTATTTGCCTACTAATCGTAGGGGTTGTCGGAGTGATAGAAACCTGAACCCCCGTTAGGAAACCATTGCACAAGGGACGTAAGGGTCTTAGAGTTTAAAGTTGTGGTTAGGTTTCTACCTTAATTACTTTCTTGTACTTACGGATGTTTTCAAGGGTTTTAATCACAAGTATGTATTAGTCTTGGATGGGGCGGTACATTAGCACAGGTTCACCCACACAACACTTACCAAGCTAAAGAAGATTAATCAATTATATGAAGCGAAAGCACTTGACAGTCTTCCCATGTGTCCTCGAGAACGTTTGGTCATCTTAAGTAATACGACCGACTTGTCCTTTGCTGCATAAAGGATTGGGCCACTTGCTGCATTTATTCCTATCGTCTATTTACTCGTACTTTGTTTACTTGCTTTATGAAAAACCCCTAAAAAACTGTTTGCTAAGTATTTGCAGAGAATTCCTGATCCATACCACTAGCCAGCACCTTCTGCTCCTCGTTGGGTTTGACACTCTTACTTATCGAAAATACTGCGATACACCCCCTATACTTGTGGGTCATCAAGACTATTTTCTGGCGCCGTTGCTGGGGAGTGAAGCGCTATTGGAGAGTGGAACTGGTAAAGGAAACTTCTACTGTGAGTATTGTTTACTTCTGCTAGTTGCTTTATTTTCGTTATTGATAATTTGCTGAGTTTCTTATTTGGTAATGCTACTACCACTGCTAAGGTAGTAGATAAGCCACCACCTGCTGAGAATGATGTTTTCAAAATACCTACAAGAACTATTGATCGTCTTATGGATAACTATTATGTTGGGGATGGAACTGTCCATCCCGGTGATTATTTGCTCTTTATACACGAATTATGCGGGTTGTTCAAGTGTGCAGGTATTGCTACAGATCAAGTTAAGAAGAAGTTATTCTCATTATCACTGCAAGGAAGAGCTGAGGACTGGTATAAGCTGCTGAAGAATGGTCAAGCTCTGGAATGGGAGGAAATAGTGCCTCTCTTTTATTCAAAGTTTTATCCTCCTAGTGAGATTCATAAAGATGGGAATCAAATATACAACTTTCGGCCTCTTGATGGAGAGAGTACAGCTCAAGCTTGGGGGAGACTGAAGTTACTAATGCTCAAATGTCCCATTCATGAGCTCCCCAACAATATTATTATCAACAACTTTTATGCAAGGCTCCCTCTACATTACAAAGATTTACTAGATGCTTCTTGTGCTGGATCATTCACTCGCATGGAAGAAGAAGCTAAATGGGATCTTCTAGACCGTATTCAAGATAATGCTGAAGCTTGGGAGAATGATAAAGGTAGAAAATCAGGTATAAATTATGATTATGAATGCATTGAATCTTTTATGGGAACTGATGACTTTCAAAATATTAAAAATGCTTATGGTCTAGACTCTGAAGCTATTGCTTCTTATTTTAAGGCTTTTGCTTCCTATATTGAAGTGCCTAAAAAGAAGTGGAATAAGTATCATGAACCTTATAAAGATATTGCTAAGAGTGTTCCTGCAAGAAATACTGAAGTTTATACTGCTAATCATGTTTTACCTAAACCTTATATTGAGAAAATGCCTTTTCTAGTTAAGGTAAAGGAACATTCTATGATAGCTAGTATGGTTAATGAAAGTACAAATAAAGCTATTGAACCTGATAAACAAATGGTTGATGAACCTATAATAGAAAATGTGAAAGACTTTGTTACTAAATATGAGAAAGAGGGACACCCTATCCTTTGTAAGGATACCTCTAATATTGTTTCGCAAAGTAGTATCATGAGAGCTAGTATTCCTGTGTTTTCTGTTAGAATAAGTGATCATTGCTATGATGGTTCTTGTGATAGTTATATTGTTAAGTTTTATACATGATACTGAAATTTATTATGAGAGAGGGAAAAGTGTTCTTATGCATCTCAATAATATCAAGTTTCCTCGTTTTATGCTGAAAGTTTTTATGTTGTACATCTTTTGCCTTCTTATGCAAGTTGCCTCTGGTTTCAACAACTTGTTTGTTTACAAAATTCCCTTGCATAGGAAGTGGGTTAGACTTAAATGTGTGTGTCTTTTCTTCTTAATGCTCTCTTTCACTTCAATTCATATCCCTATGAGAGCTTCTTCAAAATTATCATGCCATCTTAATGGCTATAAAGAAAGAGCTTTTTGGGAGACAACCCAATTTGTTTTTGCTTTCAGTTTGTTTTTGCTTCTTTGAGTCTTGGAAGTTATTACTTCGGTAATAACCTCTCCTTATCCGTTTTGTTTGGTTTTTGTGTCAAGATCAACCTCTAATGAGAGAGAAGTAAGATTTGGGGAAGTTGCTCTCCCGGAACAGATTTTTGTGCTTCACCGTAAAAATTCGTGAGAGATCTCTGTATGTCGGATTGAGCTGTAATGTTTTGTGATTCGGAACCAGGTTGTTATTTCACTTTAGTTAGTTTTGCACTTTTTGATTTGAGCAACAGAAGATTTTCGAAAAAATTGATCTTTACCTGCTGGTCTGTTTTGACAGATTTTGCCAATCTTGCATTTGCTTCTTTATTCGATTTCCTTCTTGAATTCTTTTTGGGTTTTCGGAAGGAGTTGCTACAGTAGCTTATGTTTTGATGGTTTTCAGTTAAAGTTGGACTCAAAAGGTTTTATCACTTCACTTATACTAATGTTGCTAATGAGAACTGTGTGAAGTTTTGTGTGAAAGAAATTTCCGGGAAGTGGAGATAATGGTGTAATAAGGAACATAAAGGTTTTATGACTCAAGTAATAAGTGTATGGAGATGAAGATATTGATGTTATTCAGGTGGTGACTCCAGAAGAATCTACTAGATACCAAATTCAGAGACCTGCAGAGTTTATTTTCAAATAGGTAACGGTTCTGGTAAGAAAAGTTCCGCGAAAATACTATCCAACTATATTTTTGCAGTTTTCAGTCAATAAGGAAAGCTGTGAAGCGAAAAAGGGATGGAAACGGAGCCAAGGTGGCTCACACCACCCTGTGGCGTGGGCCCACCCCTGGCCGCGCCACCAGGTGGTGAGTCCACCCCGGACTCCGCCTCCGACTCGTTTTCTCCCAGTACCTTCCTTTTGATATGAAACTTCGTAATATATAACCCCCGAATCCCCCGAGGTTCGTATATTGTGTTTTCGTCGTGTTTTTGTTTCGATCTATTTCTGCCAGGACATACTCTTTGAAAGTTTAGAAGCACAATGGTGTCCACCAAGGATAAAGGGAAGGAGCCTATGGAGGAAGATCTCCAAGACCCCAAGCAGGGGCTGGTACCTTTAGTCTCTTGCCCCACATCAACGGAAGCCCTACGAGTCACTAAGGAGTTTTGCGACAAGTACCGAGATTTGAGGAGGAAGGTGGACATGCTTCAATGGGAGAATAATAGGCTTCGCAAGATTCTGGAAGATTTCTTCATGTCAACTAAGAAAATATTACCACCACCACCAAAGGAATAATTCGTCATCAGGTTTGGCATCCCCTTGGTTTGTTCCAAGCTTGGGGGAGTGCCGCGGTATCATATCACTATCTTCTATCTTTTTTCCTTATTAGTAGAGTCATATCATGAATAGAGGAGTTATTATGTAGTATGGTTTGCATTATGGCAGTGTCCCCTCTTTCGTTAGATATGTATCCCTTGGTGTGATTTGCCGTTATGGAATATTAATGAGAAGTTCTATCATTCACTCTTTTGCATAGCTTATATTAGTTTTCAATTCGTGGTTATATGATTGATCTTGTTGTTAGTATTGGTATCACTTTGGGATCATTGAGTTAATTTAGTTGGTTTTGGCAAACCTGGCTTGGTCATTAGCACACTATTTTTGAGAGTTGGAAGAAAAGATAGAAGTACTCTAGAGATAAATAATTTCATCATCTTTCTTTCTTGATTTGCTCATAAGTCTAGTATTCTCTAGTTAAGATCTTTTGTGCTTCCAAGGAAGATTACATGTTTGTTTTTATCACTTGTATGTTTGTTTGTTTCCTTCAACTCTTATACTTGCTACCCAGCCTTGCTAGCCAAAAACCTGTACTGAGAGGGATTTGTTCTTGTGCATTCAACTCCTTTAAACCAAAACCTTTGCCATTTGTGTCCACCATACCTACCTAGTAGCATTATTGCTATTACAAGTAAATTCTTGTTTTATCTACCACCCAAATTAAACTTGTTATGTGAAAATTAGTGATTAAAGCTCTCACGAACTTGATGGCACACTTTACTTTCTTGCAATTAATAAACTTGAACCATTGTTCTCACCTATGTTGCGTATATGCTTGCGCTTTGTAAGTTGTGAATTAGCAGAACCATGCTGTCATGGGGAACGCTTTCAACATTGCACTGGTACTTCGTACCAAGTTGATATCATGTTCTTTTGTCTATGGATGTCGTCGGTGTGAAATGAAAGGGGAGCTTGTAAGTCCATGGAGTTATGCATGTGTGTTAGAGAAACGCCTGGGTCGTTGGTCTAATCCATGCTGACATGGTGGAAACCTGCAGCGTAACCATAACGAGTATATATGAAGCATTCTTCTATAAAAAAAGATAGAGATTGAGAAAAAGAGAAAAGAAAAAAAAGAGATATTATGAAAAGAGGAAAGAGAGAAAAAAGCACCATACTCCCATGGTAAATAAGAAGATTGCTGAGATATTTGTTGTCTGCTTGCCTTGTCATTTTGATATGGGGAATCTTCCGTATCATCGGGCAAGGGGTACCCCGTTGGCGGTTCTCAATGATACACATATGCTTACGATGACAAGAACTTACCGGTGACTAAACTTGAGTAGCATGAGGAGCAGCCCTCGTATTCAAGGGACATGAGATTCTCAACTTACAACTTGTCAATGCATATCCTCATGTTGGATCACTTTAACCTTAATCACCTAAAGATGCCTGTGATAGGGGCAATGAGAGCTGAAAGCTAGTAAGTATCATAATTTTTGGGAGCTCTTTATGAGACTTGTAATCCCTGCTTCCCTCTTCGAAGGGCCTTTCCTTTACTTTGTAGTTGAGTAAGTAAACCTACTCCCTTCTACCTCAGCAAGTATTTTGAGTTGATGTGTTTCATTCATTCATATGATGATTTATGCAATCATGTCTTATGTTCCTTGTTTTGCACATTGCTCTTATCTTGATGTTTACTACTTTGAAAGCTATCATTGAAAAACCAGCTATTTGTGAAATCTAGCAAATTATCAACTATTCTTCGACCAAGAGTTAAGTTTACCATTACCAATTATGATTTACTTTATGTATATTTATTGTGTTTCCTTTACCTATTACAAGTTGAGTTATATAATAGTGAGTTGCCTTCTATTATGATCTATGATTTTGATGAATGTGATGCTTCTTGTCCGTATTCTTTTATCAACTCTTCACTCCATAAACCCGAGGCCATGTTTATTGAGCTCAGTTTCGCTTGAGGACAAGCGAAGTCTAAGCTTGGGGGGAGTTGATACGTCCATTTTGCATCACTATTCTATGTCTTAATTCACTATTATTCATTGATATATTTTGTATAGAGAGGTGATACTTATGTTATTTCATCTGTTTTTGCATGGTTGATGACTTTTGGAGCATGGAACGCTACAGTCAGGATTCTGATGGAAAAGGTGATGTTTGGAGGAAAAATTTGCGAAGATCAGAAAATCCAGGAAAATATACGGAAAATCCTATTTTTCCAGAAGACTAAGGATGCCAGAAGACGGAGTGGAGATGGGCCACACGGGGCCCACACCAGCCCCTGGCAAGGGTAGCACTAGGCCGCGCCAGGAGGTGGTGTGGCCACCCTAGCCCACTCCAGCCTCTCCCCTCTGGCGTATATCATCCCCCCAAAACCCGAACACTCGGGGACCGACCACAGAAAGATTTCGCCACCTCTGCGGGGCGGAAAACACCGAGAGAGAAAGATCTCTCCGGCAGACAGATTTCTACCGGGGAATTCCTTCCCGGAGAGGGGAGATCGTCGCCATCAACACCACCATCAAGCTAGACTTCATTGGGATCATCATCACCACCATCATCACCATCAGCACCCTCATCACCATCTCCATATTGTTGTAACAATTGGTTGAATCTTGCATAGTTCATAGGGGAAACATTCCCGGTGTTGATTACTCTTTGTAGTTGATGCTATTGAGTGAACCATTGAATTATTGTTTATGTTCAGATTGTTATACATCATTATTCCATCTCTGATCATGATCCATATGATGTCTTGTCAGTAGTTCGTTTTGTTCTTGAGGAAATTGGAGGAGTCATGTTGTTAGTAGTGGAGTTGTGTTGAGAAAGATTCAATAGTTTGTTATTTAAGTTGTGGTGTACTTCTTCTAGTGGTGTCATGTGAACGTCGACTACATGACACTTCACCTATATGGGCCTAGGTGAATGCATTGTGTATTTGGCTACTAATCGTAGGGGTTGTCGGAGTGACAGAAACCTGAACCCCCGTTAGGAAACCATTGCACAAGGGACGTAAGGGTCTTAAAGTTTAAAGCTGTGGTTAGGTTTCTACCTTAATTACTTTCTTGTAATTACGGATGTTTGTAAGGGGTTTAATCACAAGTATGTATTAGTCTTGGATGGGGCGGTACATTAGCACAGGTTCACCCACACAACACTTAGCAAGCTAAAGAAGATTAATCAACTATATGAAGCGAAAGCACTTGACAGTCTTCCCATGTGTTATCGAGAACGTTTGGTCATCTTAAGTAATACAACCGGCTTGTCCTTTGCTGCATAAAGGATTGGGCCACTTTCTGCATTTATTCCTACTGTCTTTATTTACTCGTACTTTGTTTACTTGCTTTATCGAAAACCCCTAAAAATCCGTTTGCTAAGTATTTGCAGAGAATTCCTGATCCATACCACTAGCCAGCACCTTCTTCTCCTCGTTGGGTTCGACACTCTTACTTATCGAAAATACTACGATACACCCCCTATACTTATGGGGCATCACCTACCAGCTGGCGGCCATCTATGGACAACAAATAGTATTAAAGAAATACCTTCTCTCTAGTCGCGTTCAAGTCGCCGTCCTACAGGCCCACTCGTGACGCCTTTGGCCTAACTGGAACGTCCTGCTGGGCATACCCCATTTGACATATCCCATCAAGGTGCCGACGTGATCGTGCAGTAGTTGTGCGCGTCATTGCCCCGTCAACACGTGACACACAGCCACGGGGACATGCACGTCGTTGCTCGTGATTACCACCCAGTCCCACTCCTTTTTTTAAGGGAAAGTCCCCACTCCTTTTATTATATACTGGATTTTAGGCGGCACCGAAGACCATTGAACTATCCATCGCAATAAAGACAAGTCCAATCGAGTCCCATCTATTCCCTAGTTTCTTTGAGAAGGTAGATGGTGGTCTTGTATAATACTGGACCACATCATGTACTCTTTGACTCTTCTCCCACACTAATCACTCTCTTCTTCCTCCTGCCACCACCTCCCTCCCCCTGCAAGCCATGGCTCCCCTGAGGAGAGGCCGATCGACCATCCTCGCGGAGAAAAAGGAGAGAGCTTGCCACCTGGCAGTTCTTTCTCTACCAGCCCCTTAAGCTCCGCCTCTCACAGAGGCCCAATCTCTCCGACAATGGTGCCGAATGTTCCAGCGGGCAAGGGCTCATCCCGGTATGGTCTTCTTGTTCTACTTCTCCATATCCTTCTCCATCCCGATCTTATTCTGGTTCTTCTTTCTTTTCATCTTATTCTTGCTCTTCCTCTTCAATGTATTACAGGCCGGTCGTGGACCTAGAATCCACCACGACAGCGGCGTTGCAGGACACATTCGGCCCTATTCCATGTCTCAGCGAGGTAGCAAATGTCCACACTTCTATCTCTTTGAGTATTAATGCGGGTTTCTTAGATCATGTACTCTCGCATTAGGGTTTTTGCGAGTTGTATTAGTTTTCATGATGATGAGTGGATCTCTTGGTCTTTCTTTAATACCGTTGTTCATAGATTCAATGGGGATTTTGTGATTTGGATTAGTTTTCGTGATTATGACTGGATCTCTTGGTCTTTTTTTAATACTGTTGTTCATAGATTCATTGGGGATTTTGTGATTTGTACACCTAGAACCTGGAGTATAATTATAGAATTTCTATTTCAAATAACATGAACGATGCAGTGATCTAAGGCCGAGTACCATGACAATGTGGCCGCGATCAGTGCCACGATTGACAACCAACAAGAGAGTGCACGCTCCCTCACCCATGCTAATGAGAGCCTACACAAGCATTTATCTGTGCAGGAGGAGATCTCACTAGATTTTGCACGTGATATCATGAAGCTGCAGAACCCGCTCGGCCGTAACTTGAACAGGCAAGAACAGGCCATCAAGATAATACATGACCTCATGGAAGACAAGAAGAATCTCTAGATAAGATGCACCCTCCTACGGGAGGAAATCACCGAGGCATTCGGAGGACGCATCGATGAAACAAAGGCCACCATCTGATCCTACCATAATAGGAACCATTGCCTGGATGTAGTGAAAGAGATGAAGGAGGAAAAGATCTGAGGGATCACCGTACTCGAGGGTGTTCGGAAAGAGAACGAGGATCTAAGGGCTTGTCTGGAGGCGTATCAGGGCAATGCCCAAGTCTGATTCCCATTAGAGGGGGCATGAATATCAGTTCATGCTCCACTCTTTTTGTAATATATATATATATATATATCGAGCATTTAAGGAATCCTAGAGCAACTCCTTATCTATCTAGACATCTGTTGGTGTTCAAGTTCATTAATGGACACCATGAGCTCTTTCCATTCTGTATCTAGACATGGGTTTCGGCATTCTGAATTTGTCACTACTATTTGGTGACATTGGAAAAACCCACAGCACACTAAACTGCAAAAAACCTTATTTTCTTTGAAATTGAAATTATGATAGTACCACTAGTCGATTCATAAAATGTTGATTAGTCCTAGATTGCTTCTTTCTTGAAATTATGACTGTGCCACAAGTTGATTCAGTTAATTATGGAAACTAACCACCTTGGCCTGGTGAACTGAACAAACCATACTATATATTTTTGTTGTAGGAAAGAGGCGAAAGCTCAAGTAGGACCTAATGACCTAGCTAAATGACAAGATAGCTATCCAACGGGAGAAGCAGAATTCTCAAAAGATGGCATTTGTCCACCTGCGTGCTGAAGTCGCGGTGCTTTTTGATAAGTTCCACAAACTAAAGGAGGAAAATGCCGGCTGGGTGAAACTTCACAGGGAAGGTCGCTCCTCGGCTAGTAAGTAGAGGAGATCATGAAGGGGATCATGGAGGAAAATCGTAAGGTTACAGACCAACTTCTCGAATCCCTGACGGAGCGCTGGAACCTGTAGGAGGCACACGACTAAGTACTAAAGGAGCACTCAAAGACCAAAGCGGACCTGGCCAATCTTAGGAAGGAAAACGAGCAGCTCTAGGCCAGGCTCACTTGAACCCAACATATGTCTACTTACTAAACTGCTTATTTTATCCTCTATAGTGGTGATTTTTTAAATGTGAACTTAACTCTATGCACAATATGTGTTCATCTGAAATTAATTTGCTCGAGAATTGAGTTTGGCTTAGTTAAGAAAGTGCAACAGCAAGTCTTACATTTAACTAGTTTCAGGCATTGACACAGCATAAATTATTCATCTATAGTTTCCTTTATCCTCTGTAGTCTGTCCTTGTACACCTTGTGTGCCTTCTTAAGTTCCTTCAACAGACCCGCAATGTAGTACTGCAACTTCTTTTTGTCTTCCCTGAGCTGATCGCTCTACTTTTCTACATTCTGAATCAGCAACATGTGACTATCCTGAAACTGTTGTGCAATTCCAGCAACCAGGCTAACATTGACAGTGTCACTTAGTTATGACTGCAAATTCTAGATTTCTTGTTCCAGCTCCTTATTTCGTATCGACATCTTGACATCAGTAAATCTTTTACAACTTCATCACAAGCATCAGTAAATCTCCCCGAACTTTCCAACTCATACATCTCCCATAATTGGGCCAAACATTTCTTAAGTACATCTGGCCACTCAAGATCCACACACTCTACTACTTTACACATCGGTCCAACCTAAAAAACACACTATCATGTTATGAACATAACACGATACATTTTTCTTCATGTCACCATTGAACATAATGTAAACACATCTGATTTGTACAACCCAAAAACTTTCTCCCAGTGTTACTACCTTTGAATGCAACACATCTCCTCAATTTTAGCCCATGGTCACATGGTACTTCTACATCGAGATCTAGGCCCGCCCATTCGGGGTCGTAGATCATCCATGGTACCTAAAAGGAAACGCAAAGCTGGAATTGAACACGATTGCATGCACATATGAAGCTCAGATCGAGGGAATTACTGATATCTTCGATCCGGATTCACGGATGTAGTATAATAGATTTTTTCCCTTGAAGACCTAGGTTTAATCGAACCTTGGAAAGCACTACTAAAAGGTAATAAGAAAGGACACGTCTACAAGACTTTGTTTGTTCATTTTACCTTAGTTGACCAGACCAATCTAGTTTACTTTATAATGGGGTTGAATCAATGGATGGAGATAGGCCAGGGCTGAAGATCCACCTGCAGCTGCACATTAAATGGGATGAAAGAGAATAATAATCATAGTCATGTATATTTTTTGTATTGAGATAATCTTTTGTGGGTGATACGTCATAAACGTATCTATAATTTTTGATGTTCCATGCTTGTTTTATATCTACTTTTTTATGTTTTGTCCACACTTTGGGGTATTTTTATACATTTTCTAGAACTAACCTATTAACAAGATGCCACAGTGACAGTTGCATGTTTTCTGCTATTTTTGGTTTCAGAAAGGCTAGTAAGGAAATATTCTTGGAATTGGACCGGACAAAAGCCAAAGTTAATATTTACCCGAAGCAACACGGAGTCCGGAGGGGAGACGAAGTGGCACACCAGGGCAGCCACACCTAGTGGTGGCGCGGCTTGGGGGGCGCTACTAGGGGTGTGGGCCCCTAGTGCTCCACTGACCTTGCCCCTTTGCCTATAAAAGCCTCTCAGGACGAAAACCCTAAGTACCCGATCAAAGACCCAATCAGAAATCCATAGAAGAGTCTGTAGCCGTCACCATCTCCATCCCTAGATTAGGGGGATCGAAAGCTCTTCCAGGCATCCAGCCGGAGGGGAGAGATCACCCTGGAGGCCTTCTTCATCACCATGACTGCCTCCAGTGTGATGCGTGAGTAGTTCATCCTTGGACTATGGGTCCATGTAGTAGCTAGATGGTTGGTTCTCCTCCTTTGTGCTATCATGGTTAGATCTTGTGAGCTTTGTTCATGATCAAGATCATCTATTTGTAATCTTACATGTTGTGTTTGCGGGGATCCTATGGATACTGAGATGCTATTTTAGATTGATTATTGATTCTATCATGTCTATGTTATTTGTGATCTTGCATGATCTCCGTTGTTTGTAACTATCTTGGCCAAGTAGATGCTTGCAACTCCAAGAGGGAGTATTTATGCTCGATAGTGGGTTCATGCCTCTAGTAATCTGGGGAAGTGACAGAAATCTCTAAGGTTGTAGATGTGTTGTTGCTACTAGGGAGAAAACAACAATCCTTTGTCCGTGGGACAATCATATTGTTTAATTTACACACTTTGCTTAATGCAATTATCTGTTGCTTGCAACTTAATACCTGAGGGGGTTCGGATGATAACCTGAAGGTGGATTATTAGTCATAGATGCACTTGGATTACGATCTATGTATAATGTTGTAATGCCCAATCAAATCTCATAGGAGTCGAGATGGCTAGTATATGCATTGTATGCTTTCTCAAATCTGTTAATTGCCCCGCTGTAATTTGTTCACCCAACATGCTATGTATCTTAAGGAGAATCACCTCTAGTGAATTATGGACCCCCGGTCCATTCTTTTACCATTGATATACCATCTACTATTTACTGTTTACTGTTTACTTTCTACAAGCAATTACTATCTTCCACACTATACGTTTAATCCTTTGTTTTTAGCAAAACCGGTAAGATTGACAACCTCACTGTAAGTTGGGGCAAAGTTCTGTGGTTGTGTTGTGCAGGATTCCAAGTTGGTAGCAACACCTTGAGGTTGTTTCCTTGCTCAGTTGCTCCTACTGGTTCAATAACCTTGGTTTCATAACTGGGGAAACTTGCCACGGGTTGCAAACAATTATTTAGTGTAAACATAGATTAAAGATTTAAGTGGTGATGTTATTGTTGATCCCGAATGGGGCGCTAAGCGAAGACCATACTTCCCTTTCTGTCACTAAGTTTCCTATGATATCGCTGCTAGCCAAGTATCTCACCTCAACCCTTCATCAATATATGGGATCTTGGGTACCTACAAGTCCACAGATCGAGGCGAGAGACGAAGAAACAAAAGATACGAATCACGAATCCAAACAAAATACAATTCTCCCATGATCTAGATGCACATAATTCTTGCGAGGTTTTTCTCCAACCGCAATCTATGAGGACTACTTACTCATAACAAATAGATTGGAGATAGAAAACATCATGCGAATACTTAGATTGAAATCAAATATTCTTACAATGGTCGCCAAATCATAAGGAGATCTAAAAGTACAAAGTAATGGCTATGGCTAGTGCAGGGATGGATGGTGGAAGTGATGAACAATGGATGAACTATGGATGAACAATGGTGTGGATCTCCTTTGGGGTGTTGTGATGCAATCTGAGAATGGTGGCTCTATGGCCGGCGGCTAGAGCCTCAAAATATATAGGCGTTAAGCGCACTGGTATGGGCGCCACCTGGTATGGGCGGGTGGTACGGGCGGACCGCGCCTGTACCAGTGGTCTTTAAGCGCACTGACGCCTTGGTTGGCTTCTCCAATTACTTGGCTGTGTGTACTTCCTAAAAATCCTTCATTATGACTCCTTATTTCGCCTTAAAAGCAGTGATTTCCTGCACAACATAAATCAAAGAAGGGATTTGCATATCTTTGCAATTATTAGTCATTAGTGGCAAGGTTGAGAGTTTATTTGGCAATTGCTTGACCAAAAACAATGTTTAAACGAAGTGGAAGATGGCAAAAATAAGGGCCATCAACTTCCCCAAAGCTCAAACCTTCATCATCCTCGAGCAAGAAGAACCAAACGAACTATAAGGAATTCAGCGTTTAAACTTGAAACAACGAGAATAGGAGTTCACTTACAGTAGGTAGTCGTATGTGCTCAACACTTCATTCATTTGCAAAGCTTATCAAAGTTGGAGAGATGACAAGAATATATACAAGCTTTGGTAAATCAAGATAATCAAAGTAAAGTTTAATATAAGTATAAATAACTAGAAGTGTAGCAATCAATCCAATTCCTCTAATTAACTCTCATCTTGCCAAGGAACTAAGATGTTTAAATAGCATAATTGAGTAAGAGAGTTTCATGTCCCAATTAGTATAATAATGAAGTTTCTTATTTACACCCACATCAATAGATCAAGTCAATCTAAAACACTTCTAATCCAATTATTGTCTTTCAAAAAAATCATAAAGTAGTAATGAGACCATGTCAATGACTTGTTATGTGGATCCTCATAGATATCTTTTTTTGTTTCTTTCTTTTTCATCTCATTTTTCAAGGATCAATGTTTGTTTCTTTTTGCTAGTATTTGCACAACCTTTCAGAGTACCAATACTTTTGCCCATACATTGACACGGATGCCAATCATGTCATCAACTCATAGCCGAAATCTAGGGTTATACCATAGATTGTTCAAAAGCTAGCGGAGTTGTTGGCATCCCAAAGGTGCGCGTCAAAGACATAGAACAAAGTTGTCTCGCATCTTTTTTTCTTTTTTGAGCTAGAACCGCGATTTGATCCATAAGGTTAGCTTTGGCATGCGTCACAATTACCACTGGACTTTATTTCAATCAAACAATTCCTTTCATGAGTGTTATCGAGACTGTCAAAATATCTAGGGATTTCTATTTTCGTGCCCTCGGTTCTTTAATTGTACTCAGTTTTCCCCAGCCGCTTAGTTTTTCCTCACCTTTGCCCTCCCTCTATTCTGAAACCCTCACAGGCGCTCGAGCGAGGGGATGCCGTCAAGTCAAAGGCTTGACCTGTACATGTTGACCGGTGGGACTATGTTGGGGCGAGTCGTGCGTTGAGCGTTACGTTACGTCGCCTCGACCGTTACATGCTGACAGGTGGGGCTAGGATACACAGCAGACTAGCCATCCATCTCTCGCTGATTATGGGGGACGTGGTGTGGGACCATGTAGGGCACGTTTGGTGGTTACGTGCACCATGTTGCCTAAATTGAAAGTTTTCGTTTTTGTTATTTTTATGATTGGCTTTTTAAGATCGCCTTTTCCCCTCTCTCTCGCTAACAGTTGTGTTTTTGCCTAAAAAGGTAGCGAATCTAGAGCAGCTTCTCTCTTCATTCATTGTTCCTTTTGGCCCTCGTTTTTCCCAATCTGGTAACAAATCTAGAGCAGCAAATCTAACCAACACCATAAATAAATTCAGTAAACAAAGGAGATGTAGATAAAGCAGCTAGTATATGTTATATAGTACAATACTTAACGAGGTTCGACAATTAGGCTGCTCAGCAGCAGCGGACAAGTTCAACACAGACAAGACAAAAGAAGCTGCTTTACAGCAATAGTAGCATCACAAGATCAGTGGTCCCTCATGGCCTCCACCTCCCCCCTTTAGCGACTCCTCCACTTCTTGCTGCCTAGTCCCTTGACCTTGGGTGTCTTGGGCTTGATCGGGGGCATGCGACCCTCCTCGATAGCCACCTTCTGGAGGTTGTGGAGGTGAAGGCCAAGCGCCTGGTGCTTGGCTCTAAAGCCGTGGATCTTCACAGACTCACCATAGGTCCTCACGTCCTTGGCATGCTTCACGAGGGAGTTGAAGTCCGTGGCACGGAGCCTCCTGGTGGGGCAGAAGGGGCACCTATAGACGTCGCCGGCAAAGAAGTTGTTGTATTGACCAGACTTCAGCCTCCTCAGCACATGACGAGTCTTGGTGTCCTTGGACTCGTCGTCATTGCTATCCTCCTATTGGAAAAAATAGTAGAGTGCAATAAGGAAATGATTGAGATACTTTGATTATTGGGATTGATTATTTGCATAAAATAACCGATTGAGATCTCCTGGTTAAATCCCAAACCAAATCGAATACTGATCCCAACTATGAACAGGGGGTTCAAATACGAATAGGGGGATTCATCGAAATACGAGATCTAACACAAGAGAATTAGCTACTGTAAAAATACGAACAGCCGAACCCTAATAGCATACGATCTAGCATCCAACAATGGGAAGGGGGAAGAACAAGGGAGGGGGATAAAACTCTGGTTACCTCCGACCACGGCTCGGTGATGTTGGTGTCGTAGGGGTTCTCCGGCCTTATGAAATCAACCTCCTCATAGGGGTCCCAGCCGAGCGGGATCTGCCCGAGACCGGCGGGGCCTCCTCGCGGACGGATACGGCGGATGTGGGGACGGGGACCTCTACTACACTGTGCACGGTCACATGTGTCCGCTACCGCCCCGTGCACCGCACACGCATATCGTGGGTCACGTTTTTTTTCCCTCGTGTCTAACCCTAGCGACTTAGTTGTGCTCAGTTTTGCCCTTGAGTGTAACACTAGCAGTTTGGATGTACTCATTTTTTCCCTCTAGTACTAACACTTCCGTGTGCAGTATACTCAGTTTTACCCTCTGGTGGCTGGTCAACAGAGAGTCAACGAATAGGTTTTAGCTAGCTAATTGAGTCATTTTATGCACAACAAATTCAAAAAGAGCAAAACATAGTGGCATCTACCCAAGGAGTCTTATTATGTGACCTGCCACTATAAGAAATGTATATAAATCAAGTTTTAACCTAAATCACCACTTCTCAAATCACCTACTATCTATGAAGGTTCATGGCTTTCTACTCAAGCCTCTTCCCAAAACATCCCTCCCCAAAACATAGTTTGTCTAAATGAGGCAATAATTGTCAAACTGCTATATATTTGAATTGCAAATTGTTTGATGTATGCCAAGATGTATTTTATTGCATAAAAGATGCATTTTCAATTTTTTTAATCTTTTTCTATTTTCTATTTGAACCCCTTTATCAGTCTTGCCCTTGGTTTTTAATTTCTACTCAGTTTTTCCCTTGGTTCTTAAGTTCTACTCAGTTTTCCCCTCTCTTAGTATCAGTCTCTCGCACATGTGCTCATCTTTGCTGCTACGCTCTGATTTGTTGAGACAATTGTCACGCGGATCCTGCCCAACAACCGTTGATCCTCTGTGATCTAGCGGATAGGATAACCCCTATATCTGTCGGGGGGCACCCATCTATCCATGTAAAATAACGAGTTTGCCACCGGTACTTTAACTCCATAAAAAAATGAACTTGAATATAATTTGAAAGGAACGTGTTCAAATGTGTATAATTTGTGCATTATATTCCACTCTATGAAAATGATAATCTCTCAACATTTTCTTAGCACAATATTATCACGTATTAAGTGCGATTTCAAAGAGTTCAAATGTGTATAATTTTCGTATATGCAAATTTATACATTACATTCCACTCTGTGAAAACGGGGGGAGAAAATGATAATCTCTCAAAATTTTGCTAGCATGTCATTATCTCGTTATTAACTGCGATTTCACAGTGTTCAAAGGTTTAAAAAAATTATATACACAATTTTATGTATTATATTTGACTCCATGGAAATAATAAATGATCAGGATTTTATTAGCACAACATTATCATGACCTAAGTGCGATTTCAAAGATTCCAAAGGTGTATAACTTTCGTATATGCTAGTTTATGCATTACATTCCAATTTATGAAAATGATAATCTCTCAAGATTTTCTTAGCACAATATTATCACGTATTAAGTGTGATTTCAAAGAGTTCAAAGGTGTATAATTTTCGTATATGCAAATTTATGCATTACATTCGACTCTATGAAAATAATAATCTCTCAAGATTTTCTTAGCACAACATTATCACGTATTAAGTGTGATTTCAAAGAGTTCAAAGGTGTATAAACTTCGTATATGCAAGTTTATGCATTACATTCCACTCGATGAAAATGGGGGAGAAAATAATAATCTCTCAAAATTTTGTTAACACATCATTATCACGTATTAAGTGCGATTTAAAAGTGTTCAAAGGTTTATAATTTTTACATATGCAAGTTTGTGCATTACATTCCACTCTATGAAAATGATAATATCTCAAGATTTTCTTAGCACGACATTATCACGTATTAAGTGCGATTTCAAAGAGTTCAAAGGTGTATAATTTTCGTATATGCAAGTTTATGCATTATATTTCACTCCACGGAAATGATAAATAATCAGGACTTTATTAGCACAATATTATCATGTCCAAAGTGCGATTTAAAAGAGTTCAAAGGTGTGTAATTTTCATATAATTTTCATATATGCATTACATTTCACTATATGAAAATGAAGCTAGACAAAGGGAGTGGGCTCGGGGTCCCATCTTGCAACACCAACCTGGGTATGCTGTGAGTCTGGCGCTCACGTGGATAAGCTGTGGGTCCGGCACTCACGTGGATAAGCTGTGGGTCTGATGCTGATCTGGATAAGTTGAGAGAGGTGTCCACTACTTGAACGCGGCCCCACTTATCAGCATGCAATGGCAAGAGTACACTACGGGACCCGATAGAACACGGCCCTACTCGTCAGCACGTAACGGCGAGGGTCCACTACAGGACCCGATTGAACCCGACCCCACTTGTCAGCACGTAACGGCAAGGCTGACGGACGGCGAGTTTCAGACCATGTGAGAGTTTCGTACAAGGAGATGGGAAAAAGTGAGGAAAAACTAAGCGACTGGGGAAACTGACTGCAACTAACGAATCGAGGGAACGAAAATAGAAATCCCAAATATCTTTGGGGTTAAGTATAATCAAGGGTATACTCTCAAGACAATCATTCATCAAACAAGTCATAAATTTCAGACTTTTCTTGTTGTACTTGTTTGGCATTATTATTTCCAAGGCAAGACTCGGTTGGCTAAAAGAACTAGAGCAAGAGCTTCAACAACTAATCATCATACTAATAAAAAGCCTTATGCTAACCATATTAAATTACTTCCCACTAGCATGTATCTTAGCAAATCAACCAATTAAGATAAACAATTCAAACTTCATAAGTGGGAGACATAGGACATACCTCTCATAAGTAACTTCCTAATCCTCTTCCTTATAGGGATGTGTTCCTTCAAAACTCAAACACGATTACTCTTAAAATGATATCAAAGCAAAGAGGCAAAGTATGAATCCACGTTTACGAAAAAAGGATAAACGGAAAAATCTTTTTTTTTTGAGGATAGGGATTAAAGAATAGAAAAGAACTCGTGACCAAGCAAGGGCTAAAATAAAAACAAAAGAAAATAAATAAACTAAAACGAAAGAAAATTTAAAAAGCAAAGGAAAAAAGAAAAGTGTTGGAACAGGCCAACACGAGTGTTTCAAAGCTCAAAAGGAGCTGGAGTACAACCTCGTTATTACAGAAATAAATTTGCTAGGGGAACACATCCCCAAGCTCAGGATTTTGCAAGCCCCTTTGTTGCTCATTGTGGTGGTGGTGGATAATCTCCCGTGTTCTATTGGCTGCTCCAATCATGCAACTGGGTGGCAAGTCTTGCAGCGGCATCTCGAAGGTTGATGGAGAGGTTGTTCATGGTGTGAATGTTTCCTTCGAGTGCATAGATATCTTCATAGGTGGTGTAGTAGTTTGGTGGTTGCACATCATGTTCGGGTCCTTCTTTTTCTACTTCTTCATCTTCTCCTCCTCCCACGGGTATTTCTTGTTGGGGTAGACTAAGTTCGACATGCGCGTCATAACGCAAACATCCATCCTCAATAGAGAATAAATCGTTAGGCAAAGGAGAAGGGATCAAGTGATCCGCTCCAGGTATATTGAAGAAATATCTACCATGATTTTTAGAAATCATACCACATGCTCTTAGAGTAGATGGACCGAGACAGTTACCTCCAGTCAACGGTTGGATGTTACCTAGGTTGATGTGATGTGTCCGTGCAAGAATGGTCACAACTCCTCCTCAACATATGGGTCCTCAAGATTGAAGAGATTGATGCTTAAGATAAAACACAAGTAAAGCGCCCAAATTTGGCGTTGAATTACAATTGATAAGTGCAGCTTTTGCAAGGATCAACATGTCCTCCTCATTAATTCTAGTAAACTCACCATGTTCCTGCAATGTGTTATAAATAACATAGAACAAATATCGAATGGCAGGATGATCAATTTGGTTCCCCTTGGGTGTGTGTCCACGAATTCTCATCAAGTTAAATATTGTGAAAGGGGAGGATCTAAAACAAAGATAGTTGTGCGTACATCTGTGGTGTTGTTGGTAAACCCAAATTATTGAGCCCATTGGCTGAGTGTCAAAGTATACTCACAGTTCGTAAGGTAGAATTTGATTCGATCAACTCTAGGCCTTTGTTCCTTGGAACAACCATAAGGATCCACTATGTGTCTCAAGGTGTTGAAGAACTCAAGTGTCAAGCAGCGGTGTGTCCCAACATCCTGAAAGACAAAATTGTACAAACCAACATTGTTGCAAAGTAAATCAAAATCAACATGAATGCCAAGTTGGTTCAGGATATAAGGACATGCCCACTTGGTGGACTTGATCTCTCGAATCTTGAGACGATCGAAATGGGTAAGATGGGACTCCTCAGTGAACTCGATGCCAAGTGACTCGGGGGTTACTGTATCAACGGGTGGCACGGAGGACTCCGCAGCCATCTCACTTGCACGACTCCTTGTGTTCATCTAATAAATAAAAACAAGATAAAGTAAACAAAATTGCTAATAATTTTTTTGGACCAATAGAAACATAGCATAAGTGATTCTCTACACTAACAACAAAAGAAACTCCTCTAAAAACAATGCTAAGCATACTTAGTACCAAGAATGAAACTAGAACAAGACTTATGCCTAGATTGACAATGATGAATGACTGAGCCAAGCTTTTGCAAAAATAAGTTGGGGATTGGAGGAGAATCATACCTTAGATCGAGTGAGTGCGAAGAATCAAAGAATGTTTGAGTAAATTTGAAGATCCAATGGAGGTGATTTGAAGTTTGGAGGAAGAAGGAAGAGAAAATAGATGAATTGGGATTTTTAGGTTACCTCCTCGGGCAGATTATGCTAGTCGCTTACGTGGTATGGGCGTGCAGTATGGCCGAAGCCCGCCCGTACCGGGTGTCTTACCTTGGGGGTGACGACTGCTCTCAGGCGGTGACTCGGTACGGGTGCGTGGTACGTTCGTGCGCGCTCGTACTGCTGGTCGTTATCGCTATGGTGACTTTGCTTGAATTCTGATGTTTTGCTCGGGGGTACGGTAAGGGCACGCGGTACGGGCGCGTCTGGCCGTACCAGTGGTCGTTATCGCCACTGATTCCTTTGGCAATCATCAAAGTTTATATCCCCCTTTACCTTGAGGTGGTACAGGCGCACGTTACGGGCTACTCTGGCCGTACCAGTGGTCGTTATCGATGTTGTGAACTACAACAAACTCAAGAATTTGATTATTAGCTCCATGCTTCTTCGCACATCTTATCAAAAGGTTAGATAGCAGCAAAAACACAAAGTAATGATCCAACAATACTTCTTAGGCCATGTGTTAGTAAAATATAATATAGCGGATTACCTTATTTCTTCTCCTCTTTCCATAGGTCTTCTTGAATACTCTTTATTAAAAACAAAAACAAAACGAAAACTAACACAGAAATAAAACATAATAAAAACTTAGAGAAAATTTATTTCACATGGGTTGCCTCCCATGAAGCGCTTCTAGTTAAGGTCAATTAGCTTGACCTTGATGGAAATCACTTAGGTTTGGGGAGTGGAATGCCCACTCCAAAATAGTTTGCTTTTAAAGTAATCACACCATCATAATTATTAGGCTTGGACTTATTTCTCCTAGGGAAGTGGACTACAAACGGATCTCTAGATGGTAGCCCTATCCTTACATTCCCTTCATGTAAATTAATTAAAGCTTTAATAGTTCTTAGAAATGGCCTACCTAGAATTATAGGTGCTATGGGATCTTCAGGCATGTCCACAATAACTAGATCAATAAGAGCGGAACTTCCTTTAATTTCAACAACTATATTTTCTTTGATCCCAACAACTTGTTTATAAGTAGAATCAGCTAGATGGAGTCTTAATTCAGTTGTAACAAATGGCCCCAAGTTTAGTTTATCAAATAGGCTTTTGGAAATTGTTGAGACACTTGCACCAAGATCACAAAGTGCGGATATCTCATTTACACCCAACTTAATTTTAATAGTGGGCTCAAATATATCATCTAGCTTAGCTAGAAGCTTATCAGCTAGTATTTTATACTCCATCACTAAATCATGAACGTTAGATGCTACTTCTTGTATAAATTGTTGGTACATAGCATCATTACCTTGTTCTATACCTGGATTCTTAACGCTGATCATCTCCAATATATCTTCCACGGTATATTCTAGTGTTGGCGTGTTGCTATAATCCAGCTCTTCAGGCTTTTCATCTTATGTTACCACCCTATCATTTTGAGGTCCTCTACCGGATTTGGCTCCGGTTTGTCAGCAAACATTGCTAGTATGGGAGCTTGGCTCTCGGCCACTTTACCCAATTGAGCCTCCATAGTCTTTTTCCTTTCATGTAGAGCCTGCACATCATTTCTAATTGCAACGGCTTGGTTAGATAATCTTCCTAAACTACTTTCATGGTTCTCCGTAATCTTAATAAGCATATTGTTTTGTTCAGTTTGAGCTTGCATAAATGTTCTAATAGTTTGCTCAAACGGGAAATTGCCATGATTTGCTCCATTAGTATTATCATAATTATTATAAGGAGCTCCTGCCGGATTAGCATGATATTTTTCAACATTGGAAGCATAATTATTTTTCCATGTAGGATTAAAAGGAGTGTGAGCTATAAAACTAACATCGTTGACATTGGTAGTGGTAGCATTAACTTGGGTATCTTCCTTACCCTTTATTAAGCTAAGCAACTCATCTACCTTAGATGTAAGCTCTTCATTGTTTACATCGGTAATTGAACTTACTCTCTTCGATGTTCTTTCTACATGCCATTGGGCATGGTTATTTTGCATATCATCCAATAACTTATTTGCAACACTTACGTGTTTTCCCATGATCGTTCCTCCTGGTGTAGTATCTAGTATAGACTTACACATTGGGTTAAGACCATTATAAAATAAATGTAATATAAGCCATTCCTCCATCCCATGATTAGGACAGTTCATTGCGGCTTCTTTCATCCTTTCCCACGCAAGCGCTAGTGGCTCACGATATTCTTGTCTAAAGCTTGTAATGTTGGATCTTAGCTGCATAGTCTTAGCTGGGGGGGGGGAATTAGTCATAAACAAATTAGTGCATTCCTCCCAAGATTTAATAGTGCCCTTTGGTAGAGCTAGCAACAAATCCTTAGCCTTTCATCTAAGAGAGAAAGGAAATAATCTTAGCTTAGCAACATTTGGATCTACAACTTTAATACGCATCATGTCACAAATTTCAGTAAAAGTATTTAAGTGCAATCCTGAATCCTCAGAAGATGAACCCCCAAATTGGTTTTGTTGAACCAAACTTAAAAGGTTAGGTTTTATCTCACAAGTTTCCGCATCAACTATGGGTTGAGTGATGGGTGCACGAATAAAATCATCGGTGGGAGTAGCATACTCCCCTAATCTCTTTTGAGCCATGGCTCTTATCTTTTTTTGTAATTATTAAGTAATGGAAATGAATAACAAGTAAATAATTTTTTGGGGTTTTCAAATAGATAAGAAGAAAGTAAACTAATAACAAGAATTAAACTACAACTAATAATAAAACTAAAAACAAGGTCTCTAATGACCTCACCAGGATAGCGAAATTGCTTCCCTGGCAATGGCGCCAGAAAAAGGGTTGATACCTTTGATCCGGATTCACGGATGTATTATAATAGCTTTTTTCCTAGAAGACCTAGGTTTAATCGAACCTTGGAAAGCACTACTAAAAGGTAATAAGAAAGGACACGTCTACAAGACTTTGTTTGTTCATTTTACCTTAGTTGACCAGACCAATCTAGTTTACTTTATAATGGGGTTGAATCAATGGATGGAGATAGGCCAGGGTTGAAGATCCACCTGCAGCTGCACATCAAATGGGATGAAAGATAATAATAATAATAATAATAATAATAAGCATAGTCATGTATAGTGTTTGTATTGAGATAATCTTTTGTGGGCAACACATCCTAATATTCTAGAGCCCTCGTGATGCAGCGGGCATAGCAATAGACTTTTAATCCAACTAGAACACACCGAATCCACGGGTTGCAAACGATTATTAAGTGTAAACATAGATTAAAGTTTTAAGTGGTGATGTTGTTGGTGATCCCGAATGGGGCGCTAAGCGAAGACCGTACTTCCCTTTTTGTCACTGAGCTTCCTATGATATCACCGCTAGCCAAGTATCTCACCTCAAGCCGTTATCAATCTATGGGATCTTGGGTACCTACAAGTCCACAAATTGAGGCGAGAGACGAAGAAACAATAGATACTAATCACGAATCCAAACAAAATACAATTCTCCCATGATCTAGATGCACATAGTTGTTGCGATGTTTCTCTCCAACCTGTAGCCCGTGAGGATTACTCACTCATAACAAATAGATCGGAGATAGAAAACATCATGCAAATACTTAGATTGAAATCAAATATTCTTACAATGGTCACCAAATCATAAGGAGATCTAAAGGTACAAAGCAATGGCTATGGATAGTGGAGGGATGGATGGTGGAAGTGATGAACCATGGATGAACAATGGTGTGGATCTCCTTTGGGGGTGTTGTGATGCAATCTGAGAATGGCGGCTCTCTGGCCGGCGGCTGGAGCCTCAAAATATATAGGCGTATTCGCCAAAGTTGTAGGGTTGACAAGACGAAGCTATCGCCACCTTGTACGGCCGGGCAGTACAGGCGGACTGCACCCATACCAGTGGTCGTTAAGCGCACTGACGCCTTGGTTGGCTTCTCCAATTACTTGATCGTGTGTACTTCCTCAAAATCCTTCATTATGACTCCTTATTTCGCCTTAAAAACAGTGATTTCCTGCACAACATAAATCAAAGAAGGGATTTGCATATCCTTGCAATTATTAGTCATTAGTGGCAAGGTTGAGAGTTTATTTGGCAATTGCTTGACCAAAAACAACGTTTAAATGCAGTGCAAGATAGCAGAAATCAGAGCCATCAATTACCAATGCCTAACCTTAGATGAGAAAATAGAGGAACTCACATTAGGAAAGGAAGACTCGATGTTGGAGAGAAGGCTGGTGCTGCTCAACTGGTTATCCTCGTCGTTCCAGGACGACATGGCGAATGCGTCGGTGTCGGTGATGGTGAGGAGAGAGAATGAGAGGAGGCGAGTGAGAGAGAGAGAACTAAAGTGTGCGGAAAGTGAAGTGCGTCACTAATACCTTTGATCCGGATTACGGATGTAGTGTAGCTTCTTTTTCCCTAGTAGACCTAGGTTATCGAATCCTCGGGAACCGAATGCGTAGTGAAGTTACTTTAATGGACCTTCGGGAGTTTTAGAATTCCTTTTGTGTTTTTACTGGACCAATAGCTTGCGTCTTTTTGTTGTTGTCGATGATGGAGAGAGAGGGCCTAGGGAGTTTGGTTTCACCTGTAGCTGTGCAAAACATCTGATGGGAATAAAAGGTAGAAATAAAGTATGCATGTACTTGTTAGAGCAAGATAAATTATATGTGGGCAGTGCATCCATAATTGCTATTTCCTTCGCAACCGCTTGTAGCAATAACCTACTAGTCTCATCCATAGAAGAAAGAGAACTAATGGTATGCATAGTGATGTCACTGTTAATCCCAAGTAAATCCCTCACATATAGTCGTACTACACCTTCTGTCACTGGGGTTCCCAACCTGCAGATCAGTCATTACTCATACTCCCTATACCTAGATCAATGCTCGGGGTCTTGGGTACCTGACAAGTCCTTGGATTGAGGCAAGAGAAGATACAATAATCATCATGTCATACAAACTAATACATGATCCCATCTATGATAAATAACATGCACAATTGCTACGTGGCTAGGCCAAAGCCCTTAGCCCAAGGAGAATTACTCACACATAGAGATGAGATCAATAATCACAAACATTGTAATGAAAATCATAAGATTGATAGCAATAGTCTTACAATGTCGCCAATCGAGATCTATAATTACAAGTGGTGGAATATGGCTATGTAGATGGAGAAGGGTTTGGAGATCTGGAGGCAGCTGGTGATCTGTGGCAGAGACTTTTTGGCGAGGTCTGGCTTGTTTTCTCGTCGCTCAAGGCTTCTTTATATAGGGGTCCCTTCATGAAAGTTGTTCTGTTTGACCTAACGGTGGCAGCGCCAACTATACGACTGGAGCTATATGGCCAGAATTTTTGCTCCGGTCGTATAGTTGGCCGTTAAAGCGTCTGCCCCCGTCTTACGGCTCCTAGTTTCTTCTGGTTGTTGGAAATCTCGTATCTTTGACTTTAATGTAGTGGTTCCCTCCTTTAAACGACATTATCTTCGTAGGAAAATTTTAAAAGAAAGGATTGCATACCCCTTTGAATATTAGCATTAGTGGCAGGGTTTAGAGAGATATTTCATGAAAATTATGAATAAATATCTAGTTTAAATGTGGACGTAGATGGCTATATTTCAGATCCATCAGTCACCGCAACAACATTTACTAAATTGACATGTTATAATAGTTTAATGGATACCATGCCCTTTCACTGGATTAATGTATCCTACCTAATAGGTTTTCTCTTCCTACATTCTTATTTCAAATACTAAACATGTACTTCCTCCATCCCATTTTCTGTGACTAATAGCAACATAGCAGTATATTACATCATCTCAAGAAACAAAATCATGTCAACTACAATGTGCTTACGCATCACTTGTTCAGTGATGTTGCATTAGAACATTATATTGCAATCTCCCAACAAACATAATCACAGAAACAAGTATAGTACATCTTACCAAGAATCATAAGCATGTGAACTACAATGTACTTATGTCATATTACAACAAAGATGCTTTTAGTGAGTGATATGTCCAAAAATCTCAACAGCTCACACAACATTATATCACAATCTCTCAGCAAACATAATCACATAAACACAGTTTAAATGCAACAGCTATCTATGTTACAAATACAGGCAGGGGAACCACGCGTCCTTATGGTAGGTCTAGGGTACAAGCTCTCATCAGATTTCATCAACGTCGATTACCTCGTTCTGTTTAGCCACTATAGGTGCCTCTACATCCACTATAACCTGATCAACAACATCAGAAATGGTAGCCAGGAAGAACACCTTCCTAGTTTGCTTCTTTCGGCGCATAATCTGCAATAGATCTTTAGTATCCAAAATCTCTATGAATTGTTGCTTCTTATGATGCCACCACCGGAGTCGTGCCATCTGCTTCGGGCCAATACTTATTTCCTTACAAATCATCTCTCTCATTTCATCAAGAATTATATTTTTGGAATCGACGGGGATCTCCATAGTACATGACGAAACTGGCTTATTAACTTTGTCATCAAGTTTTGCCATGTATGAATACACCTCTAAGTGTATGTTGAACTTAACTATACCAGCACCTATTGGTCCATAGTCTCGAGAAGCCGAAGCTCTGGTAGTAAGATCTCTAGTATCTGCATACATATCATCAATCATCGCTTCAACTTTCACCTTACGATCAGCTGCACAACACTCCCAAATCATCTAAAGCTCATGGGAGTGCTCAATTTGCATATAGGTATCACTCATGTTGCGCCACACCAATTTTGTCCTCTATCTGGATACCCAAGGAATCCTACCATGAAGCATATCTACCAGCTACGAAATAGACACAACCTCTTTTCAATTCACAAGCAGATGCACATTCTGCTCGAACACCTCTTGCGACCAAAATCTAGTTTTGCAGTGTACTAGAAGACATGAAATGTGAACTTATATAGGTCCGTTGTTTTGAAGTTGTGCGTAATTTGATTTAAAATGGGATTTCGCAGTTCATTCAAATCTATATTACAGTAACTAATCTACTCGTAAGATAAGGCACAGATAAGAAAAATTCACCTCTCGCTCTTCACCCGGGGTGTTTTCTTTGAGATCTGGGTGCCGCATCCCCACACCATCGCCGAACAATCTGCCGCTGAACTTGCTTTTCTCTTCAACCCTCTGCTCGTAGGTACCTTGGTAGAAGACTGCTGGCTGACCTCCTCGCTAACCAAGACTGAAGACCTCGCCCCTGCTTCGCATTGAGCCCGAGACTCTGGCTCCGATGGACCCGAATCAGTCGCCCACGTAGCTACCACCTTCGCCTTTCAAGACATTCTAAGCTGCCTCCGCCGCCTCCACTGGAGTGAGTGTCGGAGGAGGGAGAAAATAGGACCTCCGCCGCCGCCGGATTGAGTGTCGGGGGAGGGAGAAAAAGGACATTGGATGATCAAGTTCCTAGTAACGCCTCTCATATAAACTAGCTCGTTGATTAACAAGATGATCAAGGTTTCCTGATCATGGACATTGGATGTTGTAAACAACGAGGTCACAACATTGGTGGAATGATGTGATGAACATTCATCCAAAGTATAGCATTACGATCAAAGTCATTATGTTTATATTGTTATAACATCATGAGGAGTAATCCTAGTCCTTAGACCATGAGATCATGTTAATCACTAACACCGGAAGAGTGTCTTGTTAACATCAAACGTCACACCGTAACAGGGTGACTATAATGGTGGGTTAAGTGCTACGAAGGTGTTATGTAGAGGCTCATGGATCAAGAGTGGGATTTTTCCATCCCGATGACAGATAGATATACTCGGGGCCCTCTCGGTGATATCACATTGAAATAGCTTGCAAGCAAGTGATGTGATCACTACAATGTTATATCACGGGAACAAGAAAAGAGTGCATGTCGGTAACGAGATCAAGAGTCTCATACATGTAATATATCGCGAGACAAAATGATTTAGGTACGACGTTAAAGGTTCACACGATCACAAGAGTCATCGTTGAATATGTGGGAGTCAGTACGGATCTCTAGGTCTCGCTACTGATTATTGATCGGATAGGGGTCTGGATCATGTCTGCATTATTCGCGAACCGTAGGGTGACACACTTAAGGGATACCGACACCATTTGGAGCAAATATGTTTCAGATAAAGATTTAAGAAAGCACTAGAATCATTTTGATGGAAACCGAAATTATTTTGGGTGAAATTGCAGAAACAGGTTCTGCATGTGATATTGAAATGTTGCAGGGCGTTTTATGTGAATGTTTGTTAATTAAAGTAATTAACAAAATTCTAAATAAAATAGTTTTATTTAATGAGAGCTTGCATTAAATTTGGTGGAAATTTAATGCATGTGAGTGGACATGAGTGGAGTTGTGTGTTTATGTGAGTGGGAGATCCACCCACATGAATGAGGGAGAGGTGGGGGCACCCACCATGGCCGGCTCCATGCCCCCTTGGAATGCCCCTCCCCTATATAAGGAGCACCTACTCCTCCACTCTCACACCTCCTCGTGAAGAATCTCTCTCCCCCTCTAGTTATTCCCCATGGACTCGGATTCTTAGTCTACATGGAACCCCCAAGACCATAGTATCAGATCGAGGAACCCAATTTACCTCGAGATTTTGGCAGAAAGTCCAAGAAGGATTAGGAACCAAGTTGAATTTCAGCACCGCTTATCACCCGCAAACTAATCGACAGACTGAGAGAGTCAACCAAATCCTAGAAGATATGTGAAGAGCTTGTGTGTTAGAGTACGGATCAAAATGGGAAGACTGCCTGCCTTTCGCAGAATTCTCATCTAACAAAAGTTATCAAGCAAGTTTGCAAATGGCACCATTTGAGTTCCTATACGGAAGAAAGTGACGTACCTCTTTGAACTGGTCGCAAGTAGGAGAGAGTCAGATCTTTGGACTCGACATTCTTCGAGAAGCCGAAGAGAAGGTTCACAAAGTCCGTGAGCACCTCAAGACTGCCCAATCTAGACAGAAGAGTTATGCTGACAAGAGAAGGAGAGACCTGACTTTCATGTCGGATATTTTGTATATCTCAAGGTTTCCCCATTGAAGGCAACGCAACGCTTTAGTCTAAAAGGAAAGTTAGCCCTTAGATATATCGGGCCCTTCAAGATTCTGAATTGCCGAGGAGAAGTATTCTATCAACTGGAACTGCCCGAGGAGATGTCAGCCATCCGCAATGTGTTCCATATCTCGTTACTTCGCAAATGCCTAGAAGTGTCGGAGAAGACAGAAGTCTTCAAGAACATCGATCATCGAGCTGTTGACATCAACAAGGACCTGAACTATCGTGAAGTACCAATCCGTATCTTGGAAGAAGCTTACAGAACCACCAGGACCAGAAGTATCAAATTTCTCAAGATTCAATGGAGCAACCATACCGAAGAGGAAGCCACTTGGGAGAGAGAAGATTACATTAGGACAGAATTCCCAAATCTCTTTAGTTCCTAGTTTTCTTTCGTAAATCTCAGGACGAGATTTTGTTTAAGGGGGGAAGGTTTGTAACATCCCAAAACTTTAATCCAAGGTTATTAATATCCAAATCATCAAAATTAGGGTTAACAAAAACTTTTCCATTTGAAAATATTAAAGCATTCATATGTGTGTGCATTTAAATAGGAGTTGTTTTGAATTGCCATGATTAAGTGATCCATTGATTGTAAAATGATTCTAAGGTGAATTAAACATCATCTAGATCATTTCCAAACAAATCCCAAAGATAAACAAATCAAAATGAATAAAAGAAGGAAATGGTCATTTGTGCCATTTTAACTACTATGCCTACTTTGGCTATTCCTAGAACTCAAAACCTAATAGAAACAAATGTGGATCTTTGCACCCCTTGCTAGTACAAGTAGTGATGTACCAAGGCCCACTTTGTGATCTACCAAAAACTTTCAAACACTAATTTTAAATGGCATTGGAAAATAGAATCTAGTGTAGGTATCAAGATCACACTATTTCAAAAACCACTCAAATTAACTCCATTTTCAAATACCAAGCAACCAGAGGTGCTCAAGCATCTAATCAAAAACTCCACAAAAATTCAGCTAAAAATTCAAAAACTTTTCTCATGCGGCCATTGTGTCGAACACCTTGCAGACAGAATCAAATTAGCCTAACTATTACTGTTTTTGATCAAATCTTGTCGAGCCATTTGAGTTGCTTTTATCATTCTTGTCTCCCCTGAGCCCAACCAGACCAAAACCCACCCTAGTTCTAGCCCCTGGCGTCAGTGCTACACCACCCCGACACCATGCTCGCCGTCCAACGTTGCCAACGCAGCAGTAGACCACCAGCCCCTCTCCGCTGCTCCAGGAAGCTAGGCGCCACCCTACCGCCGCCCACGGTCCACCCCACGACCACTGCCAGCCACTGGACCACTCCCCAGCCTCGCCGCCCTTTCTCTCTACGCGCAGCCAGAGCGCCCTCACTGCCAGCACGCCACAGGCCGCCCTCAACCCAATACCGTGCACGCCGCTCCGCCTCGACCCCAGTACCCCGCCAGACACGGCCGTGCACCGCCACGTGACCCACAGTCGCCGTGTGCCGCGTCGAGCACCGCCTCTGCCGCATAGAGCGCCAGCCTCGCTCGACCAAACGCCACCAGCCCTAGTCGCATATTTAAACCGTAGAGCACCGCCAAGAGGCAGGGCATCGTCCCCTACTTCCAGCCACGACGATAGCATGCTATACAACCCTCGCCGGAGTCGCCAGCCCATCCCGTCCGGTCGCCTCGTGGACCTCTAAAAGGAGGCCACCCCAGCACAAACTCCTCACACCATCTCACTCCCCTCTCTCAACTGATCCTTCCACCCCATCCCCAGAGCAAGGCGGGCCACCGTTCGCCAGAATTTTGCTGGAGCTTGCCGCAGCAGAGGAGGAGAGGCGTCGTTGATTGTGACTTCCCCAGGAGCCGTCGCGACCACGCCTAGAACTGTCATCGTCCACCAGCTTGATCTCCCCCATCGCCACATCTAGATGGAGCCATGGTAAGCCCCCACGTACCCCCACCGAGCCGCTAGGGTTAGCTCTCGCCGGCGACCTGTTCGCCGGGGACGACGATCCTCAGCCGTAGATCTTCTTTTTAATCCAACGGTCCACGTCGCCACGTACCGCTTCGCATTTGATGTGTCGCTGACCTGCGGGACCCCCCTGTCAGTTGTCAGCCATGCCGCGAAGCGCCACTGGGCCGGCCCGTTAGTTTTCCCGCGCGACCCAGTTAATTAAAATATAGATTTTTCTATTTAGGTTTAAATCCAATTCTGTCCCTTAGTTCAAAAATCAATTCAGGAAGATTTACAGAACCAAATGGAGTGATTCCAATTTTTTTTGGAAAGCTATTAAAAAGATATATCCAAGCCCGTTGGATTTAATTCATTTAGGGTTGGAGATCTCTCCTAGTAAAATAACAAGACATAAGCTTTTGCACATTCAAACATTTTTATAAAATCAACCTTAATAGCTTTTGAGTTGATTCCAACTCTCAAAAATCACATTTAACCATACCTATCTGAATATGTAATAATATTAAGGTTTGCATACAGTGACTTTGGACTAGTACCAAAATAATGCTATATAGGCATTTCTAGTCACTTTAAATCACTAATTATTAAACTTAAACTTATTAAAATGTGATCCAACCTTTAAATAACATTCCCATATGTTAGAATATGTGGTGAGGACATGTGTCCACATGATCCCATATTTTAAGTGGACAATATTAAATCTTAGTTATTTTTCAATGAGTAGAAATTACTTTTCTCAAATAAAAAGAATGAAGCTAGTTAATAAAACCTTGCGATGCTTGTGATGATAATATATCATCAAATGTGTGCCTTAGTGTACTAAGTAGCCTAGTTAAGTATTGTTTGGTGGTTGTGTATCCCGTATGTATTTATAGAAGATAGTAGCGACCCAGCTTACGAGGAGGAGGAGTTCTACCCAGAGGAAGAGGAAGAAAACTTCAACCACTGCACTACCCAAGGCAAGCTAGCACTATACAAGTTAACCCTTGCAAGTTTTACTTGCAAGCCTAGCACTTCAAGTAAACTTAGCAAGCTATTGTTAGCAAGTAGACTAAACTAGATAATCTAAGCAAAAGCATTAGGCATTGCTTTGGTTATAACACCTTGAATATTACATACCCCAAGTTTTATTTCCAAGCTTTACCTTCCTTATTTTACCAAAGTCCTTTACTTGTTTTAAAGGTAGCATAAAGAGTATAAAACTTAACCTATCTAGATAACCTTAGATTTCATTCTTGGGCATGAGACTGAGATTAGCATATTAGTGAACACTCTTAACTTAGTAGCTTAGAGCTAAATCCAAAACTTGAGTCACTTTAGATGGGAATACTTGGTGAAAATGAATTGTGAAAACCTTGGAATGATGAGTCATTCAATTGAAATGCTTTGACATGTGTTGAGAAACACAAATGGTTTATGATGGTGAAAATGTTAAGGCATGAGCCTTAGCCCTTTTACAAAATTTGATGGTTGGATTCGGATGCGATACCATTCCAAATTTACCGTACAACCACAATACCTGAGTTGGGTAAGGCTTAGCCAGAAATTTATATGCATTAGTATTAGTTCCCTCGCAGGAGAGGTTTGAGCTGAGGTTACCTCTCAATGTTGTCCACCTATGTAGTGCCCAAGATGACAGATGGTCATGGTTGGGAGGCCATACTCATAGGGGAGGTGCTTATACTAGGGTGTGTAAAGGAAAGGTTATGTTTGATTATCTGCATACTAAGTATGATGATTCAGGGTTATCCCTGACATATGTATCGAATCTTGTGGTGAAAGTGTACCACCTCTACAGAGTGTCAAACTATTCGAATAGCCACGTTCGCGGTTATGGATAGTTGGAGTGGCCATACTGTTTCGTTGTCAGATGTTTTCAAAATGACTTATGAAAGGAATGATGAATCTTGACTTGACCACAACAGAGTTGTGACTATGACACTAGCTTCCCAACTTAAGTGATTCTAGAACTTTATTTTATATTTCTTTGTTTCTGAACTCAACTTAGGTTTCAAACTTAACTTTACAAATAAACATAGAGTTAGCTCTTCCACTAGCATTACCTTACTTGTTAGTGGTAGTTTGCGAGTACTTAAAGAGTACTCATGGCTTTTGTCCCTGGCTATTCCTATGGCCAGACTATGAAGGAGACTACCAAGATGACGGACAGCAGGACGACTATGATAACTAGGACTATCTGCCTTCGTCAACATTGCATGTGCCCCTGAAGATGGACCCCCACCGCTACGTGTATTATTTATTCCACTGCTTGTTGTATTAAGACTGGATCATGAGATCCTTTATTCGTGTAAGACCTTATTATGGTTTGTAATGGATGATGTACTGTGATATCCAATCTGTTATGTCTCGCAAAAATGGTAATCCTGGGATTGCGCAAATATGGCATAGCAGGCATCTGGGATTAAAAATCCAGGTGTTGACAATGTATATAGTCTATTATATGTAGCCATATGTGATGGATCTTTTTGCTTCATATGCTTTCTCTGGAAATTTGAGTGAATATATTTATACATTTACTTAATAAGGAAGAAGTATGAAACATTTGAAAATTGTTCAAAGACTTCCAGGATGAAGTGGAAAATCATTGTAACAAGAAAATAAAGATTTTATGATTTGATCATAAAGGAAGATATTTGAGTTACAGGTTTAGCAAAACACCTAATATTTTAGGAATTGTTCCATGGATTTGCATTTCCTAATAAACCATAGGAGTATGGTATGTTCGAGAGATCAAATCAAACCTTGCTTAACATGGTAAGATCAAAGGTGTCATTTATAAAACTGCCACTATGTTTTAAAGATTAAAGGTTTAGAGACTACCACATTTACACTGAAAGGAGCACCATCATGATCCGTTGAAATGACACCATATAAGTTATGGTTTGGGATAAAACCCGAGTTGTCTTTTCTTAAAATTTTGGTATGCTATGCACAAGTAAAAGTTTACAACCAAAGTCAGATAAGCACGTCTTTGTAGGTTATCCCAAAGAATTTTTTGGGTATTCCTCCTTAACACCAAGAACAAAAGAGTTTTTCGTTTGGAACGTTAAGTTTCTTGGGAAAGATTTTTTCACGAAAAGTTAAGTGGGAGGACAATAGAACTTTCATAAGGTCATTTAACCTTAGCTATATGTGCTAAGTAGCGCAGTGCCGGAAAGTGTCCCGGTGGCGGCCACAATGCTCATGGCTCCCGTGATTACAAAGGTTGTGATCTTGGAGATTAAAGTTCCTATTTGAACTGTATGTGTCGGGTAATAATCAAATAGTGAGACTTGATAAATAAGTCGTTATTGTTTTGATAATAATGAACCGACTGCATGCAAAGAAGCGATGATGGGCCCTGACTCCATAGAATGACTAGAAGTCATAAAATCCGTGGTAGTTGATGTCTACGCCCGATTCTATTCTTGTAGACAGTGTTGGGCCTCCAAGGGCAGAGGTTTGTAGAACAGCAGCAAGTTTCCCTTAAGTGGATCACCCAAGGTTTATCCAACTCAGGGAGGAAGTGGTCAAAGGTATCCCTCTCAAGCAACCCTGCAATCAAGATACAAGAAGTCTCTTGTGTCCCCAACACACCCAATACACTTGTCAGGTGTATAGGTACACTAGTTCGGCGAAGAGATAGTGAAATACAAGTAATATGGATGATTATAAGTGGTAATTGCAATCTGAAATAAGAGTGGCAGCAAGCAAACATGTAACATGACTGATTGTAAACGGTCTTTCAATGCTTAGAACCAAGGCCTAGGGATCATACTTTCAATAGTGGACACTCTCATATAAATATCTTCTCTTCATTATGCTACCCTGAACTACTCCCCGGTTGGACAATGTAGGACTATAATAGCACACCTTAAAGTTCGCATTCCCCATCTAGATAACCCCTCACTATCACCTTGAGCGCAAGATGGTTCCAACAAACACCACAATCTCATAGATACAACCAACTCAAATTATACTCATGATAAGTATTTCTATAACCTTAGCCAAAGTACCACATGGTGTGCACAATGTCAACTTCACACACGTGGGGATAAGCAGAGATTAATTAAAGCACTTGAGTAGAAGAATAGATCTATAGATTACAAAGCTCATGATCTCATAAGATCACGCATAGAGAGAGAGATGAACACATAGCTACCGGTAGATCCCTTAGCCTCGAGAGAGAACTACTCCCTCCTCATCATGGGAGTCAGCAACGGCAATGGATATGGTGGTGGAGTCGATGGAGATGGCTCCAGGGGCACTTCCCCGTCCCGACAGGGTGCTGGAACAGAGACTTCTGTCCCCCGAATCTCCTCTTCGGTGGCGGCGGCGCTGTGGAACTTTTCGTGGAATTATGATCTTGTTTTTAGGGTTTTTGTCTCGGGGGGAATATATAGGTGAAGGGGCGAAGCCAGAGGTGGGCCATGGTGGCCACACCACCTGGTGGCACGGCCAGGGGGACCCGTGCTAGGGGTGGTGTGGGCCCCCTATGGCCCATCTCCACTCCTCCTTCTGGCCTCCTTCGTCTTCTGGAAAAATAGGAATTTCGGCTTTTGTTTCATCCAATTCTGAGAATATTTCTTTACTATCTTTTCTGAAACCAAAAACAGCAGAAAACAGGCAGCTGGCACTTCAGCATCTTGTCAATAGGTTAGTTCTAGAAAATGTATAAAAATGCCTCAAAGGGTAGACAAAACATAAGATAGTTGATAAGTACAAAAGAATCATGGAGCATCAAAAATTGTAGATACGTTTACGATGTATCAAGCATCCCCAAGCTTAACTCCTGCTCGTCCTCGAGTAGGTAAGTGACAAAAATAATAAGTTTTGAGGTGACATGCACTATCACAATCTTGATCAAGGTATTGTAAAACATTGATAGCTGGGATCATAGTACTCTAACATAAACATGAAAGATATAGTTCTAACAATAAGACAAAGCAACTAAGTTGCAACATAAAAAGGTACAAACAAAAGATCATGCATAACAATGCATTGAAAGACGTTTGTTTGTTTGTTTGTTTGTTTCACATATATAAAACATAATAAGAGTGGTATTCAGCTTGTCCCTCATGGTATAACAAAACATGAATGCATAGGACACCTTCAAAGTTCATAAGGGTGACTAGATACAAATAATTTAAGAACAAGCAATATCAAAGTTATGAATCAATCAACAAGTTTTGGGACAATTCACATTAAACTAAGAATTACCACTATGCTCTCTCAATTGGTGCATAAAGATAGAAGATGGAGACTCAACATAAAGTAAAAACAAAAGGACCTTCACAGAGGGAAGTAGGTATTTCAAGGTTCATAAAGAGCTTCCAAAGATTATGGTACTTATTAGCTTTCAGCTCTCATTGCCCCTATCATAAGCATCTTGAGGTGATTAAGGTTAAAGTGACACAAATATGAGGATATGCATGAAAAGTTATAAGTTGAAACTCTCATGCCCCTTGCTTACGAGTACCGAACCTCATGCTACTCAACTTTAGTCACAAGTAAGTTATTGTCATTGTAAGTACATGTGTATCATGGAGAACCGTCAACGGGGTACCCCTTACCCCATGACACAGGAGCTTTCCCATATCAAAATGACAAGGCAACAGATAATGAGCATCTTAGCAATCTTTTTATTTGCTATTTGCATAGGTTTTTATTGAGGATGCTTCACAGAATGCTCACTATGGTTATGCTTCAAGTTTACACCATGATTAGGCATGGGTTATCCTGGCCGCCGAGGCGTTTCTCTAACACACATACAAACTCCATGAGCTTACAATCTCCCCTTTTATTTCACACCGCCGAGATCCATAAACAAAAGAACATGATATCAACTGAATAATAAGTGCCATGTTGAAAGTGTTGGGTCCACAGCATAGAAAACAAAAAATTTCCTACGGTGTGAACTACACGCCAAGATCTATCTACTAGGTACAAAGCAACGAGTGGACATACATCCAACGAGAACTTACCCTCGAAGACAACAAGTTTTGTTAACGAGTAGGAACTCGTGGTTGATGTAGTCGTACACTTGCCGATCTCAAGATCGTGAGGAAGTCCGAGCGCCGCAACTCAGCAGCGCATCCGCACTCGCACACACGTTCAAGCCACCGGACAACCTCCACCTCCTCGCTCCAGCGATCCAGTGGAAGCAGCAACTCCTTCCAGACGAAATGCCACCGGGAACATGTATCTCGCTAATCCGAGACCATGGGGGGATAATTCTAGAGGGGGAGAGAGATCCTTCACAAGGAGGTGTGAGGATGAAGGAGGGAATGGGTGGCCTTTTATAGGAGGAGGGGGGTGCCCCCTCTCTCCATGGCCAGCGCATGGGGGTGACCCCTCACCTCCCCCATTCATGTGGTGGTAACCCCTCCACATTAAAATGCCTGTTCACATTCCCTTTTAAAGTCTCCACTTTAAATGAATTAAATTTCTCCAAATTTAATGCTCTCTCATTTAATAAATCTCTTTTTATTAAATTTATTCAGAATTTTGTTAATTACTTTAATTAACAAACATTCACATATAGCCCCTTGCAATATTTCAATATCACATGCAAAACACTTTCTGCAATTTCACCCGAAACAATTTCCGTTTTCTATTGAAACAATTCCTGCGCTTTGCAATTCTTTCGTTTGAAACATATGTGCTCCAAAATGGTGTCCGGTAACTCTTAAGTGTGCCACCCTACGGTTCGCGAATAATGCAAACATGATCGAAACCCTTCTCCGATCAATAATCAGCAGCGGGACCTGGAGATCCGTACTGACTCCTACACATTCAACGATGACTTCTGTGATCGTGAGAACCTTTAACGCTTGTAACTAAATCCCTTTGTCTCTCGATATATTACATGTCCGAGATTCGATCATCGGTATCTCCATACCTAGTTTGATCTCGTTACCGACATGCACTCTTTTCTCGTTCCCGTGATATAACATTCTAGTGATCACATCACTTGCTTGCAAGATATCTTAATGCGATATCACCGAGAGGGCCCAGAGTATATCTATTCGTCATCTGGATTGACAAATTCCACTCTTGATCCATGAGCCTCAACATAACACCTTCGTAGTACTGAACCCATCTTTATAGTCACCCTGTTATGGTGTGACGTTTGATGTTATCAAGATACTCTTCCGGTGTTAGCAATTAACATGATCTCATGGTCTAAGGATAAAGATTACTTCGTATGATGTTATAGCAATATAAACATAATGACTTGATCATAATGCTATACTTTGGATGAATGTTCATCACATCGTTCCACCAATGGTGTGACCTTGTTATTAACAACATCCAATTTCCATGATCAGGAAACCTTGATCACCTTGTTAATCAACAAGCTAGTCTATAAGAGAGGCATAACTAAGAACCCTTTTTGTTTATTAAACACACATGTATTGATGTTTCCGATCAATACAATTCTAGCATGTAAAATAAACATCTATCATATATAAGGAATATATAATAACAACTTTATTATTGTCTCTCAGGGCATATTTCCTTCAGTCTCCCACTTGCACTAGAGACAATAATATAGTTCACATAGTGATAAATCTAACACCCATGGAGTTCTGGTGTTGATCATGTTTTTCCCTAGGGAGAACTTTAGTCAACGGATCTGCTACATTTAGGTCCGTGTGTACTTTACAAATCTTTATATCTCCATCCTTGACATGCTCGCGGATGGAGTGAAACCGGCGCTTAATATGCTTGGAATTCTTGTGAGACCTCGGTTCCTTTGCGTTGGCTATGGCTCCATTATTTTCACAATATATCACCATTGGGTCCAATGCACTGGTAACCACACCTAGTTCCGTAATGAACTCTTTCATCCAAACCGCCTCCTGCGCCGCTTCTGAAGCAGCAACATATTCCGCCTCCGTCGTTGATCCAGCCACCACAGGTTGTTTGGAACTCCTCCAACTAACTGATGCTCCGTTCAAGAGAAATACGTATCCGGATTGAGACTTAGAGTCATCCGGATCGGTGTCAAAGCTAGCATTGACATAACACTTAGCGACTAGCTCTTCTTCACCTCCATATATAAGAAACATATCCTTAGTTCTTCTCAAGTACTTGAGGATGTTCTTTACCACTATCCAGTGTTCCGAACCTGGATCAGATTGGTACCTACTAGTCAAACTAATAGCATGTTTCACATCCGGTCTTGTACATAGCATGGCATACATAATAGAGCCTGTGGCCGAGGCATAGGGGATCTTATCCATCATCTCTCTTTCTTCCGTCGTAGCCGGACTTTGAGTCTTACTCAATGTCTTGCCTTGCAACATAGGTAAGAACCCCTTCTTACTTTCGTCCATATTAAACTTCTTTAATATCTTATCAAGGTATGTACTCTGCGATAGCCCAATTAGGCGCCTTGATCTATCTCTATAGATTTTAATGCCTAATATATATGATGCTTCACCAAGGTCTTTCATCGAAAATTTGCTGCTTAGATAACTTTTAACACTGTTTGAAAGATCTATATCATTTCAAATCAATAATATGTCATCCACATATAATATCAGAAATGCCACATTGGTCCCACTCACTTTCTTGTAAATACAAGCCTCTCCATAAGTTTGTACAAATCCAAACTCTTTGATCACCTCATCAAAGAGGAGATTCCAACTCCGGGATGCTTGCTTCAGTCCATAGATGGATCGCTGAAGTTCGCATACCTTATTAGCATCCTTAGGATCGACAAAACCCTTAGGTTATATCATATACAACTCTTCTTCAATATTACCATTGAGGACGCAATTTTGACATCCATCTACCATATTTCATAATCAAAATTTGCAGCAATTGCTAACATAATCCTAACCGACTTAAGCATCGCTACGGGAGAGGATGTATCATCGTAGTCAACTCCTTGAATTTGTCGAAACCCCTTTGCGACAAGTCGAGCCTTATAGATGGTCACATTACCATCAGCATCAGTTTTTCTTTTGAAAATCCATTTATTCTAAAGGGCCTTTCGGTCGTGAGGTAAGTCCACCAAGTTCCAAACTTGGTTCTCGTACATGGATTCCATCTCGGATTTCATGGCTTCTAGCCATTTGTTGGAATCCGGGATCATCATCGCTTCTTCATACGTCGCAGGGTCATCCATTTCATCAACCATGAAATTCACAACATGATTGCCGTATAGTTCAGGAGCTGCATGTGTCCTGCTTGACCTGCGAGGTTCGGTAGTGTCCTCTTTCGGAGTTTCATGATCATTATCATTAGCTCTCTCTTCATCAGGTGAAGTCAACTCCGAAACAACTTCCGGTGCTGCGCCACTCGCCATTCCATGAAGAGAAGGTTCAATAACCTCTTCGAGTTCTACCTTCCGACTACTCACACCTTTCACGAGAAACTCCTTCTCAAGAAAGGATCCATTCTTGGCAACAAAAACCTTGCCCTCGGATCTGTGATAGAAGGTATACCCAATTGTTTCCTTAGGGTATCCTATGAAGACGCATTTTCTGCTTTGGGTTCAAGTTTATCCGGTTGAAGTTTCTTCACATAAACATCGCATCCCCAAACTTTAAGAAATGACAGCTTAGGTTTGTTTCCAAACCATAATTCATACGGTGTCGTTTCAACGGATTTAGCTGGTGCCCGATTTAAAGTGAATGCAACTGTTTCCAGTGCATAACCCCAAAATGATAGTGGCAAGTCAGTCAGAGACATCATAGGTCGAACCATATCCAATAAGGTACGATTACGATGTTCCGACACACCATTACGTTGTGGTGTTCCGGCAGGCGTGAGTTGTGAAACTATTCCACACTCTTTCATGTGTGTGCTAAACTCGTAACTTAGATAGTCTCCTCCATGGTTAGACCGTAGAAATTTGATCTTTCTATTACGATGATTTTCCACTTCATTCTGAAATTCCTTGAAATTTTCAAAAGTTTTAGACTTGTGTTTCATCAAATAGATATACCCATATCTACTCAAATCATCCGTGAAAGTAACAAAATAACGATATCCACCTCGCGCCGACACACTCATTGGTCCACACACATCAGTATGTATGATTTCCAATAGATCTGTCGCCCGTTCCATTGAACCGGAAAACGGCGTTCTAGTCATCTTGCCCATAAGGCATGGCCCACATGTATCAAATGATTCAAAATCAAGTGATTCCAAAAGTCCATCAGAATGGAGTTTCTTCATGCGTTTAACGCCAATATGACCTAGACGGCAGTGCCACATATATGTAGACATATCATCATCAAGTTTAATCTTTTTAGTATTAACATTATGAATGTGTGTAATATTACTATCGAGATCCAACAATAAACCATTCAACATAGGTGCATGACCATAAAAGATATCATTCTTATAAATAGAACAACCATTGTTTTCAGATTTAATGGAATGACCACTTTGCATCAAACACGATCTAGATACAATGTTCATGCTCAGTGCATGCACTAAATAACAATTATTTAGGTTTATAACTAATCCCGATGGCAAATGGAGAGGTAGCATCCCGACGGCGATCACATCAACTTTTGATCCATTGCCGACCCGCATTCTGACCTCATCCCTTGCTAGTTGCCGCTTGTTCCGTAGCCCCTGAACCGAGTTACATATATTAGCAACCGATCCCGTATCAAATACCCAGGTGCTACTCCGAGTAATAGTCAAGTACACATCAATAACATGTATATCACATATACCTTTGTTTGCCTTGCCGGACTTCTTGTCTGCCAAATACTTGGGGCAGTTGCGCTTCTAATGGCCAGTCCCCTTACAATAGTAGCACTCGGTGTCAGACTTAGGGCCAGCTCGGGGTTTCTTTTCAGGCGTGGCAACAGACTTGCCACCCTTCTTTCCCTTGTGCTTGCCTTTCTTGTCTTTCTTGAAACCGGTGGTCCTATTGATCATCAACACTTGATCTTCTTTCCTAATCTCCACTTCTGCAGTCTTAAGCATTGACAGAAGCGCGGGAAGAGACTTCTTCATGCCCTGCATATTATAGTTCATCACGAAGCTCTTGTAGCTAGGTGGCAGAGATTGGAGAACACGATGTATGCCTAAGTCAATGGGAATCGTTATTCCCAAGGACACAAGCTTATCGGCGTACCCATACATTTTGAGTACATGCTCACTAACGGAGCTGTTTTCCTCCATCATGCAGCTAAAGAACTTTTCTGTAGCATTATAACTCTCTACGGCAGCATGGGTATCGAAAATCATTTTCAATTCTCCCATGGTATCAAAGGCATTGCCATTTTCAAAATGCTTTCGAAGTTCTGGCTCTAGCCCATACAGTATGCTGCAATGAACTAAGTTGTGGTCCTCCTGACGAGTCACATAGACATTATTTTCCTCGTCATGGGCATCAGGAGCTGGTGGGGGGCCTAGCGGCGCATCTAGCACATATTGCTTTTGTGCAGCAGTGAGGAGAATCCTCAAATTCATAGCCTAGTTGGTGAAGTTGCTACCATTCGCAGCAAGTTTCTCTTTCTCCATGAACACATTGAAATTAAAAGCAGGTGGTGCCATCTACAACAGAATTTGTAAAGTTTATTTAGACTAAGTTTATGATAGATTGATTTCAACTAATCCAAATTACTAATGAACTCCCACTCGAAAACGACATCCCTCGTGCCTTTTTGGTGATTACATGAACCAAATCCACTACACCAAGTCCGATCATCACGTGAGTTGATGTAGCTTCAAAGGCGAGCATCTATATGTGCATCATATCAACTATATGTCTCATGCTTAACCTTTCGGTCCGTGTTCCGAGGCCATGTCTGTACATGCTAGGCTCGCCAAGTAAGAACCTTAGTATTCGCGTGTGTAAAACTGTCTTACACCCGTTCCAATGAAAGCATAGATTCGAGTACACCCGATCATCACGTGATGTCTCGAAACACGATTCACAGAACGGTGCATACTTAAGGAAGAACACATTTTTATCTTGATATCTAAATGAGGGATCATCTTATAATGCTACCAAAAGCGCCAAACTAGCAGTATAAGATGCTAACATCTAATGTGTAAAGTGAGATGATATGGTCCATGCATTTGATCTCTATCACTTGCATCGTGGTATGATCTCTATCATTCCTTTGTGTGTAAGGCCAAGGCCTATGGAACTTACACGTTGAGTGTGTTGTAAGAGTATCTATCATACATCTACTTACAACAATACCATATCAATACACTAGCCCAGCAACGATCTAAACTAGACGCCTCTAATTTATCAATTGCAAGTTTTACGTGGCTTAGGGCTTTCGGAGATAGAACCGTTCTCACCTACGAACATGAACCACAACGAGGATAACTAAGTTATTAGAAACTTGTTGTAAATCAGATATTGACTATAGTAGGAGAGACAGGCACCCGCCAGCCACTTATGCAAAACAAGTTGCATGTCAGTCGTGGAACCGGTCTCATGTACGATGACATGTAAGTTTGGTCTGGGCCGCTTCATCCCACTATGCCACCAATATCCAAAATACATAGAAGATGCAATAACATGATCATCATCACCCACATATAAACATATGTGTACTACCCGTGCAAAGCACCTACGCATAGATCAGGCTCTGATACCACTGTTGGGTCCGCAGCATAGAAAACAAAAAAATTCCAACGGTGTGAACTACACGCCAAGATCTATCTACTAGGTACAAAGCAACAGGTGGACATACATCCAACGAGAACTTACCCTCAAAGAAAACGAGTTTTGTTAACGAGTAGGAACTCGTGGTTGATGTAGTCGTACACTTGCCGATCTCAAGATCGTGAGGAAATCCGAGCGCCGCAACTCAGCAGCGCATCCGCACTCGCACACACGTTCAAGCCACCGGACAACCTCCACCTCCTCGCTCCAGCGATCCAGTGGAAGCAGCAACTCCTTCCAGACGAAATGCCACCGGGAACATGTATCTCGCTAATCCGAGACCATGGGTGAATAAATCTAGAGGGGGGAGAGATCCTTCACAAGGAGGTGTGAGGATGAAGGAGGGAATGGGTGGCATTTTATAGGAGGAGGGGGTGCCCCTCTCTCCATGGCCGGTGCATGGGGGGGTGACCCCTCACCTCCCCCATTCATGTGGTGGTAACCCCTCCACATTAAAATGCCTCTTCACATTGCCTTTTAAAGTCTCCACTTTAAATGCATTAAATTTCTCCAAATTTAATGCTCTCTCATTTAATAAAACTCTTTTTATTAAATTTATTCAGAATTTTGTTAATTACTTTAATTAACAAACATTCACATATAGCCCCTTGCAATATTTCAATATCACATGCAGAACCACTTTCTGCAATTTCACCCGAAACAATTTTCGGTTTCTATTGAAACAATTCCTGCGCTTTGCAATTCTTTCGTCTGAAACATATGTGCTCCAAAATGGTGTCCGGTAACTCATAAGTGTGCCACCCTACTGTTCGCGAATAATGTAGACATGATCGAGACCCTTCTCCGATCAATAATCAGCAGCGGGACCTGGAGATCCGTACTGACTCCTACACATTCAACGATGACTTCTGTGATCGTGAGAACCTTTAACGCTTGTAACTAAATCCCTTTGTCTCTCGATATATTACATGTCTGAGATTCAATCATCGGTATCTCCATACCTAGTTTTATCTCGTTACCGACATGCACTCTTTTCTCGTTCCCATGATATAACATTCTAGTGATCATATCACTTGCTTGCAAGCTATCTTAATGTGATATCACCGAGAGGGCCCAAAGTATATCTATCCGTCATCTGGATTGACAAATTCCACTCTTGATCCATGAGCCTCAACATAACACCTTCGTAGTACTGAACCCATCTTTATAGTCACCATGTTACGGTGTGACGTTTGATGTTATCAAGATACTCTTCCGGTGTTAGCAATTAACATGATCTCATGGTCTAAGGATAAAGATTACTTCGTATGATGTTATAGCAATATAAACATAATGACTTGATCGTAATGCTATACTTCGGATGAATGTTCATCACATCATTCCACCAATTGTGTGACCTTGTTATTAACAACATCCACTGTCCATGATCAGGAAACCTTGATCATCTTGTTAATCAACAAGCTAGTCTATAAGAGAGGCATAACTAGGAACCCTTTTTGTTTATTAAACACACATGTATTGATGTTTCCGATCAATACAATTCTAGCATGTAAAATAAACATCTATCATATATAAGGAATATATAATAACAACTTTATTATTGCCTCTCAAGGCATATTTCCTTCAGAAAGCGTTCCCCATGGTAGCATGTTTCTACTAATTCACAACTTATAAAGTGCAAGCATATAAGCAACATAGATGGACACAATGGTTAAAGTTTATTAAGTGCAATAACATAAAGTGTGCCATCAAGTTTGTGAGAGCTTTAATCACTAATTTTCACATAACAAAGTTTAATTTGGAAGGTAGATAAAAACATGAATATACTTGGAATGGTGTAACACACCATGCATAGGATTTATAGTGGACTCTTTGGAATAACTTGGTTTTCTTGGAGGTTGGATGCATGAGTGGAACTCACACTTGGTACAGGTGGAGGCTAGCAAAAGATTGTGAGCGACCAACTAAGAGAGCAATAATGGCCATAATCATGCAAAGCGACAAAACATTATTAATTAAAGCATAAAGTGATATTACAAGTCAAAAACTAAATGATCGTAGAGGTTAAGGTGACTTGTTCATAGTCTTAACATGGTGTAAGCATGTGCCAAGTCAACCCAAATAAAGCATCAAAGGAGAATACCACAATATTATGCTTTTGTATGCTAAAACAACGCATGATTCTTTCAAGGCACATTAGGCAATCTCAATTGTTTGAAACAAGTCATGCTACAACAATAATCACTAAGCATATGGTCAAAGAAACATCTAGCATGACATGATAAATTCTAAGTCACAGTCAAAACAAGCTTCCTTTTGTTCCACTACAAGCATGAAGCTTCCTACTCTTTTCCAACACCAATCGACATATTTGAAACAACTCTCAAAGATAATAATAATAATCTAAAGACCAGAGATCATGTCTCACCCATCTACAAAGAAGAACTAAAAATTTCTAAGCCAAAAGAATAAGAAAATTAAAGCTAAACGCAGTGCTAGCAAAGGAGAATAATCACAGAATAATAAGAGTGAAAACTGGAGTGTTCTAGGCAATGAATAACGGGGTGTGTCTCTCTCCAAAAGAGGTGTGTTGGGATCCAACCAACTTATGGTGGCAAAGAAAGCAAAAGAAAACTAAAAACAAAGATGCTCCAAGAACAACACATAGTGCATAAGGTAATAAAAATAAAGTGTCTTAAAAGAAGACTTGAGATTAGTGATGAAGAAGGGGATGCCTTAGGCATCCCAAGCTTTGAAGCTTGTACTTCTTGAATATTTTTGGGGTGACACGGGTGGCATTCCCAAGCTTGAGCTTTTTTTCATACTTCATCTCATCACATCATTCTCTCCCTACACTTGAAAATTTCCTTCATAAAAACTTCACACAATCTTCATTAGCAACATTAGTGTATTCAAGATAATAAGTCTTTGGGTTTAGTTTGAACACAAGTAAAACTTCCATTAAAACACAAGCTACTGTAGAAATACCTTCTAAAATCTCAAGTGGCCAAAGAGAACTCAAAAATAAACCGATTAAGAGGCAAATGCAAATAATGGCAGAAATCTATCAAAACAGACCAGCAGGTAAAGAACGATTTTTTAGAAAATATTATGTTGCTCAAATCGAAAAGTGTAAAACTATAGAACATTGGGTAATAACCTGGGGCATAAGCACAAAATATTACAGCTCAACCCGACATACTGAGATTTTTCACGATTTTTTACAGTGACGCACAGAAATATGTTTCGGGACAGCAACTTCCCCATATCTTACTTCCCTCTCATTAGAGGTTATTCTTGGCACAAAAACCAAACAAAAAGGATAAGGAGAGGTAATTACAGAGGAAATAACTTCCAAGACTCAACAAAACAAAAATAAACTAAAAGTAAAAATATAATGGGTTGTCTCTCAAAAGCTCTTTCTTTATAGCCATTAAGATAGGCATGATAATTTCGATGATGTTCATATAAGAAATATGAATTGAAGTAAAAGGGAGCATCAAGAAGCAAATATGGAACAAATTTAAGTCTAACTCACTTCTATGAAAAATAATCTTGTAAATAAACAAGTCATGAAAGCACAAAGCAACAAGCATAGGAAAGCAAAACAAGTGCAACTTCAAAAATTTCAACATAAAGAGGGGAAACTTAATATTGTTGAGATACATAAAACCATGTTTCCCTCTCTCATAATAATTTTCAGTAGCATCATGGATAAAATTAACAATATAAATATCACATAAAACATTCTTATCATTAGCCACATGCATAAAATAATTATTACTCTCCCTATAAGCATAGTCATTCTTATTAATCATAGTGGGAGAAAATTCAATAAAATAGCTATCATTATTATTCTAATCACCATAATCATCATATATAGGAGGCATATTGAATCATAATTAATTTTCTCCTCAATAGTAGGTGGACTGAAAATATCATATTCATCATTGTAATCATCATATATCGGAGGCATAGTATCATCAAAGTAAATTTTCTCCTCCGTGCTTGGGGGACTAAAAATATCATGGTCACCAAAACCAGCTTTCCCAAGCTCAGACTTTTCCATAGCATTAGCAATAATGGTGTTCAAAGAATTCATACTAATAACATTTATATTAGCATGCAAATAAAGTTCCATATGTTTTTTAATTTTCTCTTCAAACACTTCATGTCCTAACTCAAGATAAATACTATACATCTCTCTAAATTTGTTGTTGTTTTCCATTAAGCCTAACTAGTGAAAATAAAAACAAGAAACAAAAAGATATAATTGCAGAATCTAAAGGAAATAACTTCGAGCACTCACACACCAGCAATAGTACTAGAAGATGTCTTAGTAGCCAGAGGATGTGAGTACCTTTTACCTTACCACCCCAGCAATGGTGCTAGAAAATAGCTTGATGTCTACGCACGCTTCTATTCTTGTAGACAGTGTTGGGCCTCCAAGGGCAGAGGTTTGTAGAACAGCAACAAGTTTCCCTTAAGTGGATCACCCAAGGTTTATCGAACTCAGGGAGGAAGTGGTCAAAGGTATCCCTCTCAAGCAACCGTACAATCAAGATACAAGAAGTCTCGTGTGTCCCCAACACACCCATACACTTGTCAGGTGTATAGGTGCACTAGTTCAGCGAAGAGATAGTGAAATACAAGTAATATGGATGATTATAAGTGGTAATTGCAATTTGAAATAAGAGTGGCAGCAAGCAAACATGTAACTGGACTGATTGTAAACGGTGTTTCAATGCTTAGAAACAAGGCCTAGGGATCATACTTTCACTAGTGGACACTCTCATATAAATATCTTCTCTTCATTATGCTACCCTGAACTACTCTCCAGTTGGACGATGTAGGGCTATAACAGCACACCTTAAAGTTCGCATACCCCATCTAGATAACCACTCACTATCACCTTGAGCGCAAGATGGTTCCAACAAATACCACAATCTCATAGAGACATCCAACTCAAATTAAACTCATGATAAGTATTTCTGTAACCTTAGCCAAAGTGCCACATGGTGTGCACACTGTCAACTTCACACACGTGGGGATAAGCAGAGATTAATTAAAGCACTTGAGTAGCAGAATAGATCTGTAGATTACAAAGCTCATCATCCCATAAGATCACTCATATAGAGAGTGATGAACACATAGCTACCGGTAGAGCCCTTAGCTTCGAGAGAGAAATACTCCCTCCTCATCATGGGAGTCAGCAACAGCGATGGAGATGGTGGTTGAGTGGATGGAGATGGCTCTGGGGGCACTTCCCCATCCCGACAGGGTGCCGGAACAGGGACTTCTGTCCCCCGAATCTCCTCTTCGGTGGCGGCAGCGCTGCAGAACTTTTCATGGAATTCTGATCTTATTTTTAGGGTTTTTGTCTCGGGGGAATATATAGGCAAAGGGGCGATGCCAGATGTGGGCCAGGGTGACCCCACCACCTGGTGGCATGGCTAGGGGACCCGCCCCAGGAGGTGGTGTGGGCCCCCCTGTGGCCCATCTCCACTCCTCCTTCTGGCCTCCTTCTGTCCTCCTGCATCTTTTGGAAAAATAGGAATTTTGGCTTTTGTTTTGTCCAATTCCGAGAATATTTCTTTACTAGCTTTTATGAAACCAACAATAGTAGAAAACAGGCAACTGGCACTGCGGCATCTTATCAATAGGTTAGTTCTAGAAAATGTATGAAAAATCCTCAAAGTGTAGACAAAACATAAGATAGTTGGTACAAAACAAGCATGGAGCATCAAAAATTATAGATATGTTTACGATGTATCAATAGTTTCCATACACAAGAAATCAAGCTTTTGAACTTGGAAGACCCTCCGAAAAGGCATGAATCCTATCGGTCATGTTTGGATCTATAAAGAAATAGACATGGATGTTTTACATCTATGAAACAATCGACATTTCGGAAAGGAATTTACGACAATGTTCAAGGAGTTGACTATGACAATATTTCATCTTTCATAGTGATATTTAGTCTTGACGGATTAATCTAGCAACCACTACATATAATTTGGTATATGGTAGTTGAAAAAACAAAACAATCTTCTTCTAATAGAATGGTTACCTAGGACGTGTATATGACACAGTCTGAAGGGTTTTGTTAATTCAAAGGGTGCTAAAAGGGCATGCAAACTTCAATAGTTGAAGTAAGCATAGCGGAGTTGGAATCTTCACTGTGATGAAAATGTTAAAGGAGTTTAATTTCATCGAAGAAGATGAAGATGCTTGCATTTGCAAGAAATTAAGTGCGAGCGCTAAGATAAATTTCCAATACATTATGCAGAGTACATATTGTTGATTGGAAATGACGTATATTTTATTGACATGGGTTAAGAATTTCATTTTGATGAAAGACTTGGGCAAAACCGTAATATTCGGCATCAATGTCTATATGGATAGATTGAGATGCTTATATGGTTGTGCCAGACGTACATATATGAGATAGTGAAAAGGGTTCAATATAGAAACAACAAGAAAGGTTCTTGTTGCATGGAAAGGATTGTATCAAGATTCAAGTGTTTAAACACTTGGTGAGTAAAATCACATGAAGATTTTGATCAATAATACTGTGATATGTACATATCCAGATATGTCCAATGCTCTAAATGTTATGAGAATATACCATAATGATTCATATGATGATCATTGGACGATAGTAAAGATATTCTTATGTTCTTTGGAAGAACTCAGAATATATCATGCCTAAGTGACAAATAGTTGATAATAGTTCATTGTAATATGTTACATTGATACTAGTTTGTCACAAGATACAAATTAAATTTATCTCAATTTAAACTATGGGTGGCACAATATTATGGAAAGGAAATTCCATTATGGATTTGGATGAGTTCCAAAGTTAAGACATTGTTACGGATACTACAACAAAAGGCAAAATATATGACTGCCATAGTAACAGCAAAGGAGGGCATTTGTGTCAAGTAGTTTGTTATCAAACTAGGTATGGTTCACAGTGGGATAATACTATGAAGATATATTGTACGACAATACTATCGACATGTTTTAACCCAAAAAGAACTAAAGGTCTCACCAAAGGACTAAATTTATACAAATCCATCTCATTAGAGAATGAGTGATGCGTAGAGATGCAAAGACACACAAATACACACGGATCTGAAAGTGCAAGATCCGGAGATTATGTTAACCACTAGCAAACGCGTATATTCAACACCTAGGTGTTGTATATACAAGTTTACAAACTAGATTATTGACTCTAGTGCAAGTGGGAGACTAAAGGGAATATGCCCGAGAGGCAGTAATAAAGTGGTTATTATCTTATTTATGTTTATGGTACATGTTTATTTTACATGCTATAATTGTATTCATTGGAAATGTTAATACATGTGTTTTTAATAAACAAAATACAAAGTTCCTAGTAATGCCTCTCATATAAACTAGCTCGTTGATTAACAAGATGATCAAGGTTTCCTGATCATGGACATTCGATGTTGTTAATAACGAGGTCACATGGTGGAATGATGTGGTGAACATTCATCTGAAGTATAGCATTATGATCAAAGTAATTATGTTTATATTGCTATAACATCATACAAAGTAATCCTAGTCCTTAGACCATGAGATCATGTTAGTCACTAACACCGGAAGAGTGTCTTGATAACATCAAACATCACACTATAACAGGGTGACTATAAAGGTGAGACCAGTGCTATGAAGGTGTTATGTAGAGGCTCATGGATCAAGAGTGGGATTTGTCCATCCCGATGACGGATAGATATACTCGGGTCCCTCTCGGTGATATCACATTGAAATAGCTTGCAAGCAAGTGATGTGATCACTACAATGTTATATCACGGGAACGAGAAAAGAGTGCATGTTAGTAACGAGATCAAACTAGGTATTTAGATACCGATGATCGAATCTCGGACATGTAATATATCGCGATACAAAAGGATTTTGTTACGAAGTTAAAGGTTTACATGATCACAAGAGTCATCGTTGAATATGTGGGAGTCAGTACGGATCTCCAGGTCCCGCTGCTGATTATTGATCGGAGAGGCGTCTCGATCATGTCTGCATTATTCGTGAACCGTAGGGTGACACACTTAAGGGATACTGACACCATTTGTAGCAAATATGTTTCAGATAAAGATTTAAGAAAGCACTGGAATCATTTCGGTGGAAACTAGAATTGTTTTGGGTGAAATTGCAGAAACTCATTCTGCATGTGATATTGAAATGTTGCAGGGGGTTTTATGTGAATGTTTGTTAATTAAAGTAATTAAAAAAATTCTGACTAAAATAAATAAAATAGTTTTATTTAATGAGATCTTGCATTAAATTTGGTGGAAATTTAATGCATGTGAGTGGACATGAGTGGAGGTGTGTGTTTATGTGAGTGGGAGCTCCACCCACATGAATGAGGGAGAGGTGGGGGCACTGATGTCTACGCACTTCTATTCTTGTAGACAGTTGTTGGGCCTCCAAGTGCAGAGGTTTGTAGAACAGCAGCAAGTTTCCCTTTAGTGGATTACCCAAGGTTTATCGAACTCAGGGAGGAAGTGATCAAAGGAATCCCTCTCAAGCAACCCTGCAATCAAGATACAAGAAGTCTCTTGTGTCCCCAACACACCCAATACACTTGTCAGGTGTATAGGTGCACTAGTTCGGCGAAGAGATAGTAAAATACAAGTGGTATAGATATAAGACAACGGTGCTTGAAAATAGCTTGATGGCGTGCAAGAGACTAAAGGCAAACTGAAATAAAGATGAAAGAACGCAAACATGTAACAGATCTAGTTGCAAACGGTGTTTCAATGCTAAGAAACAAGGCCTAGGGATCATACTTTCACTAGCGAACACTCTCATATAAATATCTTCACTTTATGATACTACTCTGAACTACCCTCCGGTTGGATACTCTAATCCATGGTAGGGCTATAACAGCACACCTCAAAGTTTTCTTTCCGCATCTGGATAACCCCACATTGTCACCTTGAGCCATAGATGGTTCCAACAAACACGACAATGTCATAAACACATCCAACTCCAAATATAACTCATAACAAGTATTTGTAATCTCTAGCCTAAGTGCCACCATGGTGTGCACGCCATCACTTTCACACACATGAGGAGAGCAGAGATCTATTAAAGCACTTGAGTAGCAAGGTAGATCTACTTGATTACAAAGCTCATGATCACAATATGATCATGCATAGAGAGAGATGAACACATAGCTACCGGTAGAACCCTTAGCCTCAAGGAAGAACTACTCCCTAATCATCATGGGAATCAGCAACGGCGATGGAGATGGTAGTGGAGATCGATGGAGATGGCTCCGAGGGCATTTTCCCGTCCCGGCAGAGTGCCAGAACAGAGACTTTCTGTCCCCCAAATCTCCCCTTTGGTGGCGGCGGCGCTGCGGAACTTTTCATGGCTGGAGGCTGGACGATTTAGTGTTTTTGCATCGGGAGGCCTCTTATAGGCGAAGAGGCAAGGTCGGTGGGCGGCCGAGGGGCCCACACCACCTAGTGGCGCGGCCAGGGTGGACCCACGTCTAGGGGTGGAGTGGCCACCCTGTGGCCCCTCTCCGTCTCTTCTTCTGGCTCTATGAGTCTTCTGGTAAAATATCGACTTTGGCTTTTGACCGGTCCAATTCTGAGAATATTGATTTTCTGACTTTCCTGGAACCAAAAATAGCAGAAAACAGGCAATTGGCACTGTGGCATCTTGTTAATAAGTTAGTCCAAGAAAGTGTATAAAAATACTCCAAATTGTGGACAAAACATAAGAAAGTAGATATAAACCAAGCATGGAACATCAAAAATTATAGATACGTTTGCAACGTATCAACATCCCCAAGCTTAACTCCTGCTCGTCTTCGAGTAGGTAAGTGATAAAAAGAAAGAGTAATTTTTGAGGTGACATGCACCATCATAAACTTGATCAAAGTATTTGTAAAGCATTGAAAGCTGGGATCATAGTACTTCAACATAGCATGAAAGATAAAGTTCTAGCAATAATACATAGCAACTATGTTGTAACATGAAAAGGCACAAACAAAAGATTCATGAATAACAATGCTTTGCAAGACGTTTGTTTGTTTCACATAAAGAAACATAGCATAGTGGCATTCAGCTTGTCCCTCATAGAGTAGCAAATATAAATGCATAGGACACCTTCAAATTTCATAAGAGTGACTAGATACAAATAGTTTAAAACAAGCAATATCAAAGTTATGCATCAATCAACAAGTCTTGGGACAGTGCACATAGAACTAAGAATGGCCACTATGCTCTCAAAGTAGGTGCATAAAGGTAGAAGGTGGAGACTCAATATAAAAGTAAAAGAAAGGCCTTCATAGAAGGAAGTAGAGATTCAAGTTTCATAAAGAGCTTCCAAAAATTATGGTACTTATTAGCTTTCAGCTCTCATTGACCCTATCATAAGCATCTTGAAGGTGATTAAGGTTAAAGTGAACAAACTATAGAGTATATGCTTGACAAGTTATAAGCTGAAATCGCATGCCCCTTACTTACGAAGACCGAACCTCATGCTACTCAACTTTAGTCACAAGTAAGCTCTTGTCATTGTAAGTACATATGTATCATAAAGAACCGCCAACGGGGTACCCATTGCACATGATACAGGAGCTATCCCATAATCAAAATGACAAGGCAAGCAGACAATGAGCATCTCAGCGATCTTTTTATTTGCTATTTTCATAGGTTTTTATTGAGGATGATTCATAGAGTGCTCATTATGGTTATGCTGCAAGTTTCCACTATGATTAGGCATGACTTAGGCTAGCGGACCAGGCGTTTCTCTAACACAAATACAAACTGCATGATCTTACAAGTTCCCCTTTTATTTCACACCGTCGGGATCCATAAGCAAAAGAACATGATATTAACGGGGTACAAAGTACAAGTGGAATGTTGAAAGCATTCCCCATGATACATGGTTCTACTAATTTCAACTTATAAAGTGCAAGCATATACGCAACAAAGATGGACACAATGGGTCAAGTTTATTAATTGCAAGAAAGTAAAGTGTGCCATCAAGTTCGTGAGAGCTTTAATCACTAATTTTCACATAACAAGTTTAATTTGAAAGGTAGATAAAAACATGAATATACTTGGAATAGAAAATGCTAATAGGTAGGTATGGTGGACTCTTTGGAATAACTTGGTTTTATTTGGAGTTGGATGCATGAGTGGAACTCATACTTGGTTATGGAGGCTAGCAAAAGACTGGGAGCGACCAACTAAGAGAGCAATAATGGCCATAATCATGCAAAGCGACAAAACATCATTAACTAAAGCATAAAGTGATATTACAAGTCGAAAACTAAAGGATCATAAAGGCTATGGTGACTTGGGGTAGTCATAACATGGTCTGAGCATGCACCAAGTTAATCCAAATAAAGCATCAAAGGATAATACCACAATACTATGCTTTAATATGCTAAAACAACGCATGATTCTTTCAAGGAACATTAACCAATCTCAATTGTTTATAACATGTCATGCTACAGCAAAAATTACTAAGCATAAAGCCAAAACAATATCTAGCATGACATGACAAAGCATAGGCCACAGTCAAAAACAAGCTCTCTTTACCACTTAAGCCTGAACTTTCCTACTCTTTTCCAATCCAAACCAAACTATTTGAAAACTAATGTATGAAAGAGGGGTCCAACCAATTTATTCAAGCAAACTAAAACCAAAAACAAAAAGAAAGACGCTCCAAGAATAACATAACTTTGCATGAAACAGTAAAAATAAAGTGTTTGGAAGAAACCTGGGATTTTTATTGATGAAGAAGGGGATGCCTTGGGCATCCCCAAGCTTTGACGCTTGCACTTCTTGGATATTTCTTGAGGTGACATGGGTGGCATCCCCAAGCTTAAGATTTATTCCATTCTTCATCTTATTACATCATTCCTTCCATACACGTGAAATTTTTCCTTCATACAAAACTTCACACAATCTTCATTAGCAACATTAGTGCACTCAAGATAATAAGTCTTTGGGTTCAGTTTCAACACCAATAAAACTTCCATTAAAACAAATGCTACTGTAGCACTTCCCTCAAAAATCTCAATTCCCCAAATAGAACCCAAAAAGGAATCAACAAGAAGCAAATGCAAATAATGGCCGAAATCTGTCAAAACAGACCAACAGGTAAAAACCAATTTTACCAAAGACCTTCTGTTGCTCAAATCAAAAAGTGTTGAACTAACGGAAGTTAGATAACAACCTGGGGCAGAAGCACAAAAATTCACAACTCAAAATGATGTACAGAGATTTTACAAGAATTTTTAGGGTGAAGCACAGAAATCTGTTTTGGGACAGCAACTTTCCCAAGCATTACTTCTCTCTCATTAGAGGTTACTCTTGACACAAAAAGCAAATAAAAAGGATAAAGAGCGGTTATTACAGAGGTAATAACTTCTAAGACTCATCTGAAACTTTTGGGTTATCTCCCAATAAGTACTTTTCTTTAACGCCTTTAAGTTAGGCATGATAGTTTGAGAAGATGCTCACATAAGAAATATAAATTGAAGTAAAAGAGAGCATCAAGAAGCAAATTCAAAACACATTTAATTCTAACCCACTTCCTATGCATAGGAATCTTGTAAAGAAACAAGTCATGAAAGCACAAAGCAACACGCATAAGAAAGCAAAACAAGGTCAACTTCAAGACTTTCAACATAAAGAGGGGGAACCTAATATTATTGAGATGCATAAAACCATGTTTCCCTCTCTCGTAATAACTTTCAGTAGCATCATGAATAAAATTAACAATATAGCAAACACATAAAACATTCTTATCATGAGCCACATGCATAAAATGATTATTACTCTCCACATAAGCATAGTCATTCTTATTAATTGTGGTGGGAGCAAATTCAACAAAATAGCTATCATTATTATTCTCATCACCATAATCATCAAATATAGGAGGCATATTATAATCATAATTAATTTTCTCCTCAATAGTAGGTGGACTGAAAATATCATATTCATCATTGTAATCATCATATATTGGAGGTATAGTATCATCAATGTAAATTTTCTCCTCCATGCTTGGGGGATTGAAAAGATCATTCTCATCAAAACCAGCTTCCCCAAGCTTAGGCTTTTCCATAGCATTAGCAATAATGGTGTTCAAAGAATTCATACTAATAACAATGCTATTAGCATGCAAATAAAGTTCTGTAGGTTTTTTAATTTTCTCTTCAAACACTTCATGTCCTAACTCAAGATAAATGCTATAAAGCTCTCTATTTTTGTTGTTGTTTTCCATTAAGCCTAACTAGTAAAAACAAGAAACAAAAAGACAAAATTGCAGAATCTAAAGGAAATAACTTCGAGCACTCACACCGGAGGATGTGAGTACCTTTTACCTTACCTCCCCGGCAACGGCGCCAGAAAATAGCTTGATGTATACGCACTTCTATTCTGTAGACAGTTGTTGGGCCTCCAAGTGTAGAGGTTTGTAGAACAGAAGCAAGTTTCCCTTAAGTGGATTACCCAAGGTTTATCGAACTCAGGGAGGAAGTGGTCAAAGGTATCCCTCTCAAGAAACCCTGCAATCAAGATACAAGAAGTCTCTTGTGTCCCCAACACACCCAATACACTTGTTAGGTATATAGGTGCACTAGTTCAGTAAAGAGATAGTAAAATACAAGTGGTATAGATATAAGGCAATGGTGCTTGAAAATAGCTTGATGGCGTGCAAGAGACTAAAGGCAAACTGAAATAAAGATGAAAGAAAGCAAACATGTAACAGATCTAGTTGCAAACGGTGTTTCAATGCTAATAAACAAGGCCTAGGGATCATACTTTCACTAGTGAACACCCTCATATAAATATCTTCTCTTTATGATACTACTCTGAACTACTCTCTGGTTGGATACTCTAATCCATGGTAGGGCTATAATAGCACACCTCAAAGTTCGCTTTCCGCATCTAGATAAGCCCACACTATCACCTTGAGCCCTAGATGGTTCCAACAAATACCACAATTTCATAAAGACATCCAACTCCAAATATAACTCATAACAAGTATTTGTAATCTCTAGCCTAAGTGCCACCATGGTGTGCACGCTGTCACTTTCACACAAATGGGGAGAGCAGAGATCTATTAAAGCACTTGAGTAGCAAGGTAGATCTACTTGATTACAAAGCTCATGATCACAATATGATCATGCATAGAGAGAGATGAACACATAGCTACCGGTAGAACCCTTAGCCTCAAGGAAGAACTACTCCCTCATCATCATGGGAATCAGCAACGGCGGTGGAGATCGATGGAGATGGCTCCGGGGGCACTTCCCCATCCCGGCAGAGTGCCGGAACAGAGAATTTCTGTCCCCCAAATCTCCCCTTCGGTGGCGGCGGTGCTGCGGAACTTTTCATGGCTAGAGGCTGGACGATTTAGGGTTTTTGCATCGGGAGGCATCTTATAGGCGAAGAGGCATGGTCGGTGGGTGGCCGAGGGGCCCACACCACCTGGTGGTGCGGACAGGGTGGACCCGCGCCTAGGGGTGGTGTGGACACCCTGTGGTCCCTCTCTGTCTCGTCTTCTGGCTCCGTGAGTCTTCCGGTAAAATATCGACTTTGGCTTTTGTCTGGTCCAATTCCGAGAATATTGATTTTCTGACTTTCCTGGAACCAAAAATAGCAGAAAATAGGCAACTAGCACTGTGGCATCTTGTTAATAGGTTAGTCCAAGAAAGTGTATAAAAAAACTCCAAACTGTGGACAAAACATAAGAAAGTAGATATAAACCAAGCATGGAACATCTAAAATTATAGATACGTTTGCAACGTATCAGGCACCCACCATGGCCGGCGCCATGTCCCCTTGGGCTTCTCCCCTACCCTATATAAGGAGCACCTCCTCCTCCTCCTCCACTCTCACACCTCCTCGTGAAGGATCTATCTCCCCTCTAGTTATTCCCCATGGTCTCGGATTAGCGAGATACATGTTCTCGGTGACTTTATCTGGAAAGTAGTTGCTGCTTCCGCTGCTTTGATGGAGCGAGGGTCGGAGGTTGTCGGGGTACCAACGTGTGTGTGATCACGGATGCACCATTGCTTTGCGGTGCTGGACTTCGTGGTGCTGGACTTGCTAGAGCTGGATCTGATGGACGTGCTGGATCTGGACCTGCTGGACTTCATCCGATCTTGAGATCGGCAAGTGACTACATCATCCACGAGTTCCATCTCGTTAACAAAGCTTTGTTATATTTGAGGGTATGTTCTCTATGGATGTATGTCCACCCATTGCTTGTATCTAATAGATAGATCTTGGCATATAATAGTTCCCATCGTAGGAAATTTTTTGTCTTCTATGTTGTGAACCCAACATTGGGTACCGCTATGCCTTGGCGTCTCAACTTTTGGGCTGCAAAATTATATTCTCCAACCCCCAAGGTAAATATGATGGCTCTGAAATATAGCCATCTACGTCCACATTTAAACTGGATATCATTCATAATTTTGATGAAATATCTCTCTAATCCCTGCCACTAATGCCTAATATTCAAAGGGGTATGCAATCCTTTCTTTCCATTTTTTCCCTGCGCATATAATGACATTTTATGATGGGAATCACTACATTAAAGTCAAAGATACGAGATTTCCAACAACCAGAAGAAACCAGGAGTCGTCAATCGGAGGTAGACGCTTTCACGACCAACTATACGACTAGAATAAAATTCTGGCCATATAGTTCCAACTGTATAGTTGCCATCAACGCCGCTAGGTCAAACAAAACAACTTTCGTGAAGGGACCCCTATATAAAGAGGCCTCGTGCGATGAGAAATAGGCGCTCATAGAAACCATCAGCCACCCCCCAGATCCATCCACAACACCAACGAGCCGCCGGAGGAATAGACTTAGATCTAATGTCTCCACCACCATAGCCATATTCCACCACTTGTAATATTAGATCTCTTCTTCAATTGGTGACATTGTAAGACTATTTGCTATCAATCTGATGATTTCTACTATAATGTTTATGATCTTTGATCTCATCTCTATGTGTGAGTAATTCTCCTTGGGCTAAGGGCTTCGGCCTAGCCATGTAGCTTTTTGTGCATGTTATTTATCATAGATGGGATCATGTATTAGTTTGTATGACATGATGATTATTGTATCCTCTCTTGCCTCAATCTAAGGATTTGTTAGATACCCAAGACCCCGAGGATTGAGCCAGGTATAGGGAGTATGAGTAACAACTAATCTGCAGGTTGGGAACCCTAGTGACAGAAGGGGTAGTACAGCTGTATGTGAGGGATTTACTTGGGATTAACGGTGACATCACTATGCATATCATTAGTTATCTTTCTCCTATGGATGAGACTAGTAGGTTATTGCTATAAGCGGTAGTGGAGGCAATAGCAATTATGGATGCACTGCCCACATATAATTTATCTTGCTCTAACAATTACATGCATACTTTATTTCTATCTTTTATTCCCATCAGATGTTTTGCACAGCTACAGGTGAAACCGAACGCCCTAGGCCCTCTCTCTCTCTCCATCATAGGCAACAACAAAAAGCCGCAAACTCTTGGTCCAGTAAAAACACAAAAGGAATTCTAAAACTCCCGAAGGTCCATTAAGGTAACTTCACTACGCTTCTGCTTCCCGAGGATTCGATAAACCTAGGTCTACCAGGGAAAAAGAGCTATACTACATCTATAATCCGGATCGAACGTACCAACCCTTTTTCTAGCGCCGTTGCCGGGGAAGCGATAGCTACCCTGGTGAGGTTAGTAGGAACCTTGCTAGTTTTTTTTCTTGTTTTTAATTTTTAGTTTGATTTCAGTCTTTATTTGAAAAACAAACAAAATTTAGTTAGTCTTTAAATTCTTGTTTTTATTATCATAAGTTTCTGTTTAAGAAAACCCAAAAACATAGGAAATATGGCTGAAAAGAAGCTTGGGGAATTTGCCACTCCCAATAATGATTATTTGCATACTCTTATTACTCAGCCAGCAATTGTTGCTGATGACTATGAAATTAAGCCCCATTACTTAAGTTTGGTTCAACAGAATAAATTTGGAGGCTCTACTATTGAGGACGCAGGTATGCACTTGAATACTTTCACTGAAATATGTGATGTGATGCACATAAAAGATGTTGACCCCGATGCGGTCAAATTGCATTTACTACCTTTCTCTCTTAGAGGAAAAGCAAAAGAATGGTTGCTAGCTTTGCCTAAAATACTATTTCATCATGGGTTGGATGTACTTCTTTATTTATGACTAAAATTTTCCCACCTACAAAGACTATGCAACTAAGATCTAATATTACTGGTTTTAGACAGGAAGAGCGTGAGCCACTAGCGCTTGCATGGGAGAGGATGAAAGAATGCTTAAGAAACTATCCTAGCCATGGGATGGAAGATTGGTTAATCCTCCATTTATTTTATAATGCTCTTAATCCTGTGTCTAAGTCTATGCTTGATACTGCAACTGGAGGAACATTTATGGGTAAACATATTACCGAAGCAAAGCAGTTGCTAGACAATATGCAAGACAACCATTCCCAATGGCATGTGGAAAGATCAAACACAAAGAAGGTGAACTCCGTCTCACCACAAGAAAATGAAGAACTCAATGCTAAGTTAGATGAGCTCATATTAGCTGTGAAAGGTAAGGAAACCCCGGTAAGAGATATTCCCGAAACTAATATTGAAGAAATAGACTTCTTAGCTCATAATGATTATAACCCTTCTTCGAAGAAAAATTATAATCCTAATTTTCAGAAACATTATTCTAATCCTGCAGGTAACTCTAATAATAACATGGGAACTAGTAATGGTAGTCTCCAAGAAACACTTAAGTCTTTTATAAACTCACAAAATGAACAAACAATATTCTTGTTAAAATAACGGAGAACCATGATGCTATGCTTGGTAAATTATCTAAACAAGTTGTAAGTTTGAGGAATGATTTGTAGGCCCTCCAAGAAAGGACAAGGATTGTGGAGGCACAACTAGGTAAGATAACCGAGAGTCAAACTCTCATTCTAGGTAAATTTGCAGGTAAAATTGAGCCCAATCCTATTGAAGAACTCAAAATGATGAGGATCCAAAGAAAGGAGCCTGAAAAGCTTGATTATAGTAATGCCCCTTCACCAAGCTACACCATAGAAGATCTCATAAAAAGGATCAATGTTAAGATTCCGGTTAGTGAAGGTAACGATGAAGCCATGTATCAACACGTTGTTGATCAAGTAGCGATTAAGGTATGCAAGCTTGAATATGAATACACAAAAATCACTGAAAAATTACCTGTTAAACTAGATGATATATCTGAGCCCATGATTAAAATTAAGATTGGGACCAACAAGATAGCTACACTTTGTGATCTAGGTGCAAGTGTCTCAACAATCCCAAAGAGTCTTTTTATTAAGTTAAATCTTGCCTCTTTCGAAATCACCGAACTAAAAATACATCTTGCAGATTCTACCTATAAACAAGATGTAGGAATTAAGGAGAACACTTTAGTTTACATTAAAGGCTGTCCTGCTCTAATTGAATTTGTTATTGTAGACATGCCTGAACATGCTATTGCTCCTATTATACTAGGTCGTCCTGTCTTAAGAACAATAAAGGCTTTAATTAATCTCCATGAAGGGAACGTGAAGCTGTAATTGCCTTCGTGGGATCCTTTTGTTATCCATTTCCCCGGGAAAAATAAAGCCAAACATGTTGAGAACGAGGCCATCACTTTGAAGGCCAACTACTTTGGAGTGGGTGTTCCACTCATCTAGCCCAAGTGAGTAACATCAAGGTCAAGCTATTGACCATAAAAGCACGCTCCATGGGAGGCAACCCATGTAAAATAAAGCTTTGAAGTAAGTTTTAAGTTTTAGTTTAAGTTTATGTTTAATGAAGAGTACTAGAAAACTCCATTTGAGGAGAAGAAATTTGGTAGTACTTAAAATTATGCTTTATACATGTTGTTGTTGGTCGATAATTTTAACTGTCAACTTTCTATCAAAACAAGGTATTTCGCTAAGTTTCAGTATAAGAAGTAATTCACGAAGAAACAGAAATTTTTTGATGGACACAGAGAGTTTAACGACCAACTATATGGTTGAAATATAAATTCCGGCCGTATAGTTCCAGTTGTATAGATATTTTTGCCATCAACAATTTTTCTTTCATATGTACTTACGGTTTAACGACCAACTATACAGCGGGAATATAAATTTCGGCCATATAGCTCTGGTCGTATAGATATCAGTGCTTTCGTACGAATTCTTTTCCATGTACTGATGGTTTGATGACCAACTATACGGTAGGAATAAAAAATTCCGGTCGTATAGATATCGATGCCTTCATACAATTTCTTTCTCAGGTACAGACGGTTTGACGACCAACTATACGGCGGGAACATGTTGTTCTGGCCGTATAGTTCCGGTCACATAGCTGCGCCACCAGGAGGAAACCCTACAAAATTGATAGAAGGCCAACTATACGGCGGGAATCCATTGTTCCGGCCATATAGTTGCGTCCGACCACAAAATCGCATGGGAAGGTACCTCCACCTCCAAAACTTCAATTCCTTTTCTTCTTCTACCTCCAAACTCTCTCAAAACCTCAAGAGATCTTCACCTCTACTCAATTTCGTTCGATTTCCTCGCACACAAGTGATCTACGGTATGTTTCTCCTCCGATCCTGCAAATTCACTTTTAATCTATTGTAATTATCAATCAAGGGTGAGACCTATTATGAACTAGTTTCCATGATTATGTTGCCTAGATTATTATTTAGAGAGGATTCTTTAGTGTGCTATGATGAGGAATATGTTATACTTACTATTGTTGGATCAAAAAGTTTTATTTGTGTCTTCCTTTATTGTTTTAGATGATGAACACAAGGAGCCAAACTCGTGCTCGTACCACCTATAGCTCTTCTCAGGTTGTCGCTCAAGAATGCATGGGGATACGGTTCAAGAATGAGCTCCAACGTGAACACTTCAACAAGATCAAGAACCGTGAAGTGAAGGCCACCAAGTGGGCTTTCCCCATTATATTGAACCAACTTGGTATTTCTCATGACATCAATTTACTTTGCAATAGAGCTGGCCTGCAAAACTTTGTGTACAATGATGTGCCTACTTATCGCCGGTTAACCATTGAATTCCTAAGTTCGTTGCAACACACTGTTAAACTATGGCAAGGAGAGGACACGATTTCTTACCGACTTATGAACAACAACTACACTTTAACACTAGATGAATGGTGCACATGTTTTAATTTCCCAAACAATGATGTTAATGCCTTACACGCATCCTTTACTGGCTGAAATCCTTCCCCCGAACAATATTATAATGGAATGAGTTTCACTACTAGAGTAAACAAGGGGAAGAACATTCAACATCCTGCAATTCGCTATTTGTTCTATGTTATTGCTAACACCTTGCAGGAATGTAATGAGTTCACAAGACTCAATGAGGAGGACATCTTAGTCCTTGCAAAGGCTGCTTACATCAACTGCAACTTGTCACTCAGCTTGGGCGCCATCCTTGTGCGCTACCTGGAGCACCAATCCTCCCAAAGCCAAGGACCAATCATAGGTGGAGGTGTCATCACCGTGCTCGCCAAGGACCTAGGCATCGACCTAGGTGAGTTGCAACCTATGCTAGGTGAGCGACGTGTTGGTTTCTCTACTTTAAAGGCTTGTGGAATGCTCACTAGGAGAGGTGGTGTTTATTATCTACATATTGCTGGAGCTGGGCGTATCTACCCTACTCCTATGCCTAATGGTCTTTTCTCTATCGAGGAAGGACATTTTCTATATGACTTGTAGGTTGAGCAACACCAACCTAAGGAGGAGATTCCGGATGAGGATGAGGATCAAGAAGAGGAGCAAGAAGTTCCTCATCAAGAGGAGCAGCCATCAACCTGGTTCGCTACATACCAAGACTTCCAAAAACTTGGAGGGACTATGGAGAGGATGCATATCCTCTCTATGAACCTCCGAGAATCAACTAGTAACCTCTCGACTCAATTTGCGAACTAGAGCTCCAACTTTTTCCCGCCAGCACAATGATTTGAAGGGCTTGCAAAAGCCTAAGCTTGGGGAAGTTTCCTCATGTATCTTTATTTGGCATTCATTTGCTTTTATTTATTTCGAGGTTTTGTTTTAATTTGAGTTTATAAGCACTCATGTTGGCTTCCCCAACACTTCATATTTAGTTGTTTCTATTTTCTTTTGAGATTTTCTAGCCGAGCTTTGCCGCCAATTTTCTATTCTTTAAATTCCCTCTCTTAAATACAACAAAAAAGATTTATCCATTTTTCTTTATTTTCCCTCTTTGTTTTTCTTTCCGCCTCGAGGTTCTCATGTATTTGTAGGAGAGTGATCGACTTCGAGTTTCCAAGAAACAAATAAAAAAGGAAGAGAGAAATGGAACCAAACATGAGAGGTATGTCTTATGACTCCCCACTTTTGAAGTTTGAGGAACTAATGGCTCAAGATATCTCGAGCTCGTTGGGAACCCCAAGAGGAAGGTATGATGAGCACAGCAACAAGTTTCCCTCAGTTATGAAACCAAGGTTATCGAACCAGTAGGAGCAAGGAAACAACCCCAAGGTGTTGCTACCAACTTGGAATCCTACACAACACAACCATAGAACTTTGCCCCAACTTATAGTGAGGTTGTTAATCTCACCGGTTTTGCTGAAAACAAAGGATTAAACGTATAGTGTGGAAGATAGTAATTGCTTGCAGAAAGTAAATAGTAAACAGTAAATAGTAGATGGTATATCAATGGTAAAAGAATGGACCGGGGTCCATAGTTCACTAGAGGTGATTCTCCTAAAGATAAATAGCATATTGGGTGAAAAAATTACAGCAGGGAAATTGACAGATTTGAGAAAGCATACAATGCATATACTAATCATCTTGACTCCTATGAGATTTGATTGGGCATTACAACATTATACATAGACAGTAATCCAACTGAATCTATGACTAATAATCCACCTTCAGGTTATCATCCAAACCCTCTCCAGTATTTAGTTGCAAGCAATACATAATTGCATTAAGCAAAGTGTGTAAAGTAAATAATACGATTGTCCCATGGACAAAGGATTGTTGTTTTATCCCTAGTAGCAACAACATGTTTACAACCTTAGAGATTCCTGTCACTTCCCTAGATTACTAGAGGCATGAACTCATTATCGAGCATAAATACTTGGAGTTGCAAGCATCTACTTGGCCAAGATACTTACAAACAACGGAGACCATGCAAGATCACATATAGCATAGACATGATAGAATCAATAATCAATCTGAAATAGCATCTCAATATCCATTAGATCCCCGTAAACACAACATGTAAGATTACAAATTGATGATCTTGATCATGAATGGAGCTCACAAGATCTAAACATGATAGCACAAAGGAGGAGAACCAACCATCTAGCTACTACATGGTCCCATAGTCCAAAGATGAACTACTCACGCATCACACCGGAGGCACTCATGATGATGAAGAAGGCCTCCAGGGTGATCTCTCCCCTCTGGCAGGGTGCCGGGAAGAGCTTCGGATCCCCTTGATCTAGGGATGGAGATGGCGGCGGCTACAGACTCTTCCGTGGATTTCTGATTGGGTATTTGATCAGGTACATAGGGTTTTCGTCCCAGCAGGCTTTTATAGGCGAAGGGGCAAGGTTGGTGGAGCACCAGGGGGCCCACACCCCCTGGTGGCGTGCCCCCCAGGCCGCGCTGCCACCAGGTGTGGCCGCCCTGGTGCGCCACTTCGTCTCTCCTCTGGACTTCGTGTTGCTTCGGGTAAATATTGACTTTGGCTTTTGTCCGGTCCAATTCCGAGAATATTTCCTTACTAGCTTTTTTGAAACCAAAAACAGCAGAAAACAGGCACCTGGCACTGTGGCATCTTGTTAATAGGTTAGTTCCAGAAAATGTATAAAAATACCCCAAAGTGTGGACAAAACATAAGATAGTTGATACAAAACAAGCATGGAGCACCAAAAATTATAGATACGTTTACAATGTATCAAGCATCCCCAAGCTTTACTCTTGCTCATCCTCGAGTAGGTAAGTGATAAAGAGAATAATTTTTGAGGTGACATGCACCATCACAATCTTGATCAAGGTATTTGTAAAACATTGATAGCTGGGATCATAGTACTATAACATAGACATGAAAGATATAGTTCTAACAATAAGACAAAGCAACTATGTTGAAACATGAAAAGGTACAAACAAAAGATTCATGAATAATAATGCTTTGAAAGACGTTTGTTTGATTCACATATAGAAAACATAATAAGAATGGTATTCATCTTGTCCCTCATGGTATAGAAAAACATAAATGCATAGGACACCTTCAAAGTTCATAAGGGTGACTAGATACAAATAATTTAAGAACAAGCAATATCAAAGTTATGAATCAATCAACAAGTTTTGGGACAATGCACATTAAACTAAGAATGACCGCTATGCTCTCTCAATAGGTGCATAAAGATAGAAGATGGAGACTCAACATAAAAGTAAAAAAGAAAGGCCCTTCATAGAAGGAAGCAGGGATTCAAGTCTCATAAAGAGCTTCCAAAAATTATGGTACTTATTAGCTTTCATCTCTCATTGCCCCTATCATAAGCATCTTGAGGTGATTAAGGTCCAAGTGACACAAATATGAGGATATGCTTGACAAGTTATAAGTTGAAAATCTCATGCCCCTTGCTTACGAGTACCGAACCTCATGCTACTCAACTTTAGTCATGAGTAAGTTCTTATCATTGTAAGTACATGTGTATCATAGAGAACCTCCAACGGGGTACCCCTTGCCCCATGATACATGAGCTATCCCATATAAAATTGACAAGCCAACAGACAATGAGCATCTCATCGATCTTTTTATTTGCTATTTGCATAGGTTTTTATTGAGGATGCTTCACAGATTTCTCACTATGGTTATGCTGCAAGTTTCCACCATGATTAGGCATGGCTTAGGCTAGCCACCCAGGCATTTCTCTAACACATATACAAACTCCATGATCTTACAATCTCTCCTTTTATTTCACATCGCCGAGATCCATAAACAAAAGAACATGATATCAGCTGAATAAAGTGCAATGTTGAAAGAGTTCCCCATGGTAACATGGTTCTGCTAATCCACAACTTATAAAGCGCAAGAATATACACAACATAGATGGACACAATGGTTCAAGTTTATTAAGTGAAAGAAAGTAAAGTGTCACATCAAGTTTGTGAGAGCTTTAATCACTTATTTTCACATATCAAGTTTAATTCGGAAGGTAGATAAAAACATGAATATACGTGGAATAGCAATAATGCTAATAGGTAGGTATGGTGGACTCTTTGGAATAACTTGGTTTTATTTTGAGTTGGATGCATGAGTAACTCATACTTGGTACATGTGGAGACTAGCAAAAGACTGGGAGCGACCAACTAAGAGAGCAATAATGGCCATAACCATGCAAAGCGACAAAACATTATTAATTAAAGCATAAAGTGATATTACAAGTCAAAACTAAATGATCATAGAGGTTATGGTGACTGGTATAGTCTTAACATGGTGTAAGCATGCGCCAAGTCAACCCAAATAAAGCATCAAAGGAGAATACCACAATATTATGCTTTTGTATGCTAAAACAACGCATGATTATTTCAAGGCACATTAAGCAATCTCAATTGTTTGGAACAAGTCATGCTACAGAAATAATTACTAAGCATAAAGTCAAAGCAATATCAAACATGACATGATAAAGTCTAGGGCACAGTCAAAACAAAACTCCTTTGTACCACTTATTAGCATGAACTTTCCTACTCTTTTCCAATCCAAATCAACTTATTTGAAATTGTGTATGAATGTGGGGGTCCAACCAATTTATTTAAGCAAACCAAACAAAAGAAAAAAGAAAAACGAAGACGCTCCAAGAACAATACAATTGTGCATGAAACAATAAAAATTAAGTGTTTGGAAGAAAACCTGAGTTTTTTATTGATGGGGAAGGGGATGCCTTGGGCATCCCCAAGCTTTGACGCTTGTACTTCTTGAATATTTCTTGGGGTGACACGGGTGGCATCCCCAAGCTTGAGCTTTTGTCCATACTTCATCTCATCACATTATTCTTCCCTACACTTTAAAATTTCCTTCATACAAAACTTCACACAATCTTCATTAGCAACATTAGTGTACTCAAGATAATAAGTCTTTGGGTTCAGTTTCAACACAAGTAAAACTTTCATTAAAACACAAGCTACTATAGCAATTCCTTTTAGAAGTTCAAGTAATTGGCAAGAACTCAAAGAGAAAGAGATTAAGAGGCAAATACAAATAATGGCAGAAATCTATCAAAACAGACCAACAGGTAAAAACCGATTTTTTCGAAGACCTTACGTTGCTCAAATAGAAAAGTGTTAAACTAAAGAAAATTAGGTAACAACCTGGGGCAGAAGAAGCAAATATTACAGCTCAATCCAACATACAGGGATTTTTCACGATTTTTTATAGTGAAGCACAAAAATCTATTTCGAGACAACAACTTTCCCAAGTCTTACTTTTCTCTCATTAGAGGTTATTGTTGGCACAAAAACCACACAAAAAGGATAAAGAGAGGTCATTACTGAGGCAATAACTTCTAAGACTCAACAAAAGAAAAACTTACTAAATGAAAATTTGGGTTATCTCCCAATAGTGTTTTTCTTTAACGCCTTTGAGCTAGGCATAGGAAGCAAGATTCAAGTATTCTCAAATGAAGAAGAATTAAGAGAAAATTTTGTTTTAGTAGGAGAGGCAAAAGGAATCTTCTATCTCTTCTTAGGGAAGTGTTCTATACCTTTCTTGAGTGGGAATTGATATTTAATGGTGCCTTCTTTCATATCAATAATGGCACCAACAGTCAAAGAATAGGTCTTCCCAAAATAATAGGACAAAAAGCATTGCATTCAACATCCAAAACATAGAAATCAACGGGGACATAGGTATTGTTAACCATAATAAGAACATCATTAATACTCCCCATGAGTTTCTTTTTAGCATTATCATCAAGTTGGACATCAAAATAACAATCTCCTAATGGTGGCAAATCAAGCATTTCATAAATCTTTCTGGGCATAATAGAGACACTAGCACCAAGATCACATAAAATTTTAGCAAGATTTTGTAGGAACATAATTACTTCAGAAATATTGTAACCATCAAGATCAAAATCATAATTACTGTCCAAGGTAGTAGAGCTATTGTTTCCCATATTTCGAAGAATTTCAGCATTTTTATTAGAAAAGGTTCCATTGGTTTTAGGTATTGTTGCAAAAGGGATGGGGACTTCATGTGGTTTTCTAGCATCAAAATTGGTGGTGGTAAGTACATATACTATTATTTCTAGCAATTTCATCTTCTCTTTCCCACTTAGCATGTAAGTCAGCTAATAGTCTACATTTTCATCAATTCTAACTTGTATGGCATTAGTAGCAGCAAAGGGATTTTTCATAGTTTCAGGTTTAGCAGCCATTTTATTAATCAAGGAGGATTATGCTTTAGACAAAGATGATATATTTTTTCTGCATTAGAAATTTTAGATTGCAAACTCGGAATTTCCCTATTTAAACTCTCAAGTTGATGACTAATATTTTTCCAAATAGTAGATTGTTCCTCCATGGTTTTAGTAAATAATTTATTTTGTTCATATTGCATTTGAATGAAGTTTTTAGTAGCTCTTTCAACTTCTAAAATTCTTTCTTCACTAGGCATTCAAGATTTACCATGATAACTATTGATATTATTAGGAGGATAAGGTCTATAATTGTTATCACCATAAGCATTGTTGCCAAAATTATTATTTCTAATAAAGTTCACATCAACTTGATTTTGAGCAACCAAAGAGGCTAAGGGAACATGATTTGGATCAATATGAGTTTTTCCATTAACAAGCATATACATAATAACATCAATTTTATCACTTAAGGAGGAGGTTTCTTCAATAGAATTTACCTTCTTACCTTGTGGAGCTCTCTTAGTGTGCCATTCAGAATAGTTAACCATCATATTATAAAGGAGCTTTGTTGCAGCACCCAAAGTAATGGTCATAAAGGTACCTCTAGCAGCAGAATCCAGCAGATTTCTTGAAGAATAGTTCAGTCCTGCATAAAAAGTTTGGATAATCATCCAAGCAGTCAGTCCATGAGTGGATAATTGTTTACCAAAGATTTCATTCTTTCCCAAGCTTGAGCAACATGTTAATTGTCAAATTGTTTAAACTTCATTATTTCACTTCTCATGGATATAATCTTAGCAAGAGGATAGTATTTTCCAATGACAGCATCTTTGCATTTAGTCCAAGAATCAATAATATTTCTAGTTAGGGATGGCAACCATTCTTTAGCTTTTCCTCTCAAAGAGAATGGAAACAATTTAAGCTTAATAATACCTCCAGCTATATCCCTATGTTTTTGCATCTCATAGAGTTCAACAAAGTTATTAAGGTGAGTAGCAGCATCTTCAGTACCAACACTAGAGAATTGTTCTTTCATAACAAGATTGAGCAAAGCAGGTTTAATTTCAAAGAAAGTAGCTTCAGGAACAGGTGGAGCAATAGGTGTGCACATGAAATCATTGTTGTTTGTGCTAGTAAAGTCACACAACTTAGTGTTTTCAGGAGTATTCATTTCTGTAGGATTAAAGCAAGCCAACAGAAATTGAAACTAAAATAGGAACTAATTTTTTTTGTGTTTTTGATAAAAAGAAACAAGCAAACAAGGCAAAATAAACTAAGCAAAACAAAGTAAAGAGATTGGTTATGAGGGACTCCCCTTGTGAAGCTGTCCTTAACTCCCCGGCAACGGCGCCAAAAAAAGGCTTGATGGCTCAAGATATCTCGAGCTCGTTGGAAACCCCAAGAGGAAGGTATGATGAGCACAGCAGCAAGTTTCCCTCAGTTATGAAACCAAGGTTATCGAACCAGTAGGAGCAAGGAAACAACCCCAAGTTGTTGTTACCAACTTGGAATCCTGCACAACACAACCACAAAACTTTGCCCCAACTTATAGTGAGGTTGTCAATCTCACCGGTTTTGCAGAAAACAAAGGATTAAACGTTTAGTGTGGAAGATAGTAATTGCTTGCAGAAAGTAAATAGTAAACAATAAATAGTAGATGGTATATCAATGGTAAAAGAATGGACTGGGGTCCATAGTTCACTAGAGGTGATTCTCCCTAAGATAAATAGCATGTTGGGTGAACATATTACAGTGGGGCAATTGACAGATTTGAGAAAGCATATAATGCATATACTAATCATCTTTACTCCTATGAGATTTGATTGGGCATTACAACATTATACATAGACCGTAATCCAACTGCATCTATGACTAATAATCTACCTTCAGGTTATCATCTGAACCCCCTCTAGTATTAAGTTGCAAGCAACAAATAATTGCATTAAGCAATGTGTGTAAAGTAAACAATATGATTGTCCCATGGACAAAGGATTGTTGTTTTCTCCCTAGTAGCAACATCACATCTACATCCTTAGAGATTCATGTTAGTTCCCAGATTACTAGAGGCATGAACCCACTATCGAGCATAAATACCCCCTCTTGGAGTTGCAAGCATCTACTTGGCCAAGATAGTTACAAACAACAGAGAGCATGCAAGATCACAAATAACATAGACATGATAGAATCAATAATCAATGAAATAGCATCTCAATATCCATCGGATCCCCACAAACAAAACATGTAAGATAACAAAAGATGATCTTGATCATGAACGGAGCTCACAAGATCTAAACATGATAGCGCAAAGGAGGAGAACCAACCATCTAGCTACTACATGGACCCATAGTCCAAGGATGAACTACTCACGCATCACACTGGAGGCAGTCATGGTGATGAAGAAGGCCTAAAGGGTGATCTCTACCCTCCGGCAGGGTGCTGGGAAGAGCTTCAGATCCCCCCGATCTAAGGATGGAAATGGCGGCAGCTACAGACTCTTCTGCGGATTTATGATTGGGTCTTTGATTAGGTACTTAGGGTTTTTTCTTGGGAGGCTTTTATAGGCGAAGGGGCAAGGTCGGTGGAGCACTAGAGGCCCACACCCCTAGTGGCGTGCCCACAGGCCGTGCCGCCACCAGGTGTGGCCTCCCTAGTGCGCCACTTCGTCTCCCCTCCGGACTCTGTGTTGCTTTGGGTAAAATATTGACTTTTGCTTTTGTCCAGTCCAATTCCGAGAATATTTCCTTACTAGCTTTTTCTGAAACCAAAAACAGTAAAAAACAGGCAACTGGCAATGTGGCATCTTGTTAATAGGTTAGTTCCAGAAAATGTATAAAAATACCCCAAAGTGTGGACAAAACATAAGAAAGTAGATATAAAACAAGCATGGAATATAAAAAATTATAGATACGTTTACGACGTATCAGAAACCCATGCTAGTTAGTAGTAAATCTTGAGATATTATATTGGTGGAGCGAGTCTTTGTATTGTAGTAATATTTTTGTTTGCATGTGTATTTAGTTGGGTATGTTTTGTTCCAGCTCTCGTAATTAACCAAGTCTTGCCTAAAAATTGCTAAACAATTGTAATAAGAAAAAGTATCACAATTGAACGCTTGGGTGTTGTAGTGTTTAGCCTTGAAGGCTTATTTCTAGAGACACTCAACACCACTGAAAATGTTTATTGACTTGATAGCTCTCTTTAAAAGGATTTGTTCGATTCAATTAATGTTTAGCGGTTTTTGTGAGCATGCCAAAGTTTGACTTGTTAATCATAATAATGATATTGCTTTATGAATGTCAAACTTCATGGGATGCCAACAACTCTGCTGGCCTACGAACGATCTTCATGTAGGAAACTCCTAGATTTCGGCTATGAGTTGATTAAACACATGTAGCAGCAATGCTATAGTGGGTAAGATTCTTGGCACTTCCGGCTAGTTGTGTTCATGATGGAATCACTCCTTTGGCTATTATGAGTAATCCTTATGCAAAAGGAACAAACACCTTAGTGATGTCACGAGTGTCCATCATAGCCCGATAAACTAGAACAATTTTTTTGGCATGCTCTCAATTACTCAAAAACTGAAATTCTTGAAGGACAATGAATAGAAAAGTAGTGCTTGAAAAGTCTTGATTTATTCATGTGGGAGAATTGAGATACTCTAGTGTATATGCTTCTCATGGCAACTCTCACACTCTCAATTTACATGATTATACTTTATTGTTCAAAGGCAAGCCTATGAGTTGATTACATGACATGGAATAAAGTTTACTCATTTGAATCATCCATGTTAACAATAATTTTGCTGCACTATAAGGATGCGTAAAACCCGTATGATATGCTTGACATTACTCTATCTATGCTGAAGGTTTTTAGATTTATGAAGTGGAAGAAACATGAGACTATCAATCATGAGTAAGATCATCATCTCGTTATTTCAGTTTAAATGTTGAGTTCCTTTTTGATTTTGGTTTTCTTGCTCAGGGACGATCAAGCTTAAGCTTGGGGAGGTTGATGGCTCTGAAATATAGCCATCTACGTCCACATTTAAACTAGATATCATTCATAATTTTGATGAAATATCTCTCTAAACCCTGCCACTAATGCCTAATATTCAAAGGGGTATGTAATCCTTTCCTTCCATTTTTTCCTGCGCACATAATGACGTTTTATGATGGGAATCACTACATTAAAGTCCAAGATACGAGATTTCCAACAACCAGAAGAAACCAGGAGTTGTGGATTAGAGGCAGACGCTTTAACGACCAACTATATGACCAGGATAAAATTCTGGTCGTACAGTTCCGGCCATATAGTTGCCATCGACACCGCTAGGTCAAACAGAACAACTTTCGTGAAGGGACCCCTATATAAAGAGGCCTAGGGCGACTAGAAACAGGCGCTCACAGAAACCATCATCCACCCCCCAGGTCTCCATCCACAACACCAACGAGCCGCCGGAGGAATAGACTTAGGTCTAATCTCTCCACCACCATAGCCATATTCCACCACTTGTAATAGTAGATCTCTTCTTCGATTGGCGACATTGTAAGGCTATTTGCTATCAATCTAGGTATTTATACTACAATGCTTATGATCTTTGATCTCATCTCTATGTGTGAGTAATTCTCCTTGGGCTAAGGGCTTTAGCCTAGCCATGTAGCTTTTTGTGCATGTTATTTATCATAGATGGGATCATGTATTAGTTTGTATGAAATGATGATTATTGTATCCTCTCTTGCCTCAATCTAAGGACTTGTCAGGTACCCAAGACCCTGAGGATTGAGCTAGGTATAGGGAGTATGAGTAACGACTAATCTGAAAGTTGGGAACCCTAGTGACAGAAGGGGTAGTACAGCTGTATGTGAGGGATTTGCTTGGGATTAACGATGAAATCACTATGCATATCATTAGTTCTCTTTCTTCTATGGATGAGACTAGTAGGTTATTGCTATAAGCGGTTGCGGAGGCAATAGCAATTATGGATGCACTACCCACATATAATTTATCTTGCTCTAACAATTACATGCATACTTTATTTCTATCTTTTATTCCGATCAGATGTTTTGCATAGTTACAGGTGAAACCGAAGGCCCTAGGCCCTATCTCTCCATCATCAACAACAACAAAAAGACGAAATCTCTTGGTCCGGTAAAAAAACAAAAGGAATTCTAAAACTCTCGAAGATCCGTTAAATTAACTTCACTATGCTTCTGCTTCCTAAGGATTAGATAAACCTAGGTGACGAGGGTTTAACTCGTCAATGCCCATTGTTATGGACTTGGGTTTTGCAGAAGGAGGGAGCGTTGGAGCCATCAATCGGCTAACAAATAAGCACACAGGGACGCAAGGTTTACTCAGGTTCAGGCCTCGGAGAGGTCCCTACTGCTGCTTTTCTGCTCTTGGAATTATCGAGGGAGTCGAAAATTACAGGGGTGCGCAGATGTAATCTGGCGATGGTTGTGGAAACTAGGATTGTGAGTGTTCTCCTTGCCACCTCCTCCTAGACTTTAAATAGACAGGCTAGGTCTTAGGTAGCAGGTCGAGTCGGTTATAGATTAGGGTTTGCCCCTTTGAACTTTCTATCTTAAGCTTCTTCTTGTGTTGCAAGCAATCGAAGTCTCCGTGGGTCACCCGAATTCTGTATTGGGCCTTGGAAACGCTGTGGGTTCCTGCCGTATCTGGACCGTATATGCCAAACTTGAGTACCTGTAGGGTATACCCATGTCAGTAGGCCACGAGTGTCCAGTGGAATCGCAGATTCGACTGTAGACTTTATGAAGTCTTTCAAGTGCATGACTAGGCATTTTTTGAGTGTTCTGTTTGTGTCATAGGGATTGTTGATATACGTGCCTGATTTATCTGATGTATCGGTATCAGTTAACTGCCTTAGGGAACAACAACGCAATCTACTCAAACTCGAGTCCCCAGACTCAAATTCGGAAAAGTGCTGACGTAATTTGACTCAGGCCGTAGAGGTCTTACAGGAGTCGAATTCTAGTGTATAAATGTGAGCACTCAACACGTCCGTCAAGGCATGTTCATCGTACCTATAGGTATGGATATATTTCTGGTAGTGCACAGCAGATGCGTTGCCAGGCCTTATTCAGGTCTTATCTTCACGTTGTAAGCGCGCCATCCAAATTTTTTATCATCACGGAGATGATTCGGGTGGCCCAGGAGACGTCATCTCTTTGTAGGGAAAATATGAGGCGGAGTCGCCATAGCATTCGAGTGTGGATGTTATCAACACACAGTACGATGTACAAATAATCATAGGGTGCGTGTCCAGCGCTCCCTATGGGAGTAGCCCGCGAGTGCCTATTCGAGTCATAGACTCGAGTGGGGACTAAAAACATTTTGCGACTGATGTTGTCTTTTGTTTCTTATTTCAGTCGAATGTGCTTCCAGCGCTCCCTATGGGAGGAACCCATATTTCACAATTGAATCGTTGATTCGAGTGATGGGTTTTCGTGAAGGTTATACACTTGCATAAAAATTCTTTCAAGTGCGCGGTCAGCGCTCCTGTTAGAAGTAGCCCCCGAGTGCTTGGTTGAGTCGAAGACTCGAGCAAGAACTAAAGTAGTCAAAATCTTCATCAGCTGGAATCGATGATGCTAGTGTTGACGATGTGATGACTTCAGATGCCCGCGTGAGCGGCTTTGATGAGACGTGATGAGAAGTGGGTCCCACTTTCTGACATTAATTTGACTGGGCGTGCGTAATCTTTTGTTTTAACTGCGTCTCCTCGATTTCCGCGCGTAATGGGAGTAGTGGGGGAGGGTTTGTGATTCACCTTCGCCACACGTTGATGGTAATGTGCGCCACGCGTCCAATAGGGTTTCTGCTGGCTGTTGGATGATGCCCGCGAGGAGGTTAAGTAGCAGCACAACTACGGTATTTTTTCCTCATCTCTCTTCTTGCCCGTGCTTCCTTCGCCATTGTTGCGCGCACATCCCCTCTGTGGCACTGGACCAGCTACGCGTATTTCCCAGCTATTTTCTGCATTCTCATCACCATCAAAAGATGGGCAAGAAGAAAGGAGGCGTTGCCGCTAGATCTGCAGCCACCATTGCCGCCGCCAAGAAGAAAGGAGGCACCATCGCCGTGGGCACCAGCGCCGCCGGTGCTGGGAAGAAGAAAGATGTGGGCACCCACATCACCAATGGCTCCTAGCACGCATCTGTCATCAAGTCTTCCGAGCTGCACACTCTTCGTCAAGATGGAGCGCTTCCTTCCTCGGAAGATGACCCTCGAGTGCCTGGTGACGAGGTAATCCCCCGTCCTCCTGTGGGTTTCCGACTGATGTTCCTTGCATTCATCATTCGAGGTCTCTCTCCCCTGCATCCGTTTGTTAGGGATCTTCTCTACTTCTATGGGCTCCAGCTGCATCAGCTATCCCCAAATTCGATTCTTCATATCTCTTGTTTCATCACTCTCTGCGAGTGCTGGCTCGGAATCGAGCCGCACTTCGGTCTCTTCAAGAAGCATTTTAAGCTCAAGCGTTAGTCAGGGTCGGGTTCGGTAGTCTATGATGTAGGAGGCTGCGGGATCCACATCGACTCTTCCACCACCTACTTTGATATCAAGCTCACCGCGTATGTCCAAAGGTGGAGAGACAGGTGGTTCTACATCCGTGACCAGAAGGCCGACGGAGAGCACTATGGACTCGCGCCCTTCAATCCCCTGGCTGCTTGCAAGAGGAGGCGTTCCTGGAAGAATGTCGTGATGCCTGGCGAGTCCGAGGAGACGGAGATGTTGTACCAGCATGTCTGCAACCTCGGAGGCTGTATCGGGAGAGAAGAAGGTGGCGCTGCGCTCATTCGCATGTGGTTGCATCGCTGTATCTAGCCTCTGCATGCCAGAATCCACCCGATGTACCGCTGGGCTGGTGCGGGCGATGTCACTCGCATATCTGCGGAGGGTATTTCTGCGAGTGAGGTAGACAGGAGGTTGCGACTTGTGACCAAGTACACCGCCAAGGAGGATCTCCCAGGTGAATCAGTCATGCCTCCTTTCGACGCCAATAACCCTCCTCCTGAGGTAGAACTGTACTATGAAGTAGTTTACTTTTTCAATTGCCTACCAAGTACTTGATATATAATGTTGTATCTTCTGATTGCAGGACTGGAATGTGGCTGCCAGTTTTCCTCCTCATCCTGAAGGGATTATCCCTCGCGAAGCGGCGGAGGAGGAGGACGAGTCAGGGTCCACATTCCCCATGGAGGAAGAAGAGGAAGCCCTCGAGTCTGGTGACTGCGGGACTCACAAGCGTTCCCGCAACGAGGATTCGGATGCGTCCTCATTGTCGACGTCGGAGGGCTCTCCTACTGCTGCTGTAGATGAGCCCATCGCCGCCGTTCCTGTCTGCGCCGTGACTCCTCCCGCTCGGAAGAAGTTGCGGTTGCCAAAGGAGTCGTCGGATGATTCCTTCGACCTCAAGAAATTTAACTAGTGAGTTTTAATGTCCACGAGTTCATCTTGTTTTCTTTGAAGTTGCTTTTTCTAAAGTGGTGCTAGGCATGTTTTGCAGTCAAAACAGCGTCGTCGTCCTCTAACGACGTCCAATTTGTGAAAGAATCCAGAGTCGCAGACTCCAAGACCAAGGAGGTGGCCGCACGCTCTCCTTCTCCTCCAGTGGCGGCCCACTTTGGCGCCAATTCTTTGAGTTCCCCACATGCTGGGGAGCACCAGATGGTTGCACGGACGACTACCCGATAGGCATCTTCGGAGTCCCTGGAGGAACACGTGAGCGTCTTTTGTGCCCTTGGCAGTCGATTTGTGAAATTTTGTGCCTTTTGTTGACGTCATATCTTTGTTTTCTTTTTGACGTAGCCTATCATGAAGGATGCTACTCGTCTCGCAGAGCAAGTCCTTGATTTGGGTTGACAGCATGCCTTGTTGGACAATCTCCACCGCGCGGTCGAAGGTTGGTACTACTCTTTTCTCTTTGCTCTGTCTTCGTGGAAATTTGTGAACTCCATTGTTGTTATGCTTTGTCCTTTGTAGGTGAGCACAATGAACTTCTTTGTCGCCTTATGTCCCTCGAGAAGGGACTTGCCACAGCGGAGAAAAAGCACGATGAGGCAGTCGCGGCTCTAGAGTAGTCGCAGAAGCGTGAGGAAGACTTGCGCTCTTCCAATGCCGAAAGGGAGAAGTTGTTTGAAGAACAAATTTTCTCGATTTCCAAGGCTCTCTCGGGTAATTTTCAGCTTGATTTGCAATGCTCCTTGTTTGATGTCATGCTGCTTGTGCTGACACTCTGTGTATGTAGATTCCGTCGGCGTGAGCTTTGACGCCCAGGCCCTACGCCGCGCGGATGCTTTAGCTGGCGCCATGGCCGCAGTCGAGGACCACAGTGTCTCCCTTTAGGAGACATTGGGGAGGGTCAAAGGTGTGTTGAGCCGTCTCCGGGAGGACCTGACTCCCAAGGCCGACCTAATCGATAATCTTGATGACCTGGTGGAATCCTTCGCTGCAGGTATTCCCATGGACTTCAAGAACTCCCAGCGATCTTTCGGTGCCACCATGGCACTCACGATGGCGCAATCCCATGGCGTGGAGTTGGATCCTGCCGTCATCTCTGAGGAGATGATTGTCGATGCCGGAGGCCAGCAGGTAGTGTTTGCTCCCTTCGCTAGTAGCTACGATAAATATGGGCCTCAGCTTATCGAGACAGTCGCAAAATACTCTAAGGAGCGGTGGCGAGCGAAGGCGGCGAAGACCGTGGCATTTGGGGCTACCACTGGCAAGTCCGTGGCGTTGGAGACTGCCACGGATGCGATGAAGCCCCCGAAGTCGAAGTCTAAGTCGAAGAAGCGGATTGCCCCATAGTTTACCCTTTGTAATAGGTGTAGCTTCTTTTGTCCGTCCACATTTTGTGGGGGGTGCCCCCTTGACACTTTTATCGAATTTGAATGTGATCCTCCTTTTTATCGATGTATAATTAGTCTCATTTGCCTCTTGCTTGATTGTACTTTGAGTGGTCCTCATTATTCTCCTCCCACTGATGAAACCACGGCGCAACCGTGTTCAAAGGTGGAGGAGTTTTCGTTGCTTTCGCGATTGCACGACCACATTAAATAGTTGGAGCGTGAGCTGCCCATCATCCACAGTAACACAGATGTGTGGAAGTCGAAAGTTGAGAAGGCCACCGTCCATGAGAAATATCTCTTGGAGGAAGTGACGCGGTTGAACGAGCAGTTTAAATGTTATCTCTCTGTCATGTCATCTTGTCTTTTAGTCAGTCGCAGCGATGTATTGTCCTTACACTTTGTTGTTTGCTTGGTGTAGTTGTTGCTGCTCGTCATCTGCAGGATGAGAAAGACCGGGTGGCCATTCGAATGAATAACCTGACCCAGGAACAGCTGCAGGCTAGTGGGTATTTTTCGGTGGACCATGACTGTGTTGTCGCATTAGCGACCCTACAGGATCGTTCTTCACGAGTACTTAAATGCTTGAAGAAGGCGCAGTCGTGCCTTAGGCATATCTGTCGAGCAATGTTTCCTCTCGACGTGGTGCCTTCAAGCCTGATGGCCCTCCTGGCGAAGTTTCAGGATATGAGCGTGGTTCACGAGTGCGTACGGCAGGAGTTGGTCGCTCGTGCCAAAGCTTCTGTATAGTTGGTGTGACTGCATAGACCAGATGTAGATGGCGCGTCTGTTGCCGCTGGGACACCGCCTCCGCCAGAAGGAATGACTTGGGATATGGTTCCGCATTATCAAGTGGTTCATCGGCCGGCGGAGGACATCGTCGATTTCTTCGAGGAGCAGATGAACGTTCTTATTTTGCAGCAGTAGCATAATTTGTATTATGTAGATAGATGTACAAGTTTTGTAAAGTTCGTATGATTGTGGTGGGTGTATTTAATACCCATTAATATGTGAAGAGCTTGCTAGCTTGTATTATTTGTGAGTGTGTTGTACTTTGCAGTTCTCTTTCGTTAGCCTGACGTGTATTTATCTCAGCACCTTGCCAACCTGTTAGGTGCGTTGCAGCTGGGTTGGTGTTTGTCAAGGTTTCGATTGGTAATAACGTCAGCTACTCAGGATACTGTGATTCGTTCGTGGAACGAAGGTGTAAAGGGTGGCGGAGCCCTCGAGTGATGAAATTGCCAGAAAATAGAAAAAGACACAGAGTTTTGGGGCACTTAGCTTTATTTATTCGCAGAATAGTATGAGGTACAATGTGTGGCTAAGTAGCCTAGCTGAATAGCCTTATTTGTAATATAAAAACGACTAGGGGTAGAAACGACGTAGTTGCACAACATTACAGGGTTTGGAGTATGTGACTCTGCTCTTGAAATCTTTAAGGCGATAGGCGCCACCTGGGATTACATCTATAATCACATAAGGTCCTTCCCAAGGCGACTCGAGCTTGAGATGCAATTGCTGCTTCAGTCGCAGGACCAGGTCTCCTTCGACAAAGGATCTGGGCGTAGCCTTCTGTTGTGGTAGTTGCAGAGGCTCTACTGGTAGACCATTGATCTCTCCACTACGATCTCACGTGCCTCGTCAAGGAGGTCGACGGAGTCTTTGAGTGTGAGAGTTGACTCGTTCTTGTTGTATGCAACCACCCATGGGGCTTTGTAGTGCACTTCTGCGGGTAGCACTGCTTCAGCACCGTGAACCATGAAGAACAGAGTGTATCCTGTGGCGCTGTTTGGAGTTGTGCGTAGGCTCCAAAGTACGGATTGCATCTCATCTGGCCAGCACCCGGCGGCTTGTTCGAGTGGCCGAAGGAGTCGTTTCTTGATTGTGCCACAGACGAGGCCGTTGGCCTTTTCAACTTGACCGTTGGTCTGAGGGTGAGCCATCGAGGCGTAGCTAATGTTGATACCCAGGTTTTCGTAGAATTCCTGGAACTCCTTGGAGGTGAAGTTCGTCCCATTGTCTGTGATGATGCTATGTGGTACTCCAAAGCGGTAGATGATGGACTCGAAGAATTTGACGATGTTGGCGCCTGATTGATTCGTCACCGGCATGGCCTCGATCCACTTGGTGAATTTGTCGACCGCGACTAAGTGGTAGATGTAGCCTCCTCGTGAGGACCTCAGGAGCTTGCCGACCATGTCGAGTCCCCATTGTGCGAAGGGCCAAGCCAATGGTATTGGCCTGAGTTCCACACCAGGTGCATGTGGTTTGTCCACGAATCACTGACAAGCGTTGCAGCGTTGGACAATGTCCTTGGCGTCGCCCATGGTCGTGGGCCAATAGAATCCAGCTCGCAGAGCTTTGGTGATGAGGGCGCGACTCCCAGCATGATGTTCGCAAGTGCCTTCATGTATGTCGAGGAGGACGGCCCTTTCGTCCCCATTGGAGACGCACCGTTGGAGTACCCATGTTATGCTGTGCTTGTACAGTTCGTCGTTGATGAGGGTGAATGCCTTGGATCGTCGTGCGATGTGTCACGCATCAGTCGGGTCATCTACCATCCTCTTACTGAGTAGATATGTGATGTACGGCTGTGTCCAAGATGGCTCGATCATGATGACCTCCATTGGGCCTTCGAGTCCCATACCAAGCTCCATGTCATCGAGTGCCATTGGCTCATTGGGTGGCGTAGCCCCCGAGTCCCTTGACGTGCTTGCTTTCTTCTCTTGATCATTGGGCTTGATGGAGCGCTCGCAAATGCGCTCGAGGAATACTCCAGGTGATATGGGGGCGTAGGTGGAGCCGATGTTGGCGAGTAGATCCGCATCTTCGTTGCTTTCGCAGCCTACGTGTTGTAGCTCACAGCCGTCAAAGTCTCCCTCAAGTGTGTCGTAGAGGTCGCGATAGGCGATCATGTTGTTGCTCAGTGCATCGCACTCGTGCATCGTTTGGTTGACCACCAGCTTGGATTCACCGTAGATGATGAGCCTCTTGGCCCCGCCGGCTTTCGCCATCCGCATCTCGTGGATTAAGGCCTTGTACTCAGCTTCGTTTTTGGAGGCAGTGAACTGCATTCACAGAATATATTTCATCTTGTCTCCTTGGGGTGATGTCAATATGACACCTGCGCCAGCTCCGTCCTTTCGTTTGGACCCGTCGAAGTGGATTGTCCAAAGGTAGGACATATCTAGCTTGTCGAGGAGCTGGTTCTCCATCCAGTGCACGAGAAGTCCAGGAGGACTTGCGACTTGATCGTGTCGTGCTTCTCATATGTGATGTCTCGTGGAGATAGTTCGATTCCCCAGAGCGCGACTCGTCCGGTGGCGTCAGGATTATTGAGTATATTCCCGAGCGGGGCGTCGTTTACCACCATGATTGGGTGCTCCTGGAAGTAGTGGCGCAGTCACCTGGCTGTCATGAAGATGCTGTACACCAATTTCTGGTAGTGCGGGTACCGCTGCTTTGTTGGCGTGAGCACCTCGCTGAGGTAGTATACTGGGTGCTAAACCCCATGGACCATATTTTCTTCCGCTCGCTCCACCACGAGCATAGTGCTGACCACCTAGTTGGCGGCAGATATGTAGAGCAGTAGTGGCTCCTTTTAACGAGGCGTCAGCAGTACAAGCGAGGTGGATAGTAGACGCTTGAGGTCTTCGAATGCTTCTTGTGCTTCGTCTGTCCACTAGAACTTGTCAGCTTCGCGGAGGAGTTGGTAGAAGGGTAGTGCCTTTTTGCGCATTCGACTGATGAATCGACTGAGGGCCGTGATTCGCCCAGCTAGATGTTGGACGCCTTTTACGTTCTTCGGCTTCTCCATGGCCAATATGGCCTTTATTTTCTTCGGGTTTGCTTCGATCCCTCTCGCAGAGATGAGATACCCGAGTAATTTCCCAGATGGTACGCCGAAGGCGCATTTGTCCGGATTGAGCTTGATCTAGTAGCGGTCGAGGTTAGGAAAGGTCTCGAGGAGATTGGCAATTAGCGTGGCTTCCTCTTTGGTTTTGATGACGATGTCTTCAACATAGACTTGGATATTGCGACCAAGTTGGTCTTTGAGGCAAGCCTACATGCATCGCTGATAGGTGGCTCCTGTGTTTTTAGCCCAAAAGGCATCGTGTTGTAGCAGAACACACCAAAGGGCGTTGTAAATGCCTTTTTCTCCTGGTCTTCCTCCTTCATTCGAATATTATTGTAGCCTTAGTAGGCGTCGAGGAAGCATAGGCTCCCACATCCCGCAGTGGAGTCGATTATTTGATCGATATGTGGCAAGGGGAAGTGATGTTTTGGGCAGTGCTTATTCAAGGAGGTGAAGTCCACGCACATCCGTAGGATATCTGTGTCTTTTTTAGGCACAAGCACTGTGTTGGCGAGCCAGGTGCTTTCCTTGATCTCGCGTATGAAATTTGCATCGAGGAGTCAGTTGATCTCCATACTAACTGCTTTTTCTCTTGGTTCAGACAGTCACCGTATTGTCTGCTTGACTGGCCTTGCGTTTGGATTCACGTTGAGTGAGTGCTCGGCGAATTCCCTAGGAACCCCTGGCATGTCTGCTAGACACCAAGCGAAAATTTCCCAGTGCTCACGGAGGAATTCGACGAGCGCGAGTTCCTATGTGTAACTCAAGTTGTTGGCGATGAGGGCCGTCTTGGTCGGGTCTGTTGGGTGGATCTGGACTTTATTTGTGTGCACCGACGAGTCGAAGGACGGGTCGGGTGAACTTGGCCTGCTTAGGGGAGGCAGACTGTTGTCTGTCGACTCCTTCAGTTTTGCGAGTTCCTCTTGTATGCCAAAGGACTGGGAGATTCTGTTGAATTCCCTGTCGCAGCTGTCGAATATCTCGAAGCTTCAATTGATTGTGATTATGCCGTTTGGGCCTGGCATCTTCATCTACAGATAGGTGTATTGTGGTACTGCCATGAACCTCGCGAACGCGACACGTCCGAGGATGCAATGGTATTGTGAGGGCCATTCGACGACTTCAAAGTCAATGCGCTCTCGCCAAAAAATTTGTGGCGTGCCGAAGATGACGTCGAGGTTGATTTTGCCCAGGGCGTATACGCCCTTCCCTGGGACGATGCTATGGAACGTCGTGTCTGAATCTTCCAGGCATGTCAGAGGGATCCTCATCGCGCGCAAGGTACTTGCGAATATGAGGTGATGCCGCTCCCGCCGTCCATGAATACGCGACTCATATCGAAGCCCCCGATCTGCGCCTTGAGTACGAGGGGACAGTGGCCTGGACGAGGAACTTGGCGCGGGTGGTTGCGCTTGTCGAAGGTGATGCATGAATCACTTCCACTGAGGTACTCAGTGGTGGAATCTGGAGAGTTTATCGCCAAATTTACTTGGCGGGTGATTGCCATCTGCGTTCTATTGGAGTGGCGCCCTTTTTGGATCATTCCCATGTTGCCCACAGCTCGCAGGTACGGCTCACTCCATGCTACTGGACTGGTGCAGCCGCATGTCGTGGTGGCCCAGGCGGTGGTGGAGGAGCTCCATGTGCCACAGCACCTCGGGCGGTTCCATAGCCCCGGTTGATCGCGACGTGATTCATCTGGGCCAGGCCCTCATGGAGTTTGAGGAACTCGCGGCAATCTTTTAGAAGGTGGCTAGATTTTTTCTTGCCGTCGTGCTTGTCGATGTAGAAGTGCACGTTGCATGGTACGGACAGTTTGACCTGGATGGATGTTGCGGGTGCCTCTTCGCGAATGCGGCATTTCCACACTTCCGTGGTTTTCCCATCGTCGTGGTATCCTCCACTGTGATATCCGTTGTTGTGGTTGTCTTCGTGTTTGTTGGCGTAGCCAGCCACGACCATGTTGACTTCGTCGCGGTCTTCAGAGATGCGCATTCGATGTTTTCCTCGATGGTCGCGTATGTGCCCAAGGTCGTCATCATCATCGGAGTAGGTGCGGTTTTTTGTCGAATCTTCTCCCTCCGCCCACTGGTTCGTGATTTCCATCAGATGGTTGATCGTTTCAGGCTTTGAGCACCCCAGCTCCTCCATGAGGTCTATACGGCGAACGCCGCCATTGAACGCGTCAATTGCGCGGTCCTTCGAGATGTTTTCTGCGGAGTTCTTGATGATGGACCACCTCTGGATGTACGAGCACAGCAACTCGCCAGACCTTTGGTGACAGCCTCTTAGTTCTTCGATTTATGCGGGCCTTTGTAAGTGCCCTTGAAGTTGCGCACGAAGCTATAGACCAGCTCTTCCCAACTGCGAATTGATCCGCGCGGGAGGTTCTTGAGCCATGCGCGGGCGGCGCCTTGCAGCTATAGCTGCAGGCATTGCATTGCCGTGCTTGAGCTTCCGCCATGTAGCCTGACGGAGGAAATGTGATCCTCTAGCCAGATTTTCGGGTCCAACATGCCGTCAAATTTTGGGTTCTCCGACGGGAGTTTGAACCCCTTAGGCATTCGCTTTTGCCTGATGACCCTACTGAAGCATCTGGCGCCACAGAGCTCCGTTTCATCTTCTTCCGAATCAGTTGAGTGAGTGCGCCTTGCTCGCATCTTGTCAACCTTGCATTGCGTGATGTCATCACGTGCGTCGTGGCAGCTCGCGGATCTCCAGCCGGTGGCTGGTTGTTGAGGAGGTACATGGTGGGCACTGTCACTGTAGCTTGCGGTGTCTTCGGGAGCACGTTTCTCTGCGTAACCATCATCATAGACCCAAAGTCGAGGACTTTCGCGGCTTCTATGCGCTCTTGGTCGGTGAGGTGGGCTAGTCGAGATCGTCTTTTGTTGGCCAGGTACTCGTTGCCCTTGGAGGAGGATCCTCCGTGGGAGGAGAGCTGAGCTCGCCGAAGGCTCGACTCGTCTGTCGCCTTTCTATGTGCCTCGAGTTGCACGATTACCTACTGCTGGCATTTGAATTCTTCCTTCAGCAGCCAATGGTAGCCCATCAGCATGTCCTACGATGTGTTGGGGGTAGAGGATTGCCCCGTAGAGCTTCTCGACAGCGGGCCCATTCATTGTCGTTGAGCTTCATCAGCATGCACTCTTCGGTGTTCTCATTCACCATGAGGTGTGGTTCTCCTCCCGTCCCATTATTAGTGGGCGCACTGTTGGTGGGGCCAGTGTTTGCGACTGGTATACCGACGTTGGTCGGTCTAGTGTTAGTGCCGGCGTTTTCGCGATTGACGCCGGTGTCACCCGCATTGATGACGGTGCACATGAAGTGATTGGGGAAGCTGTTGCGCCCACAACTTTCAGATCGGAGCCGTAGGCTCCATCTTCTGTGGCCAGGTCACCTAGATCGGATTCGTGACTGTTGTCGATGTCCGTGCTCCCAGCTATTTTTGGGGCGTTGAGCTTGTTGAGGATGCCGATTGGTGGCAGGAACCACGATGCGGGAGCAATCATGGGTCTCGTCGACTAGTCGGGCATGCGAAGCGTGCCCAATTGACCGACCTGGAAGTGGAAGCTCCCGATCACCAGGCTAATCCCATCGCCCACGGACTCGAAAGCCAAGCGAGTGGCCGGCGTGTGGACGGTGAAGTCGAAAGCGTCGAAGAGCTGGCGAATCTCCGCTGTTGCAGAGTTGTAGATCACGGTTGATGGGGCCGAAGAATCCGTGATATTAGTACTCCCAATTCCCACAAATGGCGCTAATTGACGAGGGTTTAACTCGTCAATGCCCATTGTTATGGACTTGGGTTTTGGAGAAGGAGGGAGCGTTGGAGGCATCAATCGGCTAGCAAACAAGCACACACTGATGTAAGGTTTACCCAAGTTCAGGCCACGTAGAGGTCCCTACTCCTGCTTGTCTGCTCTTGGAATTATCGGGGGAGTCAAAAGTTACAGGGGTGCGCAGATGTAATCTGGCGATGGTTGTGGAAACTAGGGTTGTGATTGTTCTCCTCGCTGCCCCCTCCTAGCCTTTGTATAGACAGGCTAGGTCTTAGGTAGCAGGTCGAGTCGGTTACAGATTAGGGTTTGCCCCTTTGAACTTTCTATCTTAAGCTTCTTCTTGCGTTGCAAGCAATCGGAGTCTCTATGGGTCACTCGAATTCTGTATTGGGCCCTGGAAACGCCATGGGCTCTTGCCGTATCTAGACCGTATATGCTAAACTCGAGTACCGGTAGGGTATACCCATGTCACTAGGTCTAAGAGGGAAAAAGAGCTATACTACATCCGTAATCCGGATTGAAGGTATCAACAGACTCACATATCGCCCACGGGACAGGCATGAGTCTAATGCCATCTCTTGAATCACAGGGAAAGGAAAGCACCCCCACCACCAATCTCGAGCTTCTTCACCACAGAGGGGTCCCCGGAGGACATTACGCTAACTCCCAAGGTAGAACAAAGCATGCTGCTCTTCCCGCTGCGAGGGCCACGAGGCACGGTGCCAACAGAGGCTTCGACATCCTCTCCCGAGGAAGATACGCTAGGTATCATCCTCTTGCAATGGATATGATGATACGCCTCGGCACCTCTACACAGTGACACGTCCTCATTGTCCAACCCTCCCACGGAGCTCTAGGCCGGACTCGATGCGCAAGGGACCACCGGCGCCCCTGGGCCTGCAGCGCTCCCCCCCACTAGTCGAAGGTAGGAAGCCCCGGGCGGGCGGCACCAACGTCACCAATTAGATACACGGGACGGGCCTCCGGCGGAATCTCGGGAACGACACCCCCACCGAGGAGCAGGCACAGGAAGCTGGCCACGATATCATCAAGAAGAATGCCTCAGACAGTTTGATCCTGTCTTGGCCGTTGGACATGGACTAGGTGGGTTTGCTATGCGCCTAGAGAGGTGCGATCTCCTGCTAGAGGAACTCCCGGACCACCATCTCACCGGTCAGGCCTCGGTCCCTCAGGGCCACCACATGCCTCTCGAGGAGACCAGGCCTCATGTAGACGGCCTCCTCCTGAGCCCATCCAGGGTTCTCTATCGCTGACCTGGAGGGACCACGGAATTGCAGGAGTGTCCTAAAGGAATCCAAGACGACCCAATCCTGACGGAACTCAGGCGTTTCCCCTCGAATGGAGAGGGGAGGAAAACCCTCGTCATTGGCGGTCGTGAACCCGACACTTCGAAGACGCTCTCCCGGTCTCAAGACTCGAAGGCTAAAGAAAGGCCAGAACAATGCCACAAAAGGCATCACACCCATGAAATCCTCACACCAGTAGGCAAAGGTGGCCAGGAGGGTCACGCTTTGCAGGCGGAGATGGAGGAGCTGGATGTAGTATTGCTCCAAGACAGCAATGAAGGAGGAGAAGGGAGGCACCAGCCCGGCAGCGAGGGAGTGTGTAAAGACAGGGAACACAGTGGCTGGCGCCCGCCCTCGCCTGTCGAGCCACACCACGCTCGGGTGGCCCCCACTCGTTCGCGGCTGAGGCTTCCATCCGCCGTACCTTCTCCAGGCCCTCCTCGATGATGATCTTCGGTAGCAGCAAGGAGCTTTGGCCGTGTGACATAAGACCCGCCACGGTCGGAGCATCACGTGCATTATTGAGTGCCATGGCCAATTCAGCAGGGACTGGAAGGAAGCGGCAGAAGAAGAAGGCAAATTGAATAGTCTTGGCTCTAGCTCGGGCTTTTATGGAAGAAGTGGTCTTCGAGGATGAACAACAGAGGCGACGGTTCGTGCATTTGGCAGACACTTCTCCACTCCAACCATAGGTGGAGGGCGCGGATGAGCCTTGATGATCGTGCGCGGACACGACCGGACGTGGGCCCAACACTAGTTGGTCCCTTCACTTCCTGGCTCCCCAAGTGAACCTTGGTCATGTCAAACCCACCAATTTGTGCTTCAACTATTAATGCCAAATATCCCGGTCAGGGAACCCGAACAGGGTGATCAGCACTGATGAAAGTGATCTCCTACTCCGACCAGTGGAGGTACTCGGGTGTTGGTGGCGGTGTCCTTACTGCCGTGATAACTTGTCGGGTTATCGGTTTTTGCATTTTGTTTGATGGGCACCCTTTCTGGATCATGTACATTGCACCCGTGGATCTCGGGTACTCATGGTTCTGTTCTTTGTTAGCCTCGGTGGCCGCTGGACCACTGCGGCTACCGGAGGTGGTCCTGGTGGTGGTGGTGGTGGTGCCTTGATTGCTAGGGTGCCTGGTACAAGGTAGTATCCTTGATTTGTTGCCTCAGCTACCTTGTTGTTGAATGCTCAATTCAGCCCCAGGAGAGTGCGATAGTCCCTCATGAGGTGATTTGATTGCCTCCTTCCTCCTGAGTCGACATAGTAGTGCATGTGGCATGAATCATCTAACATCTGCATAGCTCGTATTGGAGCTTCTGTTGGCTTCCTCGACCGGTACTATTGTGCCGTCCCACTTGGTCCTCCTTCGGCTCGATTGCTTCGATATCCTTCACTGTGGTTATCACTCCCGTGGTTGTCCTCGTTGACATAACCAGCGGTGACGTGGCTTGGTCCTCCATAGCCATTGTAGTTACGTTGTCTCTTATTTTCATTATTGCGCCTGTCACGATCTTCTTTGGGTGAGCGGCCCCATTTGTTATTTATTGCGTCCTCCCCGTCGGCCCATCGATTCGCCATGTCCATCAATTAGGAGATCATCTTTGACTTAACCTGACCCATTTCTTCTATGAATTCCTTTCGACTCAGACCGTCATTAAAAGCATCAATCGCCCTCTCATTGGAGACATCATCTGCTGAGTTTTTAATGATGTTCCACTTTTGTATGAATGCGCGTATTGATTCGCCTGATTTTTGCTTGCACGCCCTCATCTCCTCGATGGATGCGGGTCGCTTGAATTTGGATTTAAAGTTTTTAATGCACTTGTCCTCCAGGTCACCCCAACTGCTGATTGATTCTTCAGGTAACTGTTGTAGCCAGGACCATACGGTTCCGGTTAAGTGCAATTGCAAGCTATGCATGCCTATGGCTTTTGACCCTCCCCAGAAGTTTCACTGTTTGCAAATAATTGGCTAGCCACGCTTCTGGCTCTAGGAGGCCATTGTATTTTTGGCGATCATGAGGAAGCTTGAAATCCTTGGGTACTGGCATCTTGCGAACTCGAATGGTAAAGCAACTTGTGCCTCATGCTTCAAGGTCATCTTCACTTTCCTCGTATGAGTAACTTTTGTGCCTTTCTTGAGCTTTGTCGACTTTGCTTTGCGTGACGTTGTTCCTCGCATCATGGTCGTGTGGAGAGCGTGCGTGGTAGGGTGACCTGGATCTTCGGATGTTTGTCACCTACCGAGGGCTGTTATGATGGTGCAGTGATCTGTTGGATTGTGGGACAATCCCGTGGTCTCCCTTTGCGAGTGTTGCCCCAACCATGCCGAGGCCCATGAGGACGGAGCGATGGATAGCTGCCAGTGATCATTGGATATCGGTTGAGTTGTGAGCAGATAAGTTTGAGCTGTGACAAGGTTGGCTTGCGCCGTTTTGGCCCTAATATGGTCCACTGAATCCACGGACATGAATGACAGATTCAGGTCTCCAGTGATGTTGCGTCTTTCGGATTCAGGTATGTTGTTTAGCCGAGAGCCACCCTTCCTGGTTGTGATCGTCCTGCAACGCTTATGGAATTGTGGGTGGAACTGAGCTATGCTCATCATATGCTTGATTCACCGGCTCTCCTTTTCCATTCCTCTAGGTCCCTTAGCATCTTGACTAGTTGTCTCTTCTATTTGTGAAGGAGGTACTAGTATGCCATTAGATCATCACGTGAAGCATCTGCCGTCATCGGTACTACACCCGAGATGCAGTTCCTTGCTTTCTCCCAATAGGCCGGCGATAGTCGAACAGTTATCCATTCACCATCCTGTGCTCCACCTCCTCCTTGGATGATGCAGTTTTCTGGTGGTGGTTCTGGTCCGTTCCTGCATGCAGCTGTATTGTTTTCTGAAATAATATCATTAGGTTGGATAATCGAGTTGCCATTTTTGTCACATTCTGTTGAGGTTCCTTCATATCCTTATGTGGCTCCTATGATCACGCACAACTGGTGGCGTTCCATGTATGATTAGTTGTTCCGGTTGTCGGAACTGTAGGAGACACTGTACTAGGGACGACTGAGATTATGTAGGTTCTTCTCTAGGTATGAATCTGCTTTTTTATCCCTAAGTTGATGCTTTTCTCAGATTTGCCATTTATCGGGTTCGTTCCCACCGGTGACATTGTTTCGGAATCAGATCCGAAGGAGAGGCTGTCATTGAGATCGGTCAAATCCTCCATATTTGCGGCATGGTCGTTGTTGTCTTCGACACTTGTCAGGTGCGAGGTGGCCCTTCTAGTGGAGCTGGCAGAAGATATTGTCTTTGCCTCAGGTGCTATGATTAGAGCCGACGGACCCGAGAAGATCGGATCTAATAGACAGAGAACTTCCTCTTCTCTGATGCGAAAGTGGAGGTTTCCAATCATGAGATATGTCTCCTCATCGAATATTTTTTGGCATAGAGGTGGGCAGGCTGGAATCAAGATCGACGGGCTTGTGATGGATTTCACTGACCTTAATAGTTGGATTGATGCTTGGTGAAGTTGAAGCCACCGAAATCATGACTCCAACGCTCAAACTCCCCACATACGGCACCAACTGTCGGGAGGTGACGTTAAGAATGTCCATAGTTATGGACTTGGGTTTGATGGAAACAAGAGCACTGGTGATTTCGTCGGCCTGTCAGACAAACATGGGATTCGAATCATTTCTAAGCTTTATTGCAAAGAGATGATTCCAAAGTCGCTGATTCGCTAGATGCAATCTAACTCACAGCGGGTTGTGTTTCGCTCAAGGCTATGGGGGTCTCTCCGCAGCTCCTCCTAGCCCTTATATGAGAGGTTGGGTATCAGAGTCCAATACGGATTGGTTACATGTTTGATTACATCTACCCGACTATGTCGGTTCATATTTCTATCTTGATCAACACGCCTGGTTCCTAGGCTTCAGATGCTTCCAAGACTCCTTATTTCGTTGTGGGCCTTGGGCCATAGTGCGGTGACCTAGCATACCATTGCATGATGTAGTACACTGTAGTAGTTGACATAACACCAATGAACACTATTCACCAGTATTACATCCCTCAGAATGGCACAACAGAAACATCGCAGGTCCACAACATGACTTTATATTACACATGACACATTACAGAAGGTCCAAAGAACTTCCTCGATATAATGAGGATTATAATTTACAAAATAGAACCAGAAATAGCAACTTGAAGTCGATTCTAGAAATACTACTACTCTATAACTATGGCTTGCGATTGCTATTATAGCAATGCTCTACAGAAGTAGGTTTTGGTTTCTAAGGTTATTTATATGCTACGCTTCAGCTTGACTTCTATGTCTTCAGATGTAGATGTTGACTCCGTTGATCTCCATTGGATGTCTTCAGTTCTTCAAGTAGTTCACCTCCTAAGTTTGCTATTGGGTTCTCCCGAATCTAGCAAGGGTTAAGAAGGTATGGTTGAGTACGAGCGTACTCAGCAAGTTCACTAAAAAGGAGTGTTTGATGCACTAACTACAACCACAGACCAAAAGGTCGTAGGTTATGCAGGTTTTCGTAAACATTTCTGCAAAGGTTTCTTTTATTCTGAAAAGCTATGGTTGTCAGTCTTCACAGGTTAACCAGAACTTTTGTGTAGTTCCTTTCCTGCAGCGTTCGCAGCTCCTTCGCGGAACAGGGAGAAACATGTCACAGTTCTTACACTCTGTAGAGGTGCGCTACTTATCCATGAGAGACCTTAAGCTTTGTTGCACGGCCGAGAGTATGTCCCCGTTCAAACTTCCTTGGTTTGAGGCCCAACCTAAGATCCAAGCCAATCGCTTCCCTTCTTCGCGACCCCGCATAAAGACACGACCCCCCAGGACATGCCCCACCTCTATTAAGCCTCTTTTTGGATCAGCTATAACTCTAGTAGGCACCTGAAGACTCTATGAGACGGTTGTGCCCCTGGTAAGCTCCCTAAAGATCCGACTGTACCTCCGGAAGCCACTCACAGATAGTCTAGACACCAAAATCATGGGGAGCTAAGGGGTCCCATCCCATGCTGAGCCTCGAAAGGTACTCCAGCCCACGAAATGGTCATCTGTCCATGCGAAAGGGAGAAGATCTAGCTGACTTCCCCAAAGCCATTGTAGATCTCATGGTTAACGCGTGATATATGGCGCTAGAATCACTAGAGACATTGGTTGTTAAGTCCTAGATGATATATTCCTAGACAATGGTATTCTAAATGCCAGGTTTAATAGATTAGATGATCACCCTGGATCAGTAACCAATAGTTTACATTATTATCAAAAATAGTGTTTTCTAACCTTTTTGAAATGCAGGTGATGAAAACATTTGATTTGCAAATACTTGATAGAAAATAACCAAAGGACATGAGCAAGTGTGAACTTGACTTGATATAGCGAAGTATTATAGTCGAATGCCTCAACTTGACCCTAGACCTTGGTTTCTACAAAATACCATCATTGCCCGGTAAGGACAATGTTTAAAGAAGCAATATGATGTTATGCATAAGTAATGAGATGCATGTTGTAAAATCCCAAGTAATTCCCCAACATTACAAGTGAGTTGGATTAGGTGATTTGTTTAAGATATTATTTATCTTCAAGTTTACTTCACAAAAGAGTATAGTTGCAAAACTCTAAGATAAACATACAAGACATAGATGGTGAAGTATAATCTTAATACGGGGTTTAGGTTGAGTGGTATCTTGTAATTATTACAAGGCTTATGTTTAAAGTTGTCATGACTTAAAATAAATAGCATAGTGTTTATTTCGAAGTGGCAAAAGGAATAACTTTTCAAGAATTTACTTATTATATCCAGTTAAGTAATGTGTGTTGTTCTTAGATTACAATTGATGGCTATTTGGATCGCTTCAAACATATTAAGTTAATGTACTTTTGGTTGATTAAATCACAGAGTGGTCGAGTTTAAGAACTTCGTCGATCAGATCGAAGATAGATCTATATAGGTATTAGGTATAACTTTATGAATCAAAGCTAAGCAAATTGATGCTAAGGAGATTATAGAGTTAAAGATAATTATGAGATATAGTGATCTCATTATAGGGTTTGTTAAACTCCTTTTAAACTTTAAAGTCGTCTTAGGTAAAGCTTGAGGTATGAGATCATTCACCACCAATATAAGTGAATGATGTTAAAGGTTAATGTGAAGTTATTAGTTATAATTGATGTAAGACTCTAAAGGAGTATTAATTAGGTTTCATTATAGATCCAAGTTATGGTTTTGGAATTAGTATTTAGATATAAAGGGCTTAAGGTTTCATATAGAATTGTGATTATTTCTTACTTAAGAAATGCTTTTAAAGAATTTACAAAAATAGGTTTCTTATAGAATAGATAGGGATTTATTACTTTAAAATCGTAAAAACCTTTGTAATACTATATTTAATATTTTCTTGTAGAATATATTTATCCAACATCTTAAAAATGATTTTTATTTGTTTTTAAATACTAACCTTAATTTTATAAAATTCCATAAGGATTAAATGGTTTTGAATATTTGTTTTAAGTTTTATTTGTGAAAACTTAAGTTAATATTTTTATAAAATAATGGATTGACTATTATACACATAAATGATTTTTATTGATTTTTAGGACTTTTACTTATTTTGTGAAATTTCATTTGGGATTTAATAGTGTTAATATTTATTTGCATGATATCTCACTTAAATAAGTAGATTTGTATTTTTATGAAGTAGAGATTTTTTTGTTATATATTATATATATATTTAGGATTTTTATTGATTTTCCTAGGGCTTATTTAGTTTTAGGGTATATATGTAATTAAATATTTTCATTTGCGTCTTCTTTTAAACTTGGGTCTAGCCCACTAATCTGACGCGGCCTAACCCGGCCCAAAAGGGTTCGGTTAACCCGCCTGGGTTGTACTAGGCTTGCCTTACCTGACGTAGTACACCCACTCTCTCTCCCAGTCTTCACTCTCGCGATGCTATCCTCTCTGAGACGGCCCGATGCCACCACCGTCGTTGCGCTCGATTCCGGCCGCTCCAGGCCGCCTCGACCGTCGATGTTGTTGCGCTCAATTCCGGCCGCTCTAGGCTGCCTCGACCGTCGTCATGGTGCTACACGACGTGGAAGACGATGTTGCGCCTCTCTGTCCAATGCGATTCAACTCTCATGTATTTTGCTGGTCGTGCCGACCCTACCCTGGTTGCTAGAGTTTGGGCTCTGACGTGGTTTCAACGCTCCGGTTCCCCCCTGTCACTACTCTAGGGCCTGCGGTGATGCCTTCCTCCCACTGCTGCCACCGTCGCGGCTTGGCGCGGTTGCAGCGCCCCCTCTAGGGTGATCCTCGTGTCGCCGTGCACCTCACCGTCGTCGGCCTCCCCCTCTACTTCCTCTTCAATATATTAGCGAGGACCTCAAGTAAGTTCACCTATCTTACCCCTCTAGCTCTCTGCTTCTCTCTGTTCCATGCCATGCGATTGCTGCCCTGCATTCCCCATTAGGGTTCATCCCCTATAGTGATAATGAGCAAAGCCTCTTGGGTTAGTTTTCTATGCAATCTCCTTATTCATGACCTACTGATGATGGGTTGCTATACTCTATTGCTCATGCTCCTGGTACTATGTTCACTATCAGACAATAGTTCTAGGGTTACCCAGTTGGGTTTAATGTTAAGACAATGGTTATGGCCTTTGATTGGTATGCTTCTATTGGCTTTGAGCTGGGATGCTTCACTACTGAAATTATGTTGCTGGTTATCTATTTTGATACTTGTCTATGAAGAACCTTTGTGATTAATAGCTTTACTCAGGATTCAATCCTGATGTCGTGTAGAGCCATGGTTAATAATTCTTAGTTTATTCTCTATGGTGATTATTGGGATGCTCTAGGATAGAATGATTCCTACTATTTGTAGGAAAGTGATTTCTTTTGGTTTTTGAGATCTTGCATTCTCTGACCTAGTGATAACCAGTGTTTACATCTGCTATTCTTTCTAAATGAAGAGAATTAATGATTCTTTTTAGGAAGATGATTTTTTGTGATTAAGAGGATGTTCTTGAGCTTGTACTCAAGCTAGCATTGATCTGTTAGATACAGAGGTACTACCCGCTAATGGGAACATGCCATGTATGCTTCCAAGTTGTGATGTATTGCTATCTAGTCAAAACTAGATCCATGGGTTAGTGATGCTAGTCTGAGACCTTGGTTTCTTATGAAATGGCTTTTGTTAGTGTAGATGGCACTGTGGTGCCTCACAAGAGTGTGCACAGTAGTGGTTTATCACTTTCTATCTGGTTGTGTAGTTCTATCATATTGTCCTAATGATATTCATCAACTCTTGATGATTTACACCATAAATAGGCTGAGGCATATACTATTTGGTTAACAAGGATACATGTTGTTATTGGGATTTCTATTACTCTATGATGCTTTAGGTAAAGCGTCACTTTGCAATGCTGAGAGTATCACTCCTTCCAATCCTCCTAGATGTAAATCTAGTAGAAGGGTAGTTGGAGTTAATTTATTATAATACTCCTGATTCCACTTAGTGTTGTTGATGCACACAATAAGAGTAAGTACCACATGAGCTGGGGTATGCTCTAGGTTTTGTACCTTCTGCTTCCATATAGCTTGTTTCATGATAACATGGATCTCAGGATCCACTATGGCCTGCTTCCCTAGTCCAGACTACTCCTCCCTTTGTATGTGTTGGACGTTCTGCTGTTCTTCAGCTTGGCCTTGTTTCTCTACCCCTAGCTCTTCTCCTGGAGCTTGCTCTTCTTCAAATCATCTTTGATGCTGGCTTGGTTGGTTGTGTGGATGAATCTAGTGTTGAACTAGTGAAGACCAGTGATATATTGTCATGATTTTGAGATGATCAGAAGTGGCTATGAAGAGAAAGGGTGGTGGAGATTGGGTTGTACTGTGCTGATACAACTACTCTCTCTCTATACACTCCCTGGGAAGTGCATGCGGTGGTGACAACATACTATCTGTGTGTTGTGTGAGCAGCATGCAGATGGGCTCCACATGGTGCAAGTTTCAATTCTTTGACTCTTGTGCATGTGGATCAGCTTGAGTGTACAAATATTTTCTCAACCTTTGGCTTATTTCTTTGATTTGGTAAATGAAGATTTTTTGCAACTAAGCTGATGATGCACAAGTCTGAAGCATAAAACCTGATTAGAACATATACTCACTTTGGTCAAACTAGTCCCTATACAAATGCTCAGTGATGACATTTTAATAGTGCAACCCACTGTTTAGTCTGAGAGAACAACTAACACTAACCCCTATCTTTGTTTGCAGGTACAAGACCAAGTGATGAAGATTAAGAAGATTTAGTATAGGGTTTAGTTTAGGATTAGCCTTTTATTTTCATTTGTAATCTTTTCTTTTTTCCTTTTGTAAGAACAATGTAATATCTATATATTATTCAATAAAGCTTTCATTTATTTTATTACCATTGTTTATCTATTATAAATTCTTATTTCTTGAGCAATTCTTGTATTTATTTATTGCTTATTGAAAAAAGGAAAGAATTAAGAAATAACTATTTGAGTTATACTTTTTGTATTGTTTCAATTCTCTTAATCGTTTTATAACTATTAAATATTCAAATAATATTAACTAATTCTTTCTGGAAATAAACACTAATTACTTCTATCATTCAAATCTTTTCAAATGATTCAAATTTTAAATAAGATTCCAAATTATTCACCTAAATTCATTATAATTCCTGGAGATCATGTCAAAATTTATAACAATCACTATAAAGAACTAAATCCTAGCTCAAGGTAATGAAAGAAATTCTGATCTCTCCAGGGTTTTAGTTTTCAAAAAAATTACCCCAAATTTTCTTATGCATGAATGCAAATGCACAAACTCTTTCCTGTAGCCCTAAATGCTGGGGCATTACACATAGTCTAACTATGTACCAGGTATACCAATTATGGGACCCGATAAGTCATACCCATGTCATCGACTGGGCCCTTAATCTAAGGATTCTCCTCTCGGATACTCAAAGGAGCTATGTGTTAGATTCACCTCTAGGACCCCCTCCTCCTAAAGAAGCTTTCGATGATGAGAAAAATGTTTTCTTGACTCAGAAGGAGGATCACCACTTAGTTCATTGCGGTATATTGTATGGGCTGAAGCCTGAGCTTCGAAAGAGTTTCAAGCACAACAATGCCTATGATACAATGGTTGAACTAAGAATGATTTTTGATAACCATGTTGTCGTAGAGAGTTATGAAGCTTATGGAAAGTTCTTTACCTGCAAGATGGAAGAGAACATCTCTACTAGTGAGCATGTACTCAAAATTTCTAGGAACGCCAATAAACTCATAGCTCTAGGAATTGTGTTTCCAAATGAACTAGGAATTCCAAGGGTTCTCCAATCTCTCCCACCAAGTTACAAGAACTTTGTGATGAACTATAATATGCAAGTCATGAATAAGTCGCTACCTGAGCTTCTTTCCATGCCAAAAACTGCTGAAGTGGAGATTAAAAAGGAGCATCAAATGTTGATGGTGAATAAAACCGCTGGTTTCAAGAAAGGCAAAAAGGACAAGAAAGACAAGAAGGGTAACTTCAAGAAGGGTGGAAAATATGTTGCCTCGCCTGAGAAGAAGACCAAGAATGGACCTAAGCCGGAAACTGAGTGCTTTATTGCAAGAACACGGGGCACTAGAAGCGCAACTACCCCAAGTATCTGGCTGACAAGAAGGATAGCAAGCCAAGCAAAGGTATATGTGATATACATGTTATTGATGTGTACCTTACAAGTACTCATAGTAGCACTTGGATATTTGATACTGGTTTAGTTTCTAATATTTGCAACTCGAAACAGGAGCTACAAATAAAGCGATAACTGGTGGAGGATGAAGTGATGATGTGGGTCGGCAATGGATCAAAGGTTGATGTGATCACCGCCAGGACATTGCCGCTTCATTTACTGTTGGGATTAGTAATAAATATTAATAATTATTATTTGGTGCCTGCATTGAGCATGATCATCATATCTGGATCATTTGATGCAAGACGGTTATTCATTTAAATAAGAACAATGGTTGCTCAATTTATATGGATAATATCTTTTTTAGTCATGCACCTATTAAGAAAGATTTATTTCTTTTGGATCTTGATAGTAGTAATACGCATATTCATGATGTAGATGCCAAAAGAATCAAATTGTATGATGATAATGCTGCATATATGTGGCTTAGGTCATATTGGTGTAAAATACATGAAGCAACTCCATTCTGATGGACTGCTGGAATCACTTGATTATGAATCATTTGAGACATGTGGACCATTTCTTATGTGCAAGATTACTAGGACCCCGTTTTCCTGTTCTATGGAACGGGTGACAAACTTACTGGAAATTATACATTCAGATGTGTGTGGACCAATGAGTGTGTCAGCACATGGAGGTTATCATTATTTCGTTACTTTCACGGATGTTGAGTAGATATGGGTATATCTATTTTATGAAACACAAGTCTGAAACCTTTTAAAAAGTTCAAAGAATTTCATAATGAAGTGGAAAATCATCGTAATAGAAAGATTAAATTTCTGCGATCAGATCGTGGAGGTGAATATCTAAGTTACGAGTTTGGTTTACATATAAAACAATGTTCAATAGTTTCACAAATAACGCTTGCCGGAACACCACAACAAAATGGTGTTTTAGAACTTCAAAATCGTACATTATTGGATATGGTCCGATCTATGATGTCTCTCATAGACTTGCCATTGTCATTTTGGGGATATGCACTAGAAACAGTCGCATTCACTTTAAATAGGACGCCATCTAAATTCGTTGAAACGACACCATATGACTTGTGGTTTGAAAACAAACCTAAGTAATTGTTTCTAAAAGTTTGGGGATGCGATGTTTATATGAAGAAACTACAACCTGATAAACTCGAACCCAAAGTAGAAAAATGTGTCTTCATAGGATACCCTAAGGAAACAATTGGGTATACATGTTATCATAGATCTGAAGGCAAGGTTTTTGTTACCAAGAATGGATCCTTTCTAGAGCAGGAGTTTCTCTCGAAAGGTATGATAAGTAGGAAAGTGGAACTCGATGAGGTTACTGAACCTTCTCTTTATGGTATGGCGAATAGTGCTCCATCGGAAACAGCAAGTGGCACAATGCTGGAAAATGTCCTGGTGTTAACTTCACCAAATTAAGAGGGTACTAATGATACTGATCATGAAACTTCAAAAGATAATACTACCGAAATTTGCATGTCAACTAGGACACGTGTAGCTCCTAAACTGCACGGTAATCCTGTCACAAATTTCATGGTAGATGGAAGTGATGACCCTACGACCTGTGAGGAAGCGATGGTGAGTCCTGATTCCAACAAATGGCTAGAAGCCATGTAATCCAAAATAGGATCCATGTACGAAAACCAAGTTTGCACTTTGGTAGACCTACGTTATGACCGTAAGTCCGTTGAGAATAAATGGATCTTTAAGAAGAAAACAGACGCTAATGGTAATGTGACTGTTTATAAAGCTCGACTTGTCGCAAAAGGTTTCTGACAAATTCAAGGAGTTGACTACGATGAGACTTTTTCTCCCGTAGCGATGCTGAAGTTAGTTAGGATTATATTTGCAATTGCTGCATTTTTTGACTATGAAATCTGTCAAATGGATGTGAAAACCACATCGAAGAGTTGTACATGGCACAACCCAAAGGTTTTATTGATCCTAGGTTCAACGAAGTGCGCCAACAATCTATTCTAAGCAAGACAAGCAACAAGGGATAGCAAGATATAATATGTCAAGCATGATGGATAGCACAATGTAAATTGCATAAGTAAAGGGCTCAGTTCAGAGATAACCGATGGATGTGCATACGGTGATTTTTATCCCGAAGTTCACTCCCAAAGAAGCTACATCTTTATTGGAGAGGTGCGATGGTGCAATGCTCTCTAAACGCCACAAATGGCTTACCTTGAGGTGTGGTGGCTCGATGCTCACCCAACGCCACACAAGGCCTCACCCCAAGATGTGAAGGAACACAACTCACTGATGCCACAACAGGCTCACCCTATTCTCATGTGAACTCACCATAAAGTCCTACTCACGATCCACTATGGGACACTTGAGGGCGGTCACCGAACCCGTACAAGCTTGGGGCAAACTCCACAACTCAATTAGAGGGCTCCCAAGAATCACCACAAAGGCCTCGACCTTGAGTAATCTCCACAAGTCAATTGGAGGCCCCAAGGGTATGACACCACTACTACAAACCGTCTAGGGTTCCAAGAACCCAAGAGAAACAAGCCCTCAAGCATGAACTCGCCGTATCTCTGAGGAGAACTCAAACCTATGCACCAAATGCAAGAGGCAAGTCCTTCAATCTCAAATTCCACCAAAGCTACAAAAGCTATTGGGGAAATAAGAGAGGAAGAATACAAGAGGAGAACACAAAAATCTCAAACATCTAGATCCCAAGGGTTCCTTCACAAAGAAGGGACTTGGTTTGGTAGGGTTGTAGATCTAGATATCCTCTCTCAAATCCCTTAAAATATGAAAGAATCATAGGAGGGAGAATGGGGATAACAAGCTCTTCAAGGTCAACAATGGAGGAGAGAGAGAGAGAGAGAAAATGAACCAAAATAGCTAGTACCTATGTAGGGGAAGAGGATCCCCATTTAAATGGCTCCCGAAACTAACCGTTTGGGAGAAAACATGCATGGATGGTAGTACCAGTGAGCCTCCGAAAGTTCTTGTCAGCCTGCCTCCAACAGCTCGAAAGTTGTTGAAACAACCTGGTTGTACAGGCCATAAGTTCCACCCTACCCAGGCCGGAACTTCCAGTCAGTACTACTACTACCGGCCAAGTACCGATAATAAAACACAACCAAACAGAGAGATGATTGTGGGGTGTCACGGGCTAAGCGTAACTAAGACAAAATTTCATTTGGTACTACCGGCGGCAAATTGTGCCCGAGCGGTACTTATGGTGCCTAGTCGGCTCTTCTGACTAGTACTATCGATCTACTACCGGCCCAAGTACCAGTAAACATGCATTAAAAACAGAATGGGTGCTGAGATCATTCACATGCTCATCGGAACTAGCCCGGTACTTTAGCGGGTACTACCGGCGCCAAAGTTGGTCTAGCGGTACTTCCGGTCAGGGAAATTGCGGAACCAAAACTACCATAACTTTTGCATCCCAACTCTAGAAGAGATGAAGCCAATTTTGTTGGGAAGATAACAACAAGTAGAGTCTCCCAAGGTGTGGATCTGGAATACCTGCAAGATCAAAAACACAAAAGATATTTAGGGGAAATCTGTTTTTGATGAACTAGAGTTTGTTATGAAGATAACCACAAGATCTAGATCCTCTCATGGATAAGACCCAAACAACAACCAAGAAAGATGATGCTATGTATGCAAAAGTTTGAGCTTTCTCCGAAAGATATGATTGAGCTACTCACTTGAGAGCCCCGCTTGATAGTACGGCTATCTATCCTAAACCCGGTCTCCCAACACTACAAGAGACCGACAAAACAGAAATCCTATTAAGATCATACCTTTGCCTTGACCATTCCACTTGAGCTTGATATAGATGATCTTGACTTCCTCAAGATGGAACACCTTTCTTGATTGCATTTGCCCGCGCTCGCTTGATGAAGACTTGCAAATTTCTCCCACATGCACTATGGAAACATCTTCTTTGATCTTGTCTTCATCATTCCATGATCACCGAGCATGGCAAGCTTCAAGCATGAGATCTTCTAGAGATGGTGCACCTTGAGCTTTCACTTCTTCGTTTCTTCTTGGGTGTTAATCCATCTTGAATCAACTCTTTGCACTTGTCTTGATTAACCTCCAAACTTCTTCTTTCTTCAACAAGATTCCAATAGACCCAAAGCCCTTGGACATTTCTTCTTATTCTGCTTCATTTCTTCACCTTTCATCCTAGAAACCAACACATGGCCCAAGTGATGCCAATGGACAAATCCTACAAGTGAAACTTAACCATTAGTCCATAGAGATTGTCATTAATTACCAAAACCACACATGAGGAACACAAGCACTTTCACCGAGGCCCAGAACGGTGATGTCGATCCGGCTCCCTTCGGTGTCTTGAGTCGTAATTATTGTCCACATCAGTGCGACACTAGTCGGATTTAGATACTAGCTTGCCGCTAAAAGACATGGCGGCCTTCTATTGGTCTAGGCCCTTGTTGAGAACTATTACACAATGTCGGACTTGTTCTGGAGTCGGATTGTTCGCAAGGATTTGTTAGTCCACGACAACATTCTCCACCGGTGTGTTGTAGATCCAGTTTCCCTTGCTATCGAGCCGAGGTTGTCCCTTTACGACGTCATTGATTCTCCTGTTAAAGAGGTTTTTGTGGACACTAAGATTTCTATTGGCCAGTACTGAACCATCCTGAGTCTTCTAGTATTGCAATGAATTGAACTGATCAGTATCTATGATGTTGTTGTTGAGGTATTGTTTCTCCTCGGTGAGATGTTCTGTTTCATCGAGGTCATAAGCATTGTTTTTCTAGGGCCTCAGCCCATTTCTCCAACTCTTCTGGTGTGAGAACCAAAGTAGGTTGTATTGGTGTTGTGAGTGCCTCTCCGTAGAGTTCACGGGCACTTAAGAGTAACCACGTGGCCATCCACCGGAGGATCTTTTGGTTTAGGAGGAACCAGAGCATCTTCTTTCGGGGTCTCCATCTTGATTTCTTGGTCGACATCCTTGCTGACTTACTCTTCTGCCGAGAGATCCAATTTCGGAGTTATGTTCTTCTTCTTCCTTGCCTTCATGTCAACCTTTGGGTGGTGGGTGTCAGTGGCAAAGACGGCTTTTGGTACGTTACCTAGAGAGAGGCTCACATTAGTGTTTTCAAGCTGAGAAGGTCCATACACTAGGACAACAGAATTTTCTCCAAGATCCATGCCATCACACGGGGTGGGGTGGTCTTCATTGTAATCTTCATCCATACTATGGACTTAAATGTCCTTCTTCTCCTCCCTACGCAGCTTTAGAGTTTTTTGCTTGACCATATTCTTCTTCGAACGCCCGAAGCTCTGCCGATGTTGTCGATTCCATAGGGAAGGCGGGTGAGTCGGTATTTGTTCTGATGGCATCAAGGACTGAATCGTTGTTAGCTCTAGCATCAGAAGAGATGGATCTAGAGCCAATATACCCAATAAAGTGAGTTTGATGCAATCCGAGGTAAGCAAGGCCTTCAAACTCGGCATCCGAGTAGCCTTGGATAGTTTCTATGATGTTGTCAAGGTTAACTCGTGGACAAGCCATCATCTGCCTTAACTTGTGCCTTAGAAGTGATTTTCCTGCTCTAGCATCGGTAGAGACAGATCTGGAGGCGTTACAACAGTGTTTTGTCTGAGATCTGATCTCAACAGGGAGATCATCCTCAGATTCGACTTTCTCCGTGATCTTCGCCTTTGGGGCGGGTTGGGTGGGTTTAGGGTTTTTTGAGATCTAAAACTCTGCCGCCTCCATGGACAAAATGGATCTAGATTTTTCTTCTACCTATGTTATCATGGCTAGGGTGGGTTGGGCAGGTTTAATGAAACCGAGGTAGATGTCGATCTCGCCGATTTGCATGATGGTGTAGCTTATCAAGACCTCTCTAGCCAGACCAGGTGTCATCGAGAAGGATGATAGGTATGTTGCCGGTGTAGAGGACGCGACCAACTATTATTGTTTCGCCGATTCCTACACTCGTAGATTCTTCCCGGAATGTAGATCTGAAGTTCACTTGCCCCATGGTGGGTGCCAACTGTTGTTGCATTAAAGACAAGTATGCCATGAGGGGGTCCTCAAGGCATGGGAAAAGGTGGGGTGTGAGACATACGGTTGTCCAGGATGGTGAGCACACAAATTTGCCTAGGTTCAGATCTGAATGCGGTGGCCGGATCCTACTTCCTGCTAGAACCAACTATATCGACAAAGCCGGAAGTTTATAGAGGATTACAATGATCGCTATCGCCTATGCGAGTTGTTTATGATGATGTCCTAAAGGCTCGACCCTAGGTTGGATTATATAGTCATCTGACCTAGGGTTTATAGGAGAATCCTATCCGGCTATGATACAATGTTGGTACATAGTACAACTTAGACTACGAGTCAAAGTACAAGCCTATGTTGGTAAGTCTTCTAGGCCTTCCCGTAGTCGGATGGGCCTCTGTGTTCATTCCCTGACTGGGCTGCTCGTGGAGCAATGCTCTAAACCGGAGGTGGGCCACCCTAGTTAGTGAGTAGCTATGGGTATACCCGGAAAGTATATCCCCAACAGTAGCCCTTAGAAGTCTCCAAGATCCCAAGTCAGATATCTTCATCTACCTTAAGTATTCCTCGGCTACAGAGTCTTGAAGGGTTCCTGAAACTTGAAATAAAACTGTAGGATCCGAGTCATTATTGAGTCACATTTATTCCTGGTATCTCTCCTCCCGGTGTCACGCTTCTTCATCCCTGTGGCCATTAGAGATTAGACTTCCGACAAGGGGGTTGTCGGGGAGTTAGTGTTGCTAGACTGAAGAGACAATCTTGGTCTCTTGGAGTGATTATCATCCCGAGGGTCAGAATAGTGATGCTGATCCGGCCCTTGCAGTGCCTTGAGTCATCATTCTTGTCCACATCATTGCGGCACTGGTCGGATTTCGATACTAGCTTTCCACTAAAAGACGTGGCGGCCTTATGTTGCTCCAGGGCCTTGTTGAGTAGTGTTACGCACTACCAAACTTGTTCTAGAGTCAGATCGTTCACAAGGATTTCTCGGGCCATGGCAGCGTTCTCCACTAGTGTGTTGTAGATCCGGTTTCCCTTGTTATTGAGCCGAGGTTGTCCTATGATGATGGCATTGCTTCTCCAGTCGAAGAGGTTTCTATTGACACTAAGATTTTTGTTGGATAATACTAGACCGTACCGAGTCTTGTGGTATTGCAATGAATTGAACTGATCAGTATTTGTGACGTTTTTGTGGAGGTGCTATTTCTCCTTGAAGAGATGTGGTGCTTTGTCAAGGAGCCGTAAGCGGTGTTCCGCTAGGGCCTCAGCCTTTTCTCCAACTCCTCCGGTGTGAGATCTGAAGAAGTTGGGATTGGTGTTGTGAGTGCCTCTATAGAGTTCACGGGCACTTAGAGTAACCACATGACCATCCACTGGAGGATCTTTCAGTTTAGGAGGAACCAAATCATCTTCATACTCGTCCTCCTCTCAACCTTTGGGTGGTGGGTGCTAGTGGCAAATATGGCTTTTGGTCAATTTCCTGGAGAGAGGCTTCTGTCGGTACTTTCGAGCTGAGCAGGTTCGGACACTAGGATAATGGAATTTTCTCTGAGATCCATTCCATTGCACGGGGTGGGGTGGTCTTTGTTGTAATCTTCATCCATACTATCGTATGGACTCGGATGTGCTTCTTCTCCTCCCTACACAGCTTTAGAGTTGATTTCTTAACCATATTCTTCCTCGGATTCCCGTATCTCTATCGACATTGCCAATTCCGAAGGGAGGGGGCAGATGAGTCAGTATTTGTTCCGATGACATCAAGCATTGAGTCGTTGTCAACTCTAGCACCAGAAGAGCCGGATCCAGAGCCAACATAACTGAAAAAGTGAGATCGATGCGATCTGAGGTAAGCAAGGCCTTCAGACATGGCATCCGAGTAGCCTTGTACAGTTTCAATGATGCTATCGAGGTTAACTCATGGACATGCCATCATCTTCCTTAACCTATGACTTAGAAATGATTTTCCTGCTCCAGCATTGGCAGAGCCGGATAAGGAGTCGTTACAACAGTGTTCTATCTAAGATCAGATCTCAATAGGGAGATCGTCCTCAGATTAAAATTTCTCCATGATCTTCGCCTTAGGGGCGGGTCGGGTGGGCTTAGGGTTTTTTGAGATCTAAAACTCTACTGCCTCCGCGGAAAAGGTGGATCCAGATTTTTCTTCTGTCTCTATCATCACCGCTGGGTGGGGTGGGTAGGTTCAGTGAAACCGAGGTAGATGTTGATCTCCCTGATTTCCATGATGATGCAGCTTGTCACGACCTCCCTAGCTGGAATCCAGATCTTTTTGAGAAGGATGAGAAGGATGTTGTCAGCGTAGAGGACGTGACTGGTGATGATTGTTTTTCTGATTCCTGCATGCGCATATTCCACCCGGGACGAAAATCTGAAGGTCAATTGCCCCATGGTGGGCGCCAACTATCGTCACATTGAAGAAAAGTACGCAATGAGGGGGTCCTCCGGGCGTGGTAAAAGGTGGCGTGTGAGACATACGGTTTTCCAGGACAGTGAGCACACAAGTTTGCACAGGTTCAGATCCGACTATAGTGGCTGGATCCTACTTCCTGCTAGAATCCACTATATCGACAGAGCTAGAAGTTTACAAAGGATTACAGGGATCGGTATCGCCTTTGCGAGTTATGTATGGTGATCCCTAAAGGCTAGCCCCTAGGTCAGCTTATATAGTCATCTGACCTAGGGTTTATAGGAGAATCCTATCCGACTCCGTAGAATGTCGGTACATAGTACAACTTGGACTACAAGTCAAACTACATGCCTGAGTCGGTAAGTCTTCTAAGCCTTCCTGTATCTGGATGGTAATCCATCTTCTTTCCCTGACTGGGCTACCCGTGGAGCAAAACTCTAACCCAGAGGTGGGTCACCCTGGTTAGTGAGTAGCTGTGGGTATACCCAAAAACTTTATCCCCAAAAGTATCCCTCAGAAGTCTCTAAGATCCCAAGTTGGATTTCTTCATCTAGCTTTAGTGTTCTTCGGCTGCAAAATCTTGAAGGGTTCTTGAAACTTGAAATAAAATTGTAGGATCCGAGTCATTATTGAGTCGCATTTGTGGATTCATAATTCCTATCTCCACGCTCATTTCAAACTAGATAAATAGAGAGGCAAAGCCGTAGAATTGATCTTGGCAGTAAACCCAAGTAACCTTCGGAACTCAAAAGACAAGACAACACCCACTCTAATTGAAATTGTTTCCTTCTTATTGACATGTCCACCAATTCAATAACCCTAGCAAGGAAGAATAGCAACCAATAGAACATTATGGAAGATTTGCACTGTTAGAATTTGGGAGAAAATATTGACACATGCAATACTAGAATCCACACGAGAAAAGAGTATGTAATACTAGAATTCACATGGGAAAAAAGTAGCTATGTGAAGAACCCGCCATAGAAGGTGGGGAAGAAGGAGCCATAACTCGATCTCATCTCTTCATATAATCCATTCTTATCTCAGACAGGAACAAATGGCTATTTATAGTACTAGAGGCGAAGCACTAGGTGGAGTGAATATTCTAGGGCATCAAACCCGAATCTGTGCATAGACAGGGGATCCGACAGTAAGTTTGGTGGTGTCGGCTGGTGCGCCAGACAGTTTGGCACTGGCACCAATTTTTAATTCAGTACAGGTGTTCAGCAGGCACCAGTCGATTCGTCGGGTGGTTCGATGGCTGGACCGGTGGGCCAGGGTCTAAGCCGGTCTATCCGACGATGGATCCGACGCCGGTTTGCTCGCAGCTTCTTTCGTCTTCTCTTCCATACTTCATGTTTGGTTGTCTTGAGTGGCATGGTGATGACCATATGTTGGGCTGCATTAGGTAGGTGCATATTTACTGACAGAGAGATAGATGGAGAGAGAGATGTGGTAACATATGTTTAATACCGGTGATGGTGTCGTTGCTACATTTCAATTTATATGTGACGAAACCTAGACTAGATAGACAATGAAAAAGAAACCATGAAAACTTATCCCACTCCAAATGCTAGAGGTGTATGACGAGTTTTGGTGCTGCTAGACACATACTACCGTTACCATATCACAAAGATATACTTATATAACCTATAGTACTAGCCGATAGTCACCTAGTTGCTTTTCTCCACATGGCAAAGGGGTAGACATGTTTTTCTTCATAGAGATCACATCAACATTTCATTACCTCTGGCATGTAATGACACACTTAAGACTACAATAAACAGAACAAATGATGTTTCACATAGCAACATACTCTCTCCATGCCATTTTAATCAACATCCTAGAAAAATCGGATAAATTAATACTGTGTTTATGAGTATATAATTTTATCAGATAAAGTCTTTGTTGTTTAAATACGGATATGATGATATATATTTTGTTCACATATTTCATGCGTGCCATGAATGTTGTACTATTATAAACACTCCTGTTTTCAAGAACAACTTGCTCGCTTTATTAATCAAAGGCCAAATTTACATGAATTAATGTCAAATTCTAGGTTTCTAACTGCCACAAATGACCTCTGGCTTAAAAGAAGAGCACGCCAAGTTAAGTTAGTAGATTAAAAACCATGGATTATGACTTAACACAACATATCACGACATAGATTGAATGTAAATTAAAACTTTATTGTTAAGCTAGACAAATATGAATTGCCGGGCCAGAAAAAGTCCAAGCACGAAACCTAGGCCCGACCCTGGCCCAACTGCCAGGCGAAAATTTAGACGAGGCCTGGTCCGAGTAAGACAAAAAATCACTGATCCATCAGGTCAGTTCTTCCTAAAAGTTTTGCAGGCCCGAGCTGCCTTTGGGCTAGATATTCTAGGCCAGGCCTGGCCCACATGCCACTTTTCGGCTGGCCGGCCGGGTCCATGTTTACTTAAATTACAACTTATTTTGAGATATCTTAAATTAGGACTTGACTAGGCAGATGACATCAAGCATTGCTGCTTCTGAGCCCAAGCCAAGATAGGAACGCGTCACGCACACAACCTTCGAGAAAGTGAAAGACTAGCCGCGAGGCATGGCCATTAGCCTCGCCGAGTAGGTATATTTCTTAGAGCAACTCCAGTAGTCATGCTAAATGGGCCTGATGGCCCAAAATATATCAAGCTCGTTGGGGAACCCCAAGAGCAAGGTATGATGAGCACAACAGCAAGTTTTCCCTTAGTTATGAAACCAAGGTTATCGAACCAGTAGGAGCAAGGAAACACCTCCAAGGTGTTGTTTCCAACTTGGAATCATGTACAACACAATCATAGAACTTTGTCCCCAACTTACAGTGAGGTTGTCAATCTCACCGGTTTTGCTGAAAACAAAGGATTAAACGTATTGTGTGGAAGATAGTAATAGCTTGCAGAAAGTAAATAGAAAACAGTAAATAGTTGTAGATTGATTGTAAAAGAAAGGACCAGGGTCCATAGTTCATTCGTGGTGATTCTCCTTAAGATAGATGACATGTTGGGTGAACAAATTACAGCGGGGCAATTGACAAACATCGAGAAAACATACATGCATATACTAATCATCTTGACTCCTTTGATATTTGATTAGGCATTACAACATTATACATAGACTCTAATCCAACTGCATCTATGACTAATAATCCGCCTTCAGGTTATCATCCGAACCCCCTCCAGTATTAAGTTGCAAGCAATAGATAATTGCATTAAGCATTGCGTGTAAAGTAAATAATACGATTGTTCTATGAACAAAGGATTGTTGTTTTCTCCCTAGTAGAAACAGCACATCTAGTACCTTAGAGATTTCTGTCACTTCCCCAGATTACTAGAGGCATGAACCCACTATCGAGCATAAATACTCCCTCTTGGAGTTGCTAGCATCTACTCGGCCAAGATAGCTACTAACAACGGAAAGCATGCAAGATCACAAATAACAAAGACATGATATAATCAATAATCAATCTGAAATAGCATCTCAATATCCATCGGATCCCCGCAAACACAACATGAGGATTACAAATAGATGATCTTGATCATGAACGGAGATCACAAGATCTAAACATGATAGCACAAAGGAGAAGAACCAACCATCTAGCTACTACATGGACCCGTAGTCCAAGGATGAACTACTCACGCATCACACCGGAGGCATGCATGGTGATGAAGAAGGCCTCCAGGGTGAATTCTCCCCTCTGGCAGGGTGCCGGGAAGAGCTTCAGATCCCTCCCGATCTAGGGATGGAGATGATGGCGGCTACAGACTCTTTCGTGGAATTTTTGATTAGGTACTTAGGGTTTCTGTATCAAAGGAAATATATAGGTGAAAGGGGAGGCCGAGGGCGTGCCCTAGGCGGCCACACCACCCCCTGGCACGGGCCAAGCCTGGCCGCACGGCCAAGTGGTGTGGCCGGCCTCTGGCCCCTCTCCGTCAAGTCTTTTGGCTCCGTGTCCCCCTCGGTGAAATATTGACTTTGGCTTTTGTCCCGTCCAATTCCGAGAATATTCATTTTCTAACTTTCCTAGAACCAAAAACAGCAGAAAACAGGCAGTTGGCACTGTGGCATCTTGTTAATAGGTTAGTCCAAGAAAGTGTATAAAAATACTCCAAAGTGTGGACAAAACATAAGAAAGTAGATATAAACCAAGCATGGAACATCAAAAATTATAGATACGTTAGCAACGTATCAAAATCCCCAAGCTTAACTCCTGCTTGTCCTCGAGTAGGTAAATGATAAAAAGAAAGAATAATTTTTGAGGTGACATGCACCATCATAGACTTGATCAAAGTATTTGTAAAACATTAATAGTTGGGATCATAGTACTTCAACATAGCATGGAGGATATAGTTCTAACAATAAGACATAGCAATTATGTTGTAACATGAAAAGGCACAAACAAAAGATTCATGAATAACAATGCTTTGTAAGACGTTTGTTTGTTTCAAAAGAAAGCATAATGAGAATGGTATTCAGCTTGTCCATCATAGTGTAGCAAAACATAAATGCATGGGACACCTTCAAAGTTCATAAGGGTGACTAGATACAAATAGTTTAAGAACAAGCAATATCAAAGTTATGCATCAATCAACAAGTCTTGGGACAATGCACATTAAAGTAAGAATGGCCACTATGCTCTCTTAATAAGTGCATAAAGATAGAAGATGGAGACCCAACATAAAAGTAAAAAAGAAAGGCCCTTCATAGGAGGAAGCAGGGATTCAAGTCTCATAAAGAGCTTCCAAAAATTATGGTACTTATTAGCTTTCAGCTCTCATTGCCCCTATCATAAGCATCTTGAAGTGATTAAGGTTAAAGTGAACAAACTATGGAGTATATGCTTGACAAAGTATAAGTTGGAAATCTCTTGTCCCTTGAATACGAGGGCCGCTCCTCATGCTACTCAAGTTTAGTTACCGGTAAGTTTTTGTCATAGTAAGTACATGTGTATCATAGAGAACCGCCAAAGGGGTACCCCTTGACCGATGATACGGAAGAATCACCATATCAAAATTACAAGGCAAGCAAACAACGAGCATCTCAGCAATCTTCTTATTTACCACGGGAAAATGGTGCTTTTTTCTCTCTTTCCTCTTTTCTCATCTGTTTTTTTTCTCTTTTTCTCAATCTCTATCTCTTTTCTTTTTTTTATAAGATAATGCTTCATAGATTGCTCATTATGGTTACGCTGTAGGTTTCCACCATGACTAGGCATGGATTAGACCAGCGGCCTAGTCATTTCTCTAACACACATACATAACTCCATGGACTTACAAGCTCCCCTTTCATTTCACGCCGACGACATCCATAAACAAAAGAGCATGATATCAACTAGGTACAATGTACAACTGCAATGTTGAAAGCGTTCCCCATGACAGCATGGTTCTGCTAATCCCCAACGTATAAGTGCAACCATATACAACATAAATGACACAATGGTTCAAGTTTATTAAGTGCAAGAAAAGGAAAGTGTGCCATCAAGTTCGTGAGAGCTTTAATCACTAGTTTTCACATAACAAGTTTAATTCGGAAGGTAGATAAAAACAAGAATATACTTGGAATAGCAAATGCTAATAGGTAGGTATCGTGGACTCTTTGGAATAACTTGGTTTTATTTGGAGTTGGATGCATGAGTGGAACTCACACTTGGTTATGGAGGCTAGCAAAAGACTAGGAGCGACCAACTAAGAGAGCAATAATGGGCATAATCATGCAAAGCGACAAAACATCATTGATTAACGCATAAAGTGATATTACAAGTCGAAAAATAAAGGATCAGAAAGGCTATGGTGACTTGGGATAGTCATAACATGGTGTGAGCATGCGCCAAGTCAACCCAAATAAAGCATCAAAGGAGAATACCACAATACTATGCTTTAATATGCTAAAACAACGCATGATTCTTTCAAGGCACATTAAGCAATCTCAATTGTTTATAACATGTCATGCTACATCAAAAATAACTAAGCATAAAGCCAAAACAATATCAAGCATGACATGACAAAGCATAGGCCACAGTCAAAAACAAACTCTTTTTTACCACTTAAGCATGAACTTTTCCTACTCTTTTCCAATCCAAACAAAACTTATTTGAAAACTAATATATGAATGAGGGGGTCCAACCAATTTATTCAAGAAAACTAAGCAAACGAAAACCAAAAACAAAAACAAAGACGCTCCAAGAACAACACAACTTGTGCATGCAACAATAAAAATGAAGTGTTTGGAAGAAACCTGAGATTTTTATTGATGAAGAAGGGGATGCCTTGGGAATCCCCAAGCTTTAACGCTTGTACTTCTTATATATTCTTAGGGTGACACGCGTGGCATCCCCAAGCTTGAGCTTTAGTCCATTCTTCATCTCATTACATAATTCTTTCCATACACCTGAAAATTTTCCTTCATACAAAACTTCACACAATCTTTATTAGCAACATTAGTGCACTCAAGATAATAAGTCTTTGGGTTCAGTTCCAACACCAATAAAACTTCCATTAAAACACAAGCTACTGTAGCACTTCACTACAAAAGCTCAATTCCCCAAAAAGAACCCAAAAAGGAATCAACAAGAAGCAAATGCAAATAATGGCAGAAATCTGTCAAAACAGACCAGCAGGTAAAAACCAATTTTTTCGAAGACCTTCTGTTGCTCAAATCAAAAGGTGTTGAAATAATGAAAGTTATATAACAACCTGGGGCACAAGCACGAAAAATCACAGCTCAAACCAACATACAAAGATTTTACATGAATTTTTACAGTGAAGCACACAATTCTGTTTCGGGACAGCAACTTTCCCAAGCATTACTTGTCTCTCATTAGAGGTTACTCTTGGCACAAAAGGGAAATAAAAAGGATAAAGAGCGGTTATTACAGAGGTAATAACTTCCAAGACTCATCTAAAACTTTTGGGTTATCTCCCAATAAGTACTTTGTCGTCGGATTGATGACATGTACGCCATGAGGGGGTCCTCGAGGTGTGGAAGAGAGGGGTGTGAGCTGTACGGGATTCCGGGATGGTGAGCACACAAGTTTACCCAGGTTCGAATCCACCAACTTTGGATGGATCCTACTCCTGCTAGCAATCTAGTAGTACGGCGGAGCCGGAATATGGGTTACAAGGGTTTGGCCTGTGCGAGTTGAGATTGTAGACTATTGTGAGGGTGCCCTAAAGGCTATCCCTAGGACGGCTTATATAGATATCCGACCTAGGGTTTACAGAAGAGATCTATCCGGCTACGACTAAGAGTCGGTTATAGAGTACATCTTGAACTACAAGTAACACTATAGGCCTACGTCAGTAAGTCTTCTGGGCATTCCCGTAGCCGGACTAGACTCCGTTTCTTCTCCCTGACTAGGCTGCCCGTGATGCAAAGCTCTAACCCGAAGTAGGCCACCCTGGTCAGTGAGGTACGTTGAGTATACCCGAAAAGTATATCCCCAGCGGCAGCCCCTAGAGGTCTCCAAGATCCAAAGTAAGATTTATCATTGTCTAGCTTGATCTTCGGCTTGCAGAATCTTGAAGGCTTCCTGAAACTTTCAAAAGAAAAGATACGATCCGGGTCTCAAAAACGAGTCGGACCTATAAATATGTTATTCGGATTTCCAGCTCGAAGTTCAAACTAAGCCGGAACTTGGTCTCTGACGTCATCTGACACCAGTCATGGTCAAGTCACATCACTGACAGACATTTCCAGTCAGCACGACCGTTGGTGGGTCTGCCTTTTGTGGAACCGAGGCGTCGTTTCAATGCGTGCGTGGACATCGAGGCGGCGTAATCATCGCGTGCGGGCTTCCCAGTCCTTTCCATGACGCATGGCACTGTAATGTTTGCACGAATCTTGGCGCGGCTGGTGGTTATAAGGGGTGAGGATTTCTTTTCCTCGTCTTCTTCACCCGTTCCCAGCGTTGTTTCCTTCTCCTCTACTCCTCCTGCGCACACAGAGCTTCTCTGCCCCTAGAAATTCCCAGCACCGCCTATCTAAGGTCATCATGGCGCCCATAGAAAATGGCTTCAGCTTCGTCTTCCGGTACGGCGATGACGGCAGCGGCGGCGGAGAAAGAGAGCAATCGCGGGGTCTGGATCCCGTGCGTCCTCGACAACGCCAAGCTCCACAGCATATAAGAAGAAGGGCTCCTCCTCCCCGGTGATTGGTGGAGCGGCTTCACCGAAGCCATCCCAAACCCTCACGATGGCGAGCGAGTACACTTCGGCACTCACCTGGAGAGAGGTCTGAGTTTTCCTCCCTCAGATTTCTTTTCCGAGGTCATTGATCATTACGGAGTTCAACTCCACCATCTCACCCCGAACTCCATCTTAGAAATGAGCGCGTACGCATCCTTGTGCGAGGGGTATCTCGGCATTAGGCCGAGCCTTACTCTCTTCCGGTACTACTTAGTCCGGAGAAATTCCATCACTGCCGGTAATCCTTACATTACCGGCACTATTAGTTTTTCGGTTAGGCGAGAGCGCGTCTATCCCCAGATTATGGCCAGTGAGTCGGTCAAACAATGGCCGGCCACTTTTTTCTATCATAGGGACATTCCCGCTCCCGGCAAAGCTACTGCTTTGCCGGCTCTCATCGATGGAGCCGCCACGCCTCAAGAATCTTGGGACGAGGTCGCTCCGGCTCTTAGTGACGATCTGTTCCTCGCCAAGAGGCGGATCGAATACCTGATGAAACAGAAGGGCCTAAGAGGGTCCGACTTTGTCCGGTGCTGGGTGTCCCGCCGGATCCAGCCTCTCCAACATCATGGTAACCGACTAATGCTCTCCATCACGTCGTCAAAGAATGATTTCCTCCGCATCAGCCCCAAAGCCTACACGACAAAGGATTATGTAAGCCAGATCAAGTGGCTGATAAGGGAGAGGATCGAGAGGAAGATTCCGGAGGTGTCCCTTGACATGCACACAGCGGAAGATCCCGGTGTGACGGTAAGCTACAGCAACAACCCTTTTTATGTGCTCATCTTTATGTTATTTCGCAATACTGAGATACTATCTTCTTTTCAGCTTGCTAACCTCCCTGAGTCGGAGTTTGCTCCCATCGAGGGATATCCTCCTAAATTTTCTCAGGAGGAGGAATTGGTTCCACAGCCGGATGTTGTTCCCCGGAAGCGCAAAGCTCCGACACTGGCTATCGGCACAAAGGAGGTGCCCGTTGTGAAGAGGTAACTTTCCTCACAATTTCTGCCTTTGTACTTTGTTTGCAATTCTTTCCGAGATGTAATGTTCTTTGTTCTATTACTTTCTCAGAGCTAAACAGCTCATCAAGGGCAAGGGGAAGGGAGTTACTACCAAGCCTCTGCGTCAGTCGAAGTTAAATTTGACTTCTCCTGCCATGGCTCCTATGACTCCTGCCCCTCAGCCTTCTGCAGCGCCGGAGATTACTCCATCTCCGACCGTTGTAGAAGATCTGACTCCTTTAGCAGAGCCAGGGATCCTTGAATCGCAAGCCGACGTCACCATGGGTGACTCGGGCACTGATAAGGGTGAACCCTCTTCGGGTAATGATCCCTCAGCAGAAATCTTCGCCGACAATCTCCTAAGCAATCCAGGACTTGCCAAACTTGGCCTTTCTCAAAAATCTGCGGAGGAAATCCAGTGGTTGGCCTGGCAATGTTTAGACAGCTGGACCATTACTGCCGAAGAAGAAGCATAAGAAGCGGAGGACGTCAAGTACTCCGAACTTCTTGAACAAGTCCGCCTTCGCAACGAGGGACTGAGAGCTGGCGTGCTACCACCTCCACCAATGATCTCGCTCACCCTCGCCGAGAAGGTTACAACTGAAGTGAACATGTGTTTGAGCAAGCTCACACATGAACAACATGTAAGTCAGAATTCCAACTCACTTTTTCCTATATGTTACTTTATATCATATCATCTAGCCCCCAAGCATGAAGTTTGATAGACAATCTGGGTTTATGCTTTCTTAGGATGCCAAAGAATGAACTAGTGTAGCCCCCAAGGCTCGTGCTGATATTTGTTACAATATTAGCCTGAGTCTTTAGTAGACTTCTGACTCTGGGTATTCTGACTTACAGAAAGTTAATTCATATAACCATGAATTATTGAGGAATATTTGCAACAAGCGGAAAGAGATCATAGCTCTCCGGCTTGAAAATGCTCAACTAAAAGTATCCAAGGATGAGGCTGAAGGTAATCATTTCAGTGCTCAAAACTTGTCTTTGATTTCATAGTCGAATTTTTGTTCAACTTTTGTTCTTTTGATTCCAGCACTGGTGAAATAGTCATGTGCTATGATTGAAGAGGCCGAGAATCTTAAGACCTTGGTGGTGGAAAACAAGGATCTCCACCAAGAGCTGGATCAGCTCAAGGCGGATCATGAGAAGAGCATTGCTCAAGTTCTCGAATCCTCCTCCATGGCCACCATGGAGCGTGATCATAAGATTGCGCTCCAGGATAAGAAAATCTCGAATCTCAGCAATGACTTGTTCAGAGCGACGGATATCACCAAAGCACTCCGGGCTGAACTCCAAAGTCTTCGAGAAGAGAAAAGTAAAGTCGATGATGTTATCCTTGGTATGTTTCCATCTTTCTGACTTGTCTGCATCTTTCGACTCTTTTCGATGTCGGATTTATTGTACTAACCATTTTGCATTACATGCATAGGTCCTCTGAACTTACTGGACTCAGCCTCTTTCGAGTCTCGCACCAGCCGGCTTACACAAGTCGGCGATCTGCTCCATGACTTCCGCCAGTCCATCGAGGATATTGGCGAAGCTCTCAAGGTTCCGGATATGCATAGCATGTCCGGCTTTCAGGTGCGGGGCAAGGCCAAGGATATGTCGCAGCTCGTCCAGGACTGGAACATGTCCTACGCGTGGACCGCAGCGCAGAACGCTCTCCCCATGGTTATGAGCCACCATGGAAACATGGAAATCTGGCAAGTAACCAGAGGGTACTGCAAAGTGGATGAAGACGGACATGAGAAAGACATCAAGGCCATCATGGCCTCCTATGCCGGATATGGGTGTCACGTAGCTGACTTAACCTGTTACGACACTCCGTTCTTCACCCGCGTGGACACGCCACCTCCGCCTACAGAAGAAACATCAGAAGTTTCCGATGATGACCAAACCATATCGGATTTGGACATCTCGAAACGTTATCAAGGCGACGTATCCAGCGAGCCGGCAGCTCCTACCTCTCCCCCTGCATCATAGTCATCAGAAAAACAATGTATTAATCTGAAAACATTTTGGGTCTGTAAATAAGTAGTATGATACTTTTGCTAGTGCCAAGTTTTTATCTATTCAGCACTTTTTGCTTAAACATTTATGTGCCTGAAATGTTTGCATAAGCACTTGTGTTTTTTGTCTGCACTTATCGTTTATCTAGCTTTCCGCCTCGTTCCTTTCGTGAGCCGGCCAACCTATAGCACGGAAACTTTGCCGAGCAACGGAGCTCAATTGCTAAACCAGTTTAAACTCGGAAACAAAGCCGTCCTCCAGTACCAACAATTCACTACTCGGAAAATACCCGCATTCGGCAATCAGACAAATAACCAAAATACAGACTATAAAATTTAAATTTATACCCGAAGGTAGCATTATTAGAATCGGAAATCTAAACCATAACAAACATGAGCATAAAGTACTTTCAAGTATTCTAGGAATTTCGACTGTGACATGATCATTCAGAAATAAGATGGTAGTATAAACTTCTCAGGAAAAATTTGAGGCAACCAATACTTTATTTCTTTTTGAACATGTACACATATATGATTACAAAGAAAGATAAACTAAGAATAAAAGGGACGTAGCTGAGCAATATTCCATGGTCTGTCTAATTCTTCAGGATTTGTACTGCCTCCCACTCTCTTTCTCTTCTTAGTAGCAGGTCTTTCTTTGACTAGCCTCATATCAGTTAGGTAGTATGAACCATTGTGCAATACTCGACTAACCAAAAAGGGCCCTTCCTATACTGGGGAAAGTTTGTGCTTTCTTTGCTGCACAAGCTGGAGAACCAAATCGCCTTTATTAAAAGACCGGTTTCTAACTCTCTGGCTATGATACTTGCGTAACTTCTGCTGATAGGCTATTGATCTCATTTCAGCAACGATGCGAACTTCTTCGACTAAGTCGAGATCATTTTGTCAAGAAATCTTGGCATCCTCTTTGATATACGCGGCAACTCTAGGAGAATGATGAATCAAATCACTAGGAAGAACTGCTTCAACACCATAAACCAAGAAGAAAGGTGTGTATCATGTTGACCTGTTCGGAGTTTTTCGCAAGCTCCATATTACATAGGGTAATTCTTCTGCCCAAGCCCCCGCAGCACGTCGTAGTGGTGCTTCGAGTCTTGGTTTTAGGCCTTGTAGCATTAAACCATTTGCTCTTTCGACTTGTCCATTAGTCTGCGGATGTGTGACTGACGCAGTGTCAAGCCGGATATTTTGTTCATTGCAAAATTCGGCAAGCTCTCCCATAGAGAAATTACTCCCGTTGTCCGTGATAATGCTATGCGGATAACCATACCGGATTATAACATCCTTGACAAATCTTCTGGTTGTTGCTCCATCACAACTAGTGAAGGTTTAGCCTCGATCCATTTGGTGAATTTATCCACCATCACTAAGAGGTGAGTAAATCCATTTGGAGCCCGTTTAAACGGTCCTACCATATCAAGCCCCTAGACTGCAAAAGGCCATGTTATGGGTATTGTTCGCAGATGATCAGCCAGAACATGAGCTTGCTTGGCGTATTTTTGGCAATCTTTGCACGTCTTGACTAGCCATTTGGCATCTGCCTTGGCTGTAAGTCAGAAAAAACCGTGTCGAAAAGCTTTTGCCACTAAAGATTTGGCTGCAGCATGGTGACCATACTCGCCTTTGTGGATTTCTCTTAAGATTTCCACTCCTTCTTCCGGAGATACGCAGCGCTGAAAGACCCCAGACACACTCCACTTATAGAGCTCACCACTAACTATAGTATAAGCTTTTGCTCGTCGGACGACCTGCCGGCTCAGAACTTCGTCTTCGGGTAATTTACCATCTACCAAGTAGTAAAGGTAGGGTTGAGTCTGACTAGGAATTACAGCCAGAACTGCTATTAAAGGTGAGTCGGATTTGGTCGGATATTCCTTGTCTACTCCTTTTATTGAAGGAACTTTAAGGTGCTCTAAAAAGTGCCATCTGGGACCTCTTTCCGTGCAGAGCCTATCCGAGATAATGCATCTGCTTCCTCATTTTCTGCTCGAGGGATGTGTTGAACCTCAAACCCTTCGAACGATTTAGATAGATCATCCATGACAGCTTTATATGCGGCCATGTGCTTATTTGCATTACAAATATCTGACACTTGTTGAGCAACAAGATCCGAATCTCCGTAACACATCAAACGTCGGATGCCAATATCCTTAGCAATCTAGATTTCATGCAGCAGTGCTTCATACTCGGCAATGTTATTTGTTGCCGTGAAGTGGATCTGCAACACATATAAAGATTATCTCCTTGGGGTGATTTGAGTACCACGCCAGCCCCCGAGCCCCCTCGAGCCTTAGATCCATCAAAATATAGGGTCCAATATTCTGACTCAGGGAGGGTCATATTCTCCTTTGTCTCTGTCCAATCAGCAACAAAGTCAGCAAGGATTTGGGATTTGATTGATGTCTGAGGTTTATACTCAATATCAAAAGCTGAAAGCTCTATGCCCCATTTTGCGACGCGTCTTGTAGCTTCGCTATTATTGATTATACCTCTCATGGGATTTGTGCTCACCACGGTAATTGGATGTTCCTGAAAATAATGTCGTAACTTACGGGATGCGAAGAACACACCATAATCTAGCTTTTGATAGTGTGGATACCGCTGTTTTGATTCAGTTAGGACCTAGCTGAGATAGTAAGTCGGACGCTGCACCAGGTGTTCCTGATTTTCCTCTAGTCTCTCCACTACCATGACGACACTGACGACCCTATTTGTCGCAGCGAGATAGAGCAACATCAGTTCCCTTGGTTCCGGTGCTGCAAGGATAGGAGCAGACGAGAGTACTTCTTTCAAATCTTGTAATGCAGCTTTAGCTTCATCAGTCCAAGCGAATTTCTTGGTCTTTTTCAGGAGCTTGTAAAGTGGTGCGGCTCTTTCTCCGAGCTGGCTTACAAACCGACTAACTACAACAATGCAACCAGTTAGTCTTTGAACGTCTTTCAGGCGAGTTGGCCTGGAAATATTGAGTATAGCCTTAATCTTGTCTCGGTTCACCTCAATGCCTCTTTGAGACACTATGAAACCTAACAATTTTCTGGCTGGGATTCCAAAGAAACACTTCTTCGGATTAAGCATTATGTTATATTTTCATAGATTGGCGAACGTTTCCTCCAAGTCGGAAATTAGTGTTTCCTTATTTTTGGACATCACCGCAATGTCATCCACATATGCATGTACATTGCGTCTGATTTGATCATGGAGGCAACGCTACATAGTGTGCTGGTACGTAGCTCCTACGTTCTTGAGCCCAAAGGGCATCGTAACGAAGCAGAAGGTTCTGAAGGGGGTTACGAATGAAGTTTTGTTTTTATCCGATTCCTTCATCCAAATTTGGTGATAACCAGAATATGTGTCGAGAAAACAGAGGAGTTTGGAGCCTGCTGTAGAGTCGATAACTCGATCAATTCTAGGCAGAGCGAACAGATCTTTGGGACAAGCCTTGTTCAAGGTAGTATAATCAACACACATCCTTAAATCAGTGGTGTCCTTTTTAGGGACCATTACAGGGTTGGCCGACCAATCAGTATGGATGACCTCTTCTATGAATCCGGCTAGCTCGAGCCGGGCTAGTTCCTTAGCTATTACCTTATGCTTTACATCGCCAAAATGTCGTAAGGACTGTTTGACGGGTTTAGCGTTTGGGTTTACATTTAGAGAGTGATCGGCAAGTTCCCTAAGTACTCCGGTCATGTTAGATGGCTGCCATGTGAAGATATCTTGATTTGCTTGGAGGAACTTGACGAGCGTGCTTTCCTATGCGCTATCTAGGCCTACGCCTATCTAGGTCACCTTGGAGGGGTCATCATCCTTCAACGACATCTTCTTCGTCTCTTCCGATGCCTTGAACTCTGGATTCGGCTTTGTTACCTCCTTCTTCATTGCGGGCATCTCAGACGGATTGATGGTATTCTTGATCTCCTAATACTCCTGGGCATGCAGCACGGCTTCAGCAAAGGCAGCATTTCCGTCTTCACACTCTCGCGCTTTCTTCGGGTCTCCCCTAATGGTGATCACGCCGTTGGGACCTGGAATTTTCATCATATTGTAAATGTAACACAGTCGAGACATAAAATCCTAGTAAGCCGGACATCCAAATATAGCGTGGTACATGCTCTTGAACGAGACCACTTCGAAGGAAAGTTCTTCCGTCTGGTAGTTCTTTGGAGATCCAAAGGTAACATCCAAAGTGATTTCTCCTAGGGAATTTGCTTGTCTTCCGGGGACAACTCTATGAAAGATCACGGAGCTGTGATTTAGCTGGGTCTCCGAGATTCGCATCCGGCATAGCGTTTCGACATACAGAATATTAATGTTGCAACCACCATCCATGAGGGTCTTGGAGAAACCATAGCCGTCAATAAGTGGGTTGATGACTAAGGCGTATTTCCTCGCATGTGCAACTTAGGCGGATGATCAGCGCGGTCAAAGGTGATTGCAACTTCCGACCAGTCCAGATACTGGGGGACAACCAGAATTATCATGTTGAGCTCATGCAAAATTGCTTTCTTGACTTTAGCTGGTTGAGATTCGAGGAAGGTGACGTAGGTGTCTTTCTTGGTGGGGAAGGTTTTCTTCCCCTCTAGCTTGGGGTTTGAAGTATCAGCTTCCTCCATGTCGGAATCTTCCTTGGTCGCTTTATCCTTTTCGGGATTCTTCTTTCCCTTCTTCCGCTTAACCATGTAGTCAGCGGTGTCATCTTTCTTGATGTCGTCATTAAAACGGCACTTGGCGTCTGTGTGAGACGAGCCCCCATTGGCGTCTAGGTAATGCACACATGGGTTATTGGCAATGTCGGCCCAAGAGTAGGTTTTGCCAGGCTGCTGGTCTCCTCTACCTTGGACTCTTGATGTCCCACGACCGCGTCCGCGGCCACCGCCACGTCCTCCTCATCCTCCAGACCCGAAAGTATCAGTAACCATGGTTGTTTCCGCGTTGGGCTTTTCTTCCGAGGTGTTCTTGCGCTTCTGAGCTTGCTTCTTTGGTTGTTTTGCCGACTGTGGCACAACTAGGGCATTCAGTAATCCCTCTGCGTCGTCGTCACCATCTACATACTTGCTCGCTATTTCTATCATCTCTCCCAAATCAGTGACCTTATCACACTTCAAGCGATGACGTAGTAAACCAATTGGGAGTCCTGCAATGAAAGCTTCAATCGCAGTTTGGTCCTTTACTCCTTCACAGGAGTTTTTGGAGTCGATCCATCGTCCGAGATAATCACGGCAAGTTTCTCTAGCTTTCTGGGTGCAACGCTGTAGGTCTCCTACCGTACAAGGCCTCTGATATGTGCCTTCAAAATTTCGAAAGAACGCACTTTGCATGTCATACCAGTTGTGGATGGTGTTCTCCGAAAGTTCATTGAGCCATGATCGTGCCGTCTTTCGCAACATAAGTGGGAGATATCGGGTTGTGACCAAACTGTTTCCGCCTTTGGCGATGCAGCAAGCCTGGAAAAAATCCTAGAGCCAAGTATTTGGCCAAGCCACACCATCGTAGGGCTGGATATGTCTTGAGATAGCAAATCCTTCCAGGAATTTTATAGCTCTTATGTGTGGTCCGAAGCACTTTGGGCCCACGTATATGTCATCATTTTCATAGCGTCGCGCCTCTATGTTGGAGTTAATCCGGTGTAACGCGTCACTTGGAGACAGAGATCGCCGTCCTGAGTAACGGCTATGGCTGCGGTGCCATGGAGCCAGACTTCGGCTTCTACCACCGCCTCCTCCGCCACGACGCTCTCCTTGGCCTCCTTGAGAGTCGTGTGATGGCTACTTGGCGGAGAGGGTGGGGCAGCTAGATTGTTTCCAGCTGATTGCCGGCCTCCATCCGGAGCGTCATTATTCTGGTTCTGGGAGGGTCTTCATTCCGACGAGCCCCCTGCCGGCTTGTCTCAGAATGGTTTCCGTCGTTTCTTCGTCCGTCACTCCCACCATGGTGGGGCTCAGCCGGACGGCTTGTAGGTCTAGGAGGTGGCATCCTTTGACGGTCCTCCTCCCGACGTTTCTCTTTATCATCTTCCATGCGATCGCTCGACTCTCGTCGGGGAGGATTCCTCGGATACAGTGCAACAATTGCCTCTTGCTCAGCAGCTGGAGCGACGTTGCGCCAGTCACGTGCAGTTCTATGATGCTGCCCTGAAGATCCGGTTCTTGAGTAATTGTCTTCCCGACGGTCGGAACGGTGATGCTATTCTGGAGCACGTTGGGGCCTTACGTCGTTCTAGGCCAGATCCGTGCGACATTGGTCGGATTGGGAGACCAGTTTTCCGCTTTTGGATTTCGCGGCCTTTTGCTGCTCTAGACCCTTGGTGAGTAGCTTGATGCCCAATCGAACCTATTCTGGGCCTGGATTATTTGCTAGGATTTCTCGAGTTGCAATAGTGTTTTGCACTAGTGTTGGATACACCAGATCGCCCTTGCTATCGAGTCGAGGCATCCCATGGTCTTCTCCAAAGTGGACTTTGTGAACTTCCGGGAATTGGTCATCACGAGTGACGTTTCCGGGTCTTCTGATGCTCCCGAGAGATGTACTTCTCCACAGTTGACATGCGTTTCTTTTCTTACTTGATGTTTTTGGCTTCATCCAGGAGTACTTGGCGACGCGCTTCTAAGGTATGGGCCCTTTCATCCAGTTCTTCAGCAGTAAGTTCTACAGTTGTAGGGATAGGTGTGGTTAATGCAGCATCGATGAGTTTACGCGCACCTTCAGTGATCACGTGTCCATCCACCGATTCTTCTTTGGGCTCGTCTGGGATAAGCGCTCCATCCGAGTCTTCCTCATATTCCTCGGTAATCACTTCCTCTGTCGGAAGATCTTTTGCCGGGGTCTTGTTCTTCTTCTTTGCCTTCTTGGCAGTGCCGGTAGAAAAGACGGCTTTGGGCCCATTTCCCAGAGTCAAGCTCTGTTTGGTATTTTCAGCCATTTGGTCCTCGGGATTATCTCCGAGATCCATGTTGTCCTACGTTTTAGGAGAGTTTTCTCCGAATCCTTCGTCCATGGCTTCTCCTTCTGCTGCGGCTGTGGAGTTAAGCTCCTCTTCATATTCCGCGAAGAACTTCCGGAAATCTACCAACGTCATGGAATCATCCAAAGATGCCGGTAAGTTGACGCCTGTTCCGATTGCCTCTAGTACTGAGTCTTCGTTGTCTCCAGCATCGGTAGAGCCAGATCCGGATCCAACGTATTCGACAAAGTGCGATGTGCGCTCCCTAAGATGGTTGCGGTCTTCATGGTAGGCTTCGTCGAAACGCCTGATGGTCTCCAGGATTGCATCCATGCTTGAGTTTTGCATCATCATGCGCCTTAGCGTATATCTCAGGAAAGGCATGCCTGTTCCGACGTCATCAGAGCCGGAACCAGAGTTATCTTCTTGCTCTTCCTGGATTTCGACCTCCGTAGGTGGGTTGATCTGGGATTCAACCTCCCAAGGGAGATCCGCTCTAGATCTGACTTATACTGCGAGATCTGCTGCAGGTTCAGCTTTTTCCACTATCTCCGCAACTAGTGAGGGCTGGGTGGGATTAGGGTTTTCTGAGATCCGGAACTATGCCGCCTCCGCGGACAAACGGGACCCAGAAACCTCTTTTGCCTCTATCATCACTACTGGGGTGGGTGGGACAGGTTCAGCGAAGCCGATGTAAACATCGATCTCACCAAAAGACATGATGGTGTAGGTGGTCACGGCTTCCCAAGCCGGAATCCAAGTCTCGTCAAGAACGATGAGAGGGACGTCACTGGCGTAGAGGATGCAACCGATAGCGATGGTCTCACCAATTCTGATTCTTGCAGATTCCGCTCGGAATGCAGATCCGAAGCTCACTTGCCCCACGGTGGGCGCCAACTATCGTCGGATTGATGACATGTACGCCATGAGGGGGTCCTCGAGGCGTGTGGAAGAGAGGGATGTTATTAATACGGGGTTCCGGGACGGTGAGCACACAAGTTTACCCAGGTTCAAATCCACCAGCTTTGGATGGATCCTACTCCTGCTAGCAATCCAGTAGTACGGCGGAGCTGGAATATGGGTTACAAGGGTTTCGCCTGTGCGAGTTGAGATTGTAGACTATTGTGAGGGTGCCCTAAAGGCTATCCCTAGGATGTCTTATATAGATATCCGGCCTAGGGTTTACATGAGAGATCTATCCGGCTATGACTAAGAGTCCGTTATGGAGTACATCTTGAACTACAAGTAACACTATAGGCCTACGTCGGTAAATCTTCTAGGCCTTCCCGTAGCCGGACTAGACTCCGTTTCTTCTCCCTGACTGGGTCGCCCATGAAGCGAAGCTCTAACCCGAAGTGGGCCACGCTGGTCAGTGAGGTATGTTGAGGATATCCGGAAAGTATATCCCCAACATACTTTTCTTTAATGCCTTTAAGTTAGGCATAAGAAGCAAGAAAGTAATCAAGTGTTCTCAAATGAAGATGTATTAAGAGCAAATTTTGTTTTAATAGGAGAGGCAAAAGGAATCTTCTCTCTCTCTTCTTAGGGAAGTGTTCTATACATTTCTTGAGTGGAAATTGATATTTAATGGTGCCTTCTTTCATATCAATAATGGCACCAACAGTTTTAAGAAAAGGTCTTCCCAAAATAATAGGACAAGAAGCATTGCATTCAACATCCAAAACATAGAAATCAATGGGGACATCGGCATTGTTAACCATAATAAGAACATCATTAACACTCCCCATGAGTTTCTTTTTAGCATTATCATCAAGTGGGACATTTAAATAACAATCTTCAAGAGGTGGCAAATCAAGCATTTCATAAATCTTTCTAGGCATAATAGAAACACTACTATCAAGATCACATAAAGCTTTGAGATCAAAATAATTCACTTTCATATTAATCATGGGTTCCCAACCATCTTCTAATTTCATAGGAATAGAAGCTTTATGTTTCATCTTTTCTTCTTTAATTTTTATTAGAGCATCAGTAATGTGTTTTGTAAAGGCCATATTCATAGCACTAGCATTAGGACTTTTAGCAAGCTTTTGTAGGAATATAATAACTTCAGACATGTTGCGACCATCAAGATCAAAATCATAATTATCATCTAAAGTAGTAGAGCTATTGTTTCCCATATTTCGAAGAATTTCAGCATTTTTATTAGAAAAGGTTCCATTGGGTTTACTAGCTTCAATATTAGTGGTAGTGATAGTAGAAATACTAATATTTCAAGCAATTTCATCTTCTCTTTCCCACTTAGCATGCAATTCAGCTAATAGTCTAACATTTTCATCAATTCTAACTTGTATGGCATTAGTAGCAGCAAAGGGATTCTCAATAGTTTCAGGTTTAGCAGCCATTTTATTCAAAGAAGATTGTGCTTCAGCCAATGATGCTATATTTCTTTCAGAATTAGAGAGTTTTCCTCAGTAGTTTTATTGAAAACAGTTTGTTTACTAATAAAATATTTAAGCATAACTTCAAGTTCAGAGGGTGCACTCCTATTATTGTTGTAGGAATTTCCATAATCATTACCATTGTTGGGACGATATGGCCTATAATTATTATTACCAAAATTATTCCTGTAGGCATTGTTGCTAAAATTATTATTCCTTATAAAGTTCACATCAACTTTGTAACATCCCAAAACTCTAATCCAAGGTTATTAAGATCCAAATCATCAAAATTAGGGTTAACAAAAACTTTTCCAATTAAAATTATTAAAGCATTCATATGTGTGTGCATTTAAAATAGGAGTTGATTTGAATTGCCTTGTTTAAGTGATCCATTGCTTGTAAAATGATTCTTAGGTGAAATAAACATCATCTAGATCATTCCCAAACAAATCCCAAAGAAAAACAAATCAAAATGAATAAAAGAAAGAAATGGTCATTTGTGCCATTTTAATCAGCATGCCTACTTTGGCTATTCCTAGGGCTCAATTCTTAACAGAGACAAATGTGGATCTTTGCACCCCTTGCTAGTACATGTAATGATGTACCAAGGCCCACTTTGTGATCTACCAAAAAATTTCAAACACTAATTTTAAATGGCATTTGAAAATTGAATGCAGTTCATATGGGAAGATCACACTTATTCAAAAACCACTCAAATAAGCTCCACTTTCAAAACCCAAGAAACCACAGAGGCTTAAGCATGTGTATAGCAAACTCACCAAAATTCATTCAAAAATTCGAAACTTGAGTTCATGCAGCCATTGGGTCGAACACCTGGCAGGCATGAATCACACTCTAATCCTAGCTCACTGTTTCTACAGGGGTTTGTCACCCATTTGACCTCAGTTTGCTCCCTCTGTCCCTTCTAGCTCTAACCAAAGCCTAATAACCCCACCCCTTTGTCCCTAGCAGCAGTATCACGCCACCCCGAGGACATGCTCGCCGGCCAAACCTTGCCAACGCAGCAGCAGACCGCCAACCCCTCTCCGCCACTCCAGGGAGCACAGCGTGACCTCACCGCCGCCCACAGTCCACCCCACGCTCACTTCCAGCCCCTAGACCACCGAGGAACCGCCGCGCACTAAGCCTCTGCGCGCAGCCAGAGCGCGCCAGAGCGCCAACGTCGCCAGCACACCATAGACCACACCTTGACCGCAGACCGCGCGCGCCCCTCTACCTCGACCTTAGCAACCCGTGAGACACGGCCGTGCACCGCCGCGTGACCCATAGTCGTTGTGCGCCGCGTCGAGCACCGCCTCTGTCTCCCAGAGTGCGGGACGCTCCCGACCAAACGCCACCGCCCCTAGCCACGCATTTAAGTCATAGAGCACCACCAAGAGGCATGCCACCGTCCCCTACCTCAAGCCACGCCGCTAACATGTTGTGCAGCCCTCGCCGTAGTCGCCTGCCCATCCCTTTTGGTCGCCTCGTCGAGCTATAAATAGAGGCCACCCCAACACAAACCACTCACACCATTGCACTCCCCTCTCCTCACTGGTCCTTCCCCACCTCTAGCCGGAGCAGCTCGAGCACTTGTTCGCCGGAATTTGGCCGGAGAAGCCCACTGCAGAGGAGGAGAAGGCACCGTCGATTTCGTCCACCTCAGGAGCTGCAGTGACCACCCCTGAGCCTGCCCTCGATAGCATGTTTGATCGCCCCCATCGCCGTTGTAGTTGGAGCCCTAGTATGCCCCCTGAGCACCCCCACCGAGCCGCTAGGGTTAGACCTCGTCGGTGACCTGTCCGTCGTCGACGACGAGCCCCAGCCGTAGATCCTAGTTCTAATCTAACGGCCCACAACGCCCCGTACCGCTTCGTGTGTAAAGAGCCGCTGACCGGTGGACCCCCCTGCAGCTGTCCTCTGTGCCGCGGAACGCCACTGGGCCAGCCCGTTTACTTTCCCACGTGACCCATTTAATTCAAACTTAGATTTTCTATTTAGTTTAAACCTAGTTATGTCCCTTAGTTTAAAAATCCATTCAGAGAGATTTACAAATCCAAATGGAGTGATTCCATTTTAGTTAGAAAGCTACTGAAAAGATCTACCCAAGACCATTGGATTTAATTCAATTACAATTAGAGATCTCTCCTAGTAAAAATAACAAGATAGAAGCTTTTGCACATTCAAACTTTCGATAGTACCGACCAAGCTTTCGAGGAGGAGGAGTTCTATCAAAAGGAGGAAGAAAACTTCAATCACTGCACCAACCAAGGCAAGCCACCATTAACAATGCAAGCTAACCCTTGCAAGCTAGATAATCTAAGTAGATGCTTTAGGCATGCTTTGGCTATACCACTTTGACCATTACTTATCCCAAGTGTTATTTTCAAAGCTTTACTTCCTTTACTTTACCAAAGTCCTTTACTTGTTTTGAAGGTAGCATAAAGAGTATAAAACTTGACCTATTTAGATAACTTTAGATGTCATTCTATGGCATGAGATTGACCCCATCTTTTCACCTTAGTGAACACCCTTAACTTAGTAGTTTAGAGTAGATCAAAAACTTGAGTCACTCTAGATGGGAATACTTGGTGAAAATGAATTATGAAAACCTTGGAATGATGAGTCATTCTATTGAGATGTTTTGACATGTGTTGAAGAACACAAATGGTTTATGATGGTGAAAATGTTGAGGCATGAGCCTTAACCCTTTTACAAAAACTGATGGTTGGATTCGGATGCGATACCATTCCAAATTGACCGTACAACCACAATACCTGAATTGGGTACGGCTTAGCCGGAAGTTTATATGCATTAGTATTAGTTCCCTCGCGGGAGAGGTTTGAGCTGAGGCTACCTCTCAATGTTGTCCACCTATCAAGTGCCCAAGATGACAGATGGTCATGGTTGGGAGGCCATGCTCATAGGAGAGGTGCTTATACTAGGGTGTGTAAAGGAAAGGTTATGTTTGATTATCTGCATACTAAGTATGATGATTCAGGGTTATCCCTGATAGATGTATCGAATCTTGTGGTGAAAGTGTACCACCTCTGCAGAGTGTCAAACTATTCGAATAGCCGCGTCCGCGGTTATGGACAGTTGGAATGGCCATACTGTTTCATTGTCAGATGCTTTCAAAATAACTTATGAAAGGAATGATGAATCTTGACTTGAACACAACAGGGTTGTGTTTATGACACTAGCTTCCCAACTTACGTGATTCTAGAACTTTATTATATCTTTCTTTGCTTCTGAACTCAGCTTAGGTTGCAAAGTTAACCTTTTAGTCAAACTTAGAGTTAGCACTTCACTTTAGAATTATACTACTTGTTAGTGGTAGTTTGCGAGTACTTAAAGAGTACTCATGGCTTTTGTCCCTGGCTATTCTCATGGCCAGACTATGAAGGAGACTACCAAGATGATGGCCAGCAGGATGGCTATGATAACTAGGACTATCTTCCTTCATCAGCATTGCCTGTGCCCCTCAAGATGGACCCCACCGCTATGCTTATCTTTTATTCCGCTGTTTGTTGTATTAAGACTGGATCATGAGATCCTTATTTGTGTAAGACCTTATGTATGGTTTGTAATGGATGATGTACTGTGATATCCAATCTGCTATGTCTTGCAAAAATGGTAATCCTAGGATTGTGAGCTATGGCATAACAGGCATCTGGGATTAAAAACCCGGGTGTCCACAAGTTGGTATCAGAGCCATCATGACCATAGGAGACCCTAGTTAGAATGGACGTCCGAACAAAAACTTAATTACCAAACCAAAGTGAGTATTTATGAAAAACTATTTCCTCTCTTATCCTTGGGAATTCATTCTTTCTCAAAAATTCATGTTCCTCAAAATTCTTACATTACTACTTAAAATTTGACACACTTGATCACTTCACTCATTTCCTCATCCTTAATTCTTGTAGATGGAAACTTAGTTCAGCAAGTTCTACCAGTTGGGAAACGGAGGTCAGCTGATCTTCGAAAGGGATCTGGATTCACTGTCGGAGTTACTAGGATGCCCACATCCGAAGTTTCTTGGAGCTCAACTTCCAAGACCCCCAGGAGGATATTTGTAGTGGCTCGTAACCGCTAATCTTCGAGGAAGCATCGAAGCACCAATGTCCGGGAGAATTCAGTTCTCCGTGAGAGAGAACAACTGGCTAGATGGATTAGCCAGGGCAATGCATGAAGCTCTCGCACGTCTATGTGCCCTCAGTGTTAACCAGATCCAAGGAACCCGTTTTGCTCACTATGCAAGACGTGACTTCATGGGAATGCCGATGGAGATGCCAAGTCATCCAGAACTGAAGCGCCAAGTGGAGAACCTTGACTTCCTGTTGTACGATCGTCAGAAGGAGTTGGAAAATGCTAGGGAGTTCACCAACCACAACCGTGCCATCGCCGACTAGAAGGCCTAGACTTTCTCATTGCGTGTCAAGGACCGTCGGTCCCTTCGTCGCCAGCGCGAGAAGAAAGATTGCACCATCACCCGTCTTCGCAAGAAGGTGGCCGACCTCGAGAAGACCGTCAAGGAGCAGGAAGCTCAGCTTGCAGCCAAGGAGGAAGAAGAGGAGGGTGAAGACATCCAGGGAGACATGGATTCTTACCTCAGTAATGATGATGAGTTTCTAGAGGAGGATGTGGTGGACTTCTACACTGACGATGATGACTCCGACTTCATCGATGATGAGTAGATGCACTAGAGCATTTTCGTAGCATGAGATGTATCGGTCCCACTGTATCGTAGCTTGCAAAATGGTTCTTAAAACCATCTGTTTTTCTTTGTTGTGGTCTGTGTTGTATCGGGTGCCTGTTTGCATGAATGAAATGGAGTTAGTTGCAAAAACCTGAGTCAAACTCAAAGTTTTAGCTTGAAACCAAAACCATGAACCTTAGAACTTTCCCTCTTACCCCCTTATCTGATTCAATCTTCAGATGACTCGTGGAAACCAAGGAGGGAGCAGCTCGTCGCAAGACCCAATGCTACAGATTATGCAAATGTTAGTTGCAGACCGTGAAACAAGCAGGGCAGAATGTCAGGACAACTTAGCAACATTGCAGTAGATAACTCAGATGGCCCAAAACAACCAATGGCATGGAAATCAGGATCATCATGGATCCAAACTCAAAAACTTCCAGAATACCAATCCCCCGATCTTTAGTACTTCAGAGAACCCACTAGATGCTGATGACTAGTTGCAGACAATGGAAATCAACTTAGAAGTTGCAGGAGTTGATGACAACGAGAAAGTTCTCTTCGCCACCCATTATCTGGCAGGAGATGCAAGAGCATGGTGGAACAGTATCTGCACCATGAACCATGGTCAAGTGATGACATGGGAAGCCTTCAAAATCAAGTTCAGTCGCACCCACGTGCCGCAAGGTCTAGTCACCAGAATGAGGGATGAATTTTGAGAACTGAAGCAAGGAAGAATGACTGTGGTGGAGTACCGTGACAGTTTCCTGTCGCTTGCAAGGTATGCACCTGATGAGATCAACACAGAGGCCAAGAAGAAGGAGAGATTCCTGAACGGACTGCATGATGAGATGTAGATTGTCCGCGTCAACATCCGCTTCGAGGATCTCGAAGAGCTAGTCGACTTTGCCATTCAGATGGAAGGGAAGATTAACCAGGCAAACAACAACCACAAACGTCGTATGATGCAGCAATCTGGATCCAGCAGCCACCAGAAGTACCGTCCCAACCCCTCACCAGGATATGCACCAAGGAACAATCGACCCCCAATGTCTCGCCCAAGCTACCCCAACCGTAGCGAAGGCAATGTGAAGTCCGGAGGAAACAATCACAACTCCGGCAACGCCAACAACTTCAACTGTGCACCTTCCAAGAACAACAACAACACTGCACCCAGAACTGGCAGCAATGTTGTGCCCGTCACAGCAAAGGACAAGTCCCAGATCACTTGTTTTGAGTGTGGAGTGAAGAGTCACTATTCCAATGAGTGTCCCAAGAAGACTGCTGCCACTACCAATGTGAATGCCCCAGCTCAACAGTAGCGTCGTGTTCAACCAGGGAGAAGATTTGCCCCAGGGAACCCTCACAACCGCAACGTCCGTCTCTTCCACATGAACGCCGAAGAAGCCCAAGAAGCGCCAGATGTAGTGCTGGGTATGCTTTCTGTCAACTCATTTTTAGCAAGGGTATTGTTTGATTCGGGAGCATCGCATTCATTTGTCACCGAAGAATTTGCATGCACTAGTAAGATTCACCCAACCAACTTGAAGCATGTCATGATAGTTCAAATCCCTGGGTCAACTACAAAAGCTAGAAAATTTTGCAAAGTTGTGCCTATCTGAATACATGGGATAGATTTTTATGCCAACCTAATAGTACTCGGAACCAAAGGATTGGAAGTAGTACTAGGTATGGACTAGATGTCAAGGCATAAAGGAATGATAGACTGTGCTACGAAAGCCATCACCATGACCAGTAGCTCTGGAGTCACAGTAGAGCATATATCTGAAACCTTACCTCGTCAATTCAAGTGCAACAAGAGTCTAGCCCTACCCACCATAGACCAAGTAAGAGTAGTCTGTGAATACCCCGACGTATTCCCAAATGAATTGCCAGGTACGCCCCCGAATAGGGATATTGAGTTCATTATCGAACTAATCCCCAGAACCGGACCCATAGCCTAGAGACCCTATAGCATGAACCCCTCAGAGTTAGTGGATCTGAAGAAGCAGTTGGATGCTATGTTAGCAACAGTCTTGATTCAACCAAGCGCATCGCCATGGAGATCACCAGTGTTATTCGTCGACAATAAAGATGGAGGCAACCATTTGTGCACAGATTACAGAAAGTTGAATGACGTCACCGTCAAGAACAAGTACCCCTTGCTAAAAATAGAGGATCTATTTGATAAGTTGACTGGAGCTCAGGCATTCTCAAAGATTGATCTTAGGACTGGTTATCACCAACTTAAGATTCATGCAACGGATATTCCAAAGACCGCCTTTACTACTCGCTATGGTTTATACGAGTATACGGTTATGTCTTTTGGATTAACCAATGCCCCTGCTTATTTCATGAATCTCATGAATAAGATCTTTATTCTATCCACCCTGGAGGAACGAAGATGTATCAAGATTTGAAAGAGCAATTTTGGTGGCACAAGATGAAGAGAGAAATCGAAAGCTACATTGCCAAGTGTGACATCTGTCAAAGAGTCAAAGAAGAGCATCAGAGACCCACAGGACTGTTGCAACCATTGCAGATTCCAGAATGGAAATGGGATTCCGTAGGAATGGACTTGATCACCGGTTTGCCTACTTCCACTAGGGGAAATGACTCAATCTGGGTCATAGTTGATAGATTGCCCAAGGTAGCTCACTTCATACCTATCAAGACTACCTACCAGAGTTCGAAGCTAGCAGAACTGTATATTGCTAGGATTGTTAGTCTCCATGGAACCCCTAAAACCATAGTATCAGATCGAGGAACCCAGTTTACCTCGAGATTTTGGCAGAAAGTCCAGGAAGGATTAGGCACCAAGTTGAACTTCAGCACCGCTTATCACCCGCAAACTGATGGACAAACTGAAAGAGTCAACCAAATCCTAGAGGATATGTTAAGAGCTTGTGTTTTGGAGTACGGATCAAAATGGGAAGACTGCCCGCCTTTCACAGAATTCTCATATAACAACAGTTATCAAGCTAGTTTGCAAATGGCACCATTTGAGTTCCTATACGAAAGGAAGTGTCGTACCCCCTTGAATTGGTCACAAGTAGGAGAGAGTCAGATTTTTGGACCCGGCATTCTCTGAGAAGCCGAAGAGAAGGTTCACAAAGTCCGTGAGCACCTCAAGACCGCCCAGTCTAGACAGAAGAGTTATGCGGACAAGAGAAGGAGAGAACTGACTTACAATGTCGAAGATTTTGTGAATCTCAAGGTTTCGCCATTGAAGGGAACGCAACGCTTTAGTCTGAAAGGAAAGTTAGCCCCCAGATATATCGGACCATTCAAGATTCGGAATCGTCGAGGAGAAGTATCGTATCAATTGGAACTGCCTAAAGAGATGTTAGCCATCCACAACGTGTTCCATATCTCGTTACTTCGTAAATGCCTAGAAGTGCAGGAGAAGACTGAAGTTTTCAAAGACATAGATCACCGAGCTGTGGAGATCAACAATGACCTGACATATCATGAAGTACCCATCTGTATCTTGGAGGAAGCTTACAGAACCACCAGAACCAGGAGTGTCAAGTTTCTCAAGATTCAATGGAGCAACCATACCGAGGAAGAAGCCACCTAGGAGCGAGAAGATTACATTAGGACAGAGTTCCCAGATCTCTTTAGTTCCTAGTTTTCTTTCGTAAATCTCGGGACGAGATTTTGTTTAAGGGGGGAAGGTTTGTAACATCCCAAAACTCTAATCCAAGGTTATTAAGATCCAAATCATCAAAATTAGGGTTAACAAAAACTTTTCCAATTAAAACTATTAAAGCATTCATATGTGTGTGCATTTAAAATAGGAGTTGATTTGAATTGCCTTGTTTAAGTGATCCATTGCTTGTAAAATGATTCTTAGGTGAAATAAACACCATCTAGATCATTCCCAAACAAATCCCAAAGAAAAACAAATCAAAATGAATAAAAGAAATAAATGGTCATTTGTGCCATTTTAATCAACATGCCTACTTTGGCTATTCCTAGGGCTCAATTCTTAACAGAGACAAATGTGGATCTTTGCACCCATTGCTAGTACATGTAATGATGTACCAAGGCCCACTTTGTGATCTGCCAAAAACTTTCAAACACTAATTTTAAATGGCATTTGAAAATTGAATGTAGTTCATATGGGAAGATCACACTTATTCAAAAACCACTCAAATGAGCTCCACTTTCAAAACCTAAGCAACCACAGAGGCTTAAGCATGTGTATAGCAAACTCACCAAAATTCATTCAAAAATTCCAAACTTGAGTTCATGCGGCCATTGTGTCGAACACCTGGCAGGCATGAATCACACTCTAATCCTAGCTCACTATTTCTACAGGGTTGTGCCACCCATTTGACCTCAATTTGCTCTCTCTGTCCCTTCTAGCTCTAACCAAAGCCTAATAACCCCACCCCTTTGTCCCTAGAAGCAGTACCATGCCACCCTGAGGACATGCTCGCCGGCCAAACCTTGCCAACGCAGCAGTAAACTACCAACCCCTCTCCACCGCTCCAGGGAGCACGACGTGACCTCACCACCGCCCACGGTCCACCCCACGCTCACTGCCAGCCCTGGACCACCGAGGAACCGCCGTGCACTAAGCCTCTGCGTGCAGCCAGAACGCGCCAGAGCGCCAATGCCGCCAGCACACCATAGACCGTGCCTTGACCGCAGACCGCGCGCGTCGCTCCACCTCGACCCCAGAAACCCGCCAGGCACAGCCGTGCACCGCCGCGCGACCCACAGTCGCTGTGCGCCGCGTCGAGCATCGCCTCTGTCTCCCAGAGCGCGGGACGCTCCCGACCAAACGCCACCGCCCCTAGCCATGCATTTAAGTCACAGAGCACCGACAAGAGGCAGGCCACCGTCCCCTACCTCAAGCCACACTGCTAGCACGTTGTGCAGTCCTCGCCGGAGTCACCCGCCCATCCCTTTCAGTCGCCTCGTCGAGCTATAAATAGAGGCCACCCCAGCACAAACCACTCACACCATTCCACTCCCCTCTCCTCACTGGTCCTTCCCCACCTCTAGCCGGAGCAGCTCGAGCACTTGTTCACCGAAATTTGGCCGGAGAAGCCCGCTGCAGAGGAGGAGAAGGCGTCGTCGATTTCGTCCACCTCAGGAGCTGCAGCGACCACCCCTGAGCCCGCCGTCGATAGCATGTTCGATCACCCCCATCGCCGTCGTAGCTGGAGCCCTGGTATGCCCCCTGAACACCCCCACCGAGCCGCTAGGGTTAGACCTCGCCGGTGACCTGTCTGGCGTCGACGACGAGCCCCAGCCGTAGATCCTAGTTCTAATCTAATGGCCCACATCGCCCTATACCGCTTTGCGTGTAAAGAGCCACTGACCGGTGGACCCCCCTGTCAGCTGTCCTCTATGCCGCGGAACGCCACTAGGTCAGCCCGTTTACTTTCCCGCGTGACCCATTTAATTCAAACTTAGATTTTTCTATTTAGTTTAAACCTAGTTCTATCCCTTAGTTTAAAAATCCATTCAGAGAGATTTACAAATCCAAATGGAGTGATTCCAATTTTGTTAGAAAGCTACTGATAAGATCTACCCAAGCCCAATGGATTTAATTCAATTAGAATTAGAAACTTCTCCTAGTAAAAATAACAAGATAGAAGCTTTTGCACATTCAAACATTTTTATAAAATCAATCATGATATATTTTGAGTTGATTCCAACTCTCAAAAATCACATTTAACCATACCTATCTGAATATGTAATAATATTAAGGTTTATATGCAGTGACTTTGGACTAGTACCAAAATAATGCTATATAGGCATTTCTAGTCACTTTAAATCATTAAATAATAAACTTAAACCTAAGTAAATATGATCCAACCCTTAAATCACATTCCCACATGTGAGAATATGTGGTGATGACATGTGTCCATATGATCCCATATTTTAAGTGGTGAATATAAAATCTTAGTTAATTTTCAATGATTAGAAATTACTTTTCTTAAATAAAAAGAATGTAGCTAGTTAATAATACTGGTGATGCTTGTGATGATAATAGATCATGAAATGTGTGCCTTAGAGTGCTAATTAAACTAGTAAGTATTGTTTGGTGATTGTGTACTCCGTATGTATTTATAGACGATAGTACCGACCAAGCTTTCGAGGAGGAGGAGTTCTATCAAAAGGAGGAAGAAAACTTCAACCACTGCACCAACCAAGGCAAGCCACCATTAACAATGCAAGCTAACCCTTGCAAGCTAGATAATCTAAGTAGATGATTTAGGCATGCTTTGGCTATACCACTTTGACCATTACTTACCCCAAGTGTTATTTTCAAAGCTTTACTTCCTTTACTTTACCAAAGTCCTTTACTTGTTTTGAAGGTAGCATAAAGAGTATAAAACTTGACCTATTTAGATAACTTTAGATGTCATTCTATGGCATGAGATTGACCCCATCTTTTCACCTTAGTGAACACCCTTAACTTAGTAGTTTAGAGTAGATCAAAAACTTGAGTCACTCTAGATGGGAATACTTGGTGAAAATGAATTATGAAAACCTTGGAATGATGAGTCATTCTATTGAGATGTTTTGACATGTGTTGAAGAACACAAATGGTTTATGATGAGGAAAATGTTGAGGCATGAGCCTTAACCCTTTTACAAAACTGATGGTTGGGTTCGGATGCGATACCATTCCAATTTTACCGTACAACCACAATACCTTAATTGGGTAAGGCTTAGCCGGAAGTTTATATGCATTAGTATTAGTTCCCTCGCAGGAGAGGTTTGAGATGAGGCTACCTCTCAATGTTGTCCACCTATGCAGTGCCCAAGATGACAGATGGTCATGGTTGGGAGGCCATGCCCATAGGAGAGGTGCTTATACTAGGGTGTGTAAAGGAAAGGTTATGTTTGATTATCTGCATACTAAGTATGATGATTCAGGGTTATCCCTGACAGATGTATCGAATCTTGTGGTGAAAGTGTACCACCTCTGCAGAGTGTCAAACTATTCGAATAGCCGCGTCCGCGGTTATGGACAGTTGGAATGGCCATACTGTTTCGTTGTCAGATGCTTTCAAAATAACTTATGAAAGGAATGATGAATCTTGACTTGAACACAACAGGGTTGTGTTTATGATACTAGCTTCCCAACTTAACTGATTCTAGAACTTTTTTATCTTTCTTTGCTTCTGAACTCAGCTTAGGTTTCAAAGTTAACCTTTTAGTCAAACTTAGAGTTAGCACTTTACTTTAGAATTATACTACTTGTTAGTGATAGTTTGCGAGTACTTAAAGAGTACTCATGGCTTTTGTCCCTGGCTATTCTCATGGCCAGACTATGAAGGAGACTACCAAGATGATGGCTAGCAGGACGGTTATGATAACTAGGACTATCTACCTTCGTCAGCATTGCCTGTGCCCCTGAAGATGGACCCCACCCCTACGCTTATCTTTTATTCCGCTGTTCGTTGTATTAAGACTGGATCATGAGATCCTTATTTGTGTAAGACCTTATGTATGGTTTGTAATGGATGATGTACTGTGATATCCAATCTGTTATGTCTCGCAAAAATGGTAATCCTGGGATTGCGAGGTATGGCATAACAGGCATCTAGGATTAAAAACCCGGGTGTTGACAAACTTGCTCTTCTTGAGCAACCAAAGAGGCTAAGGGAACATGATTTGGATCAATATGAGCTTTCCCATTAACAAGCATAGACATAATAACATCAATTTTATTACTCAAGGAGGAGGTTTCTTCAACAGAATTTACCTTCTTACCTTGTGGAGCTCTCTCAGTATGCCATTCAGAATAATTAACCATCATATTATCCAGAAGCTTTGTTGCAGCACCCAAAGTAATGCTCATAAAGGTACCTCTAGCAGCAGAATCCAGTAGATTTCTTGAAGAATAATTCAATCCTACATAAAAGGTTTGGATAATCATCCAAGCAGTCGGTCCATGAGTGGGACAATTCTTTACCAAACATTTCATTCTTTCCCAAGCTTGAGCAACATGTTCATTATCAGATTGTTTAAATTTCATTATTTAACTTCTCATAGATATAATCTTAGCAGGAGGATAGTATTTTCCAATGAAAGCATCTTTGCATTTAGTCCAAGAATCAATACTATTTCTAGTTAGGGATTGCAACCATTCTTTAGCTTTTCCTCTCAAAGAGAAAGGAAACAATTTAAGCTTAATAATATCGCCATTTATATCCCTATGCTTTTGCATCTCACAAAGTTCAACAAAGTTATTAATATGAGTAGCAGCATCTTTAGTACCAATTCCAGAAAATTGTTCTCTCATAACAAGATTAAGCAAGGCAGTTTTAATTTCAAACAAAGTAGCTTCAGGAACAGGTGGAGCAATAGGTGTGCACATGAAATCATTTTTGTTGGTGCTAGTGAAGTCACACAACTTAGTGATTTCAAGAGTAGTCATTTTTTGTGTTTTTAATATAGAAAAACAAACAAGTGCAACTATTTTTGTGTGTTTTTGATAAAGAAACAAGCAAACAAAGTAGAAATAAACTAAGCAAAACAAAATTAACAAATTGAAGAGGTTGGTTATGAGGGACTCCCCTTGTGAAGATGTCCTTGACTCCCCGACAACGGCGCCAGAAAATAGCTTGATGGCACAAAATATATCGAGCTCGTTGGGGAACCCCAAGAGGAAGGTATGATGAGCACAGCAGTAAGTTTTCTCTCAGTTATGAAACCAAAGTTATCGAACCAGTAGGAGCAAGGAAACACCTCCAAGGTGTTGTTTCCAACTTGGAATCCTGCACAACACAATCATAGAACTTTGTCCCCAACTTATAGTGAGGTTGCCAATCTCACCGGTTTTGCTGAAAACAAAGGATTAAACGTATTGTGTGGAAGATAGTAATAGCTTGCAGAAAGTAAACAAAAAATAGTAAATAGTTGTAGATTGATGGTAAAAGAAAGGACTGGGGTCAATAGTTCACTAGTGGTGATTCTCCTTAAGATAGATGACATGTTGGGTGAACAAATTACAGCGGGGCAATTGACAAACATCGAGAAAGCATACATGCATATACTAATCATCTTGACTCCTTTGAGATTTGATTGGGCATTACAACATTATACATAGACCGTAATCCAACTGCATCTATGACTAATAATCCACCTTCAGGTTATCATCCGAACCCCCTACAGTATTAAGTTGCAAGCAACAGATAATTGCATTACGCATTGCATGTAAAGTAAACAATATGATTATTCAATGAACAAACGATTGCTATTTTCTCCCTAGTAGCAACAACACATCTAGTACCTTAGAGATTTCTGTCACTTCCCCAGATTACTAGAGAAATGAACCCACTATCGAGCATAAATACTCCCTCTTGGAATTGCTAGCATCTACTCGGCCAAGATATCTACTAACAACAGAGAGCATGCAAGATCACAAATAACAAAGACATGATAGAATCAATAATCAATCTGAAATAGCATCTCAATATCCATCGGATCCCCGCAAACACAACATGTAGGATTACAAATAGATGATCTTGATCATGAACGGAGCTCACAAGATCTAAACATGGTAGCACAAAGGAGAAGAACCAACCATCTAGCTACTACATGGACCCGTAGTCCAAGGATGAACTACTCACGCCTCACACCGGAGGCTTGCATGGTGATGAAGAAGGCCTCCAGTGTGAATTCTCCCCTCCGGTAGGGTGCCGGGAAGAGCTTCAGATCCCTCCCGATCTAGGAATGGAGATGACAGCGGCTACAGACTCTTTCATGGAATTTTGATCGGGTACTTAGGGTTTCTGTATCGGAGGCATCTTATAGGCGAAAGGGGAGGCCAAGGGGGTGCCCTAGGCTGCCACACCACACCCTGGCGTGGGCCACGCCTGGCCACGTTGCCAGGTGGTGTGGCTGGCCTCTAGCCCCTCTCTGTCTCGTCTTCTGGCTCCGTGTCCCCCTCGGTGAAATATTGACTTTGGCTTTTGTCCCGTCTAATTCCAAGATTATTCATTTTCTGACTTTCACGGAACTAAAAACAGCAGAAAATAGGCAGTTAGAACGGTGGCATCTTGTTAATAGGTTAGTCCAAGAAAGTGTATAAAAATACTCCAAAGTATGGACAAAACATAAGAAAGTAGATATAAACCAAGCATGGAACATCAAAAATTATAGATACGTTAGCAACGTATCAGGAACGCACGCTAAAAATACACTGATTTGCAATGTGGGAGACCGCGTGCGCCGCTCCAGCAGGCGCAACAAAATTGCACATGCTCTAAAAGTGTTACCACGGATGGCAGAAAGCGCGTGATGCATAAAAAACGTGTGGTGTGCGCCTCCAACTGTCAGAGACTCTTTAGCGCGCCATTTTACCCTTCCTCCGCTTCGCTGCCGTCAGCTCACATCGCTTCTCCACCCCACCGTGCCCGTGCCACCGCCGCTATGCCAGTCGAGCTCGTGGTACCGCGGCATCCGCGTGCGCCCCACCGACAATACTACGCCGAGATCCGCACCAGCGATGAGCACATCGGTCTCGACATGTTTGAGACCGTGCACGAGACGGCGCGTGGGTACGATGCGGTGGCGTGGCAGCTCGGGTGCCCATGTGCCTCAATAAACTTCCACGACGTGTGGACGCGTGAGCAAGCTGAGGCGCGCCGCTGCTGCACATCATCACCCAGGAGGAGCCCGCCTGACAAGATGCCCTACAGCACCTACTTCTCATCATCGAGCGGGACGAGCGCGTCCGGCTCGAGTGGGTGCAGTGGTTCCCGGAGGATGTCACCGCCGAGAGGCAGTACTACGCCAACCGGAGGCAGGCGGAGAAGGCCGCGAAGGAGGACCGCCTACGGCGGAGGGCTGGAAAGGCGGCAAGGCGGGCCTACATCAGGGTGCAGATGGCCGGTCCGACAACCATCGCCGCCGCCGACCCCGTTGGAATGATTTATGGTCATCGTCTCCGGTGTCGTCCACAAAACCGGTCTAGTTTATTCATTTTCTGCACTAGTTTATTCATTTTCTGCGCTAGTTTGTTTATTTTCTGCACAATCTATTTTGTGTACTATGTAATATATGCACTAGAGTTTATTTTCTGTTCTATAAAAAAATTAGCCTATTTTCTAGATCTTGAGGAGGTGCTATTTTTGTGCAACTTATGTTTGAGCATCGTATTTTAGCGTGCGTGCTACATTTGCTACTTTTAGTGCGCCGAATATATGGCTTCCGGTGGAGGAGAAACCGACGTCGTGCACTCTATCAAGATTTTAGCGCGCCGAGCTATAGCACGAAAACTAGAGTTCCCTTAGAGCATCTCCACTAGCATTCGTAGGACGGCCTTCCCATGACATTTTTTATCCGAACGGCAAAAAAATTCCCATTCGCTTACCGAGGCGTCCATTTTTCGCCGAATTTGGCCCATTTTATGTTTGGGGTTACAAGACCAAACTCGGGGCGCCGAGAACCTCCTAGGAATGCCGGATGAAGCGAAAAAAGAGTGGGTCAACCTTGTCGGCGACAGAACTCATTCCCCACCGCGATTCGGTTCTCTTGCGGCACGTAGTTTCCTTCTAGCTGAACCCACGCTGCCATGTCGTCGTCGGTGAAGCCTCGCCTCGCCCAGCTGAATCCACGCCTATAGAAAGGTCTGCCACCGCATCCTTTCCCCGCGGCGTAGGCCTTCTTTCGCCTTCTCTAGCCTTCACCGCAGCTCGAATCCGTCCCGAGGTTCTACCCACCTTGCCCACGAAGTGTTCGGCTTATTGCCGGTTCGGCCATGGACTTCAACGATGAGGAGTTGTTCACCCTGTTGCTGGAGGAAGAGACCGCCGTAGCCGCCAAAGATGAAGATAACATGCAGATCCTTGGCTCTTTGACCCGGCTGTACACGCAGACTGTAGCGCCAAAGCGTGGAGGCTCGGCGAAGGCTCGCCAGAAGTGCAAAGCAAGATAGCGGATGGAGGGCTACTACATGTTGTACTTCGACTACTTCACCGACGAGCCGCTGCATGATGAGGCCATGTTTCGGCGCCGTTTCAGGATGAGCCAGAAACTCTTCCTCGAGATCGTGTATGCCATCTGAGAGTTCAACCCTATTTCGTATGCAAGAATGACTGTATCAGCATGGTAGGGTTTTCCTCACTACAGAAGTGCACGATGGAGGTGAGGTTGCTTGCATACGGAGCTCTGGGTGACAGTACCGATGACTATCTCTGCAAGGTCGAGTCCACCGCCATCGATTGCTTGTACAGGTTCTACAGGGTAGTGATTGCAGTGTTTGGACCATAATACTTGAGAACACCCAATGCTAAAGAGACTGCTTAGATCCTTGCAGTCAATGAAAGTAGAGGATTTCCTGGGATGCTTGGAAGCATCAACTGCATGCATTGGCACATGAAGAACTATCCATTTGCTTGGCAAGGAATATACAAATGTCACAAAGGAGGTTGCACTGTGATACTCAAGGCAGTTGCTACATGATCTTTGGATTCGGCACTCCTTCTTTGGCATGGCAGGATTAAACAACAACATCAATGTCCTCCAGTCCTCAAATGTCTTTGCCAAGCTTGTTGAGGGTCATGCTCCTCCTGTGGATTTTGAGATCAACGGGCACCACTACAACACGGGATACTATCTTGCAGATAGCATCTATCCAAAATGGCCAACATTTGTGAAGACTATCTCAAGCCCCATGCTCCCCAAGCATTCTTGGTTTGCCAAGGAACAGGAAGCTTGTAGGAAGGACGTGAAGCGGGCATTTGGTGTGCTCCAACAGAGGTTTGTAGTTGTCTGATTCCCTACCATGACCTAGTCGAAAGATTAGATGTGGAAAGTGATGAACTGTTGTATGAACTTTCACAACATGATCATTGAGGATGAGCAGAAGCATCCAGTGGATTTGCTCGAACAGGAGGAGCCATACTACAGACAGGGGTCTCTCGTAGAGCCTGATCACCAGGCACTAGCATCGTGGGCTGCCTTCATTGCCATGCATCAGGACATCCGAGATTCGATAGTGCATCAATAGCCGCAGGATGATTTGGTGGAGCACATATGGATACGCAAGGGCAACACATAGCAGTTATGCCGAACATGATTTAGTCGGACTAGGCCAAACTATGTTATGTTTCAGTCTATGACAAACTATGTCGAACTTTGTTTAATTTCATGTCGAACTATACTGAACATTGCTATATATTAATTTTTATGCCGAACTATGTCAATTTAAGCCAAATTCAAGCGAAATATCACCGAGTTTACCTTACCTAGGGAACGAGAAAGGAAACTCGCCGCTTTTTTAGACTGAATACGTCCATCGGTGGATTTTGGCCTAGAAACGCCGAACTGGGGGGGTGTTTGTTTGGCCTTTTATCGGCTTTCCAATTAAAAAATAAGACTAATCCAACCAGGGGTGATGGGAGAAAGCACCTCTCGGGGTGCTTCCTAGGACAGCGAGCGTAGCGTTTTCGCTATTGGACATTTGGTTGATGTAAATTACGACAACAATACCACTGTGAGCTGAATCATGTCCATGCCCATCAACCCGAACGGCCAAACCATCATTTACTATATACACCCAACGACCTAGTGCTACAGTTCCTCAGGCGTCGCCCCGTGCCATGCCGCCGGCTCGGCTCCTACCGATGACCAGCCTCGTCCCTGTCGTCCTTCCCTAACCCACGCCGTCCTAGATTTCCGGGCACCTCGAATTGCACCACCAACCGACCGCCTGACCGTCAACCTCGCAAGATCCCCTCCACTTCGTGCGCATCTAGGTAGTCCTGCGGCGTATTCTTGGGATAGGGAAATTTTGAGCCAAGATGTGGGAGCTATTACACGCATGACCTTGCTTCTTTGTGATTCTGGGTGAATAATTTGGGATTTGAGCAAAAATTCGTGGACCCCTCTCCTCTCGCAGCTCTCACCCCTCCTCTTCTGAGCGTCCATCAGGTTTGGTCGGGCTGCCCCCGAGCTCCTTCCGCCGGCTTCACCTGTTGGGGGGTAGAGGGGTGGTGCCAGAGCTGGTAGGGTAGGTAGGTGTAGTGGCCATGTGCCGGTAGTGGGCAGCTTGCCCGTAGGGAGAAGTGGTGGCCAAGATCTATGCAGCAAGATCTGGGGCTTTTTTGGTTTCCTTGTCGGCGCTCTGCTGGCCAGCGGCGGTCAGGAGGCGGTGGTGGCAACCAAAGCTTCTCTGAATAAGGCTGCATCGGGTGCTGATGTCATGCTATGGCTACGAGATTCAGTATGTGCACTGGTCGGCCGTGGTGGCCGGGGGAGTTGGACTAGATCTGGCGTGCAGCGGCGAGACTTGGTGCCTTCGAGCTACACCGTGGCGCATGCGAGCGGCGTCAGGTGGTCATTGAGTGGCCTCTCTCACGATGCTCCTCTAGTTGAAGCTAGTGTTGAGAGGAGTAGCTCTGGCGGCTCGAGCATAATGCTCGGTTTCTACTTCGGTGGTTCGTCGATGCTGAGTCCCCTTCCCTGCTCTTGGCTGGCCATGGCGGCGAGGAAGAGCAGGTTAGAGGATTCTTGTCTGCCGCTGCTGGAGAAGATGGTGGCTGTCTGGTTGATCCAGGCGGCGAGTCTGCTGCCAAATCATGGAGCTTCTTGCTCGGTGGCCATGTCTGCCACCGGCATCCTCGGCCAGGAAGGTCCTGGTGCACGCCAGGAGGGCGTGTCTTCAACCTCCAAGATGAAGGCCTCTATGGAGCGCGGCATCGGCATCCTGCATCTCCAGTCAGCCAAGTGGTTCGTCCCCTGTGGGTTGAAGGTGGCCGCCGACCTGGGCCCGGTTGCGGTGGCGGGGGCTAAGGACCAGATTGCTTTTCTTGTAAACTTTTCAGGGTCCTCCTTGCATAATCGCAGGTCCTATTTGCTTGTTCAGCTTTGTAAAGGGCTTGCTTGTAATTTGTTCCCACCGCGTTGAATTATATGGCAGTTCCGGGATCTTTCTAGACCCCTTGATCATTCAATTTTGGGGAGGGGGGATTTGAGCTCTGTAGATTGGACGACCATTGAGCTCTGAAGATGAGGGGTGCCCGGACTTTGTTTGAAGAACTAGTGCTAGGTTGTAGGATTCCAAAATGGGCAACAACTAGTGTCATCCTCGGCGACTATGTCAGAGATACTGGATCTATATTGAGCTCATATTACTCTATAGGTTACGTTTGAGGGAAAGCCTGTGCGCTGAGCACTGGCTCAGCTACGTTTGAACAGTAGATAAAAAACCAATAAATGGGACGACGGTTTTTTCCACCGGCCCAAACAGCTTATCCTCTTCGCACCATTTCCTCCCCCGTCGCCGCTCACCTAGGTTCACTCCGAAGCCACTGCTATCAGCGGGCTGTTCTCCTCCCCGTGCGCCGCCTCGCCGGTGGCCAGTGGCCTGTTCGCCTCCCCATGCGCCGCCTCACCGGTGGCCAGCGGCCCGTTCTCCTCCCCACATGCTGCCCTACCCATCCAGATTTTTTCCCCAGCATAGGCGATCCTATGATCGCGGTTATGCCGGAGATCCGCCCTCTCCTCTTCATCCCCAAGCTATGGTTCCCGCCACCTCCCCTTGCAGCTCTCATAGCAGCCAACACTAGTTGTGTTGTTAGGATATGAGGAAGAAGTGCAAGGCCTCGACGACTAGCGGCAGGTGGTCACCCTCATGCCCGGCTCTAGGGCAGGGCTGGCGAGGCAGCCCATGAAACTGGGGGCCCTGCCGTAATGGCCTGACCAAACATAGCACCTGGGTAACGGTAGCTACACGGGAGAGCTTGATCGCTTGCACGCATGGGACAAAACTACAGAGCCTTGCGGGAGACCTTCAAAATCGTGAAGAAAAAACATGGCGGCTAGGTACTGGATGGTGGAGAGCTCGTGTCCCTTGTGCAGGATGAGCCTTTGTGCCAAAAAATAAAAGCTACAACTCTAGAACCTCAAGGTACGACTGCTCCCTTCAGCAGAAAATGCTTTTCTCCACTTGATTGTTGGGATATGTAGATGTAAAGCTGGGACACCATGGGACTTAATCAAAGAGAGGAATTGAGAGGTATGGACGTTAGCTGGTATAGATATTTACTTTTTGTTGATATGCAATAAGATAAGGAATGGCTTTCCATGGATTTAGATGGTAATTTTGGTTTAGTTTGGAGAAATGAAAGAGAAAACGCAAGGAAGAATATACCAGTCAATCGTTTTCATTTTTATGGGTAAGGTGTACCAGCAACCAATGTCAGATGTTGGAGCAAAATGCTCGCTGTTTAAAAATATCAGCTTTTCTCCATTTGAACAACTTAGGGCCTGAGATGATCTAAGTTTTGTTAATAAACTCGATTGGTAGGATGTAAATTAACAAACCCCTCTTCACTACAAAATAACTAGAATTTGTGCCTTACTTATGAGACCCCCTCTTTGATTTAGTAGATATTGTGCCACACCCACCGCAACAACATGAAATAGAGAAGGTGCCTATGTAACTTGTGTCTGCCCTTTGCGATTTTGCTACCCAATACTTTTGTCATGTTGATCATGTTACTATGTAGTATATGAAAATATATTTATTACATGAATAACGCTTTTGGATACACAAGATTTTATTGATGTCGCGTAATATATTTTATATGCATATTTTAGTCACTATGTATGTTTATAGTTAAAGAGCACCAAATTCTAGGCTCGCCCCAGGCCCCTAAACTCTCAGGACTGGCCTGGTCACCCTCCTCCAAGTTGTTTCCTACGAGATTCATCTGATGTTGTGTGATGGAAATGTGCTGACCTGTGTCACATTGTTGGTGACGGGGACTAGATCGGAATACGGTTCTTCCGATTGCTGTCCATGACATCCACTTGCGCGAGATGGCTTGTGGCCATGGCAGGGACACAGCATAATTGGTCTAGGAGACAACAGGGAACGCGAGCGTGGAGTAGTTGCAGCTTGACTGTTGATAGCCCATTGCTATCTAACCCATTATCAATAATTTGGAATAGCTGATAGTACCTGGCCTATGGTACTAGCTAACCCATTATGCTCTATTGATCAATCAGTTGTGTGCATCTTCAAATTGGTATAATACTCTTCATTTCTATTATCTTAAACAACGTAATTTCGTGGAGAGTGGCTATAATATTGTCCATAATTGTTTGCATTGCATTGAATTCGGAATATTTAGCAAAGAATAATTATTGTTCAGACATGTGATATCATACTTTCATAGTGAGAACGGCATTATCAATTTTGTATTTCTTTCTATAAAAATGCACAAACATATGTTATCCTAGCATAATTAATTAGATTTGCTTGGAATTTGTTACAAGAATTAATGCAACTTTTTACTGGATATAGATTATTTGTTCATTAATCACTAATGCTATTCACTTCTTAGATAGTTTACCTCCTATTATATCCGGATTGTTGCAAGCGTGCTTAGGGGTATATCTCTGAATTCAAAAGTGCATACATTGCTATTATTTTCTTTGGCTTAATGGTACAGTTAAGAAGTACATGCTGCACTCTGAAAAATATTCAAGATATACCCTATTTCTCTATCTATAAAAAATTTCAAACAATACATTTGGTATAAAAATATTTAAAAAATAAGCAATTTGAAAGTGTAGCCTTCAATTGAGCGTTTGAAACTCTCATGAAAAAATGATTCTTACTAAACTGTTGAATAGTCCAATGCTATCATCCACTCGACATGATTCATGTAATTTCATTCCCTTTCCATGGTTGCATTTGCACTGGTCTTACTATTGTGTATTGCTAAATACATCTGAAGAAATTACTTTGCAGAAGTGTGGATTTTTAGTTTGGTGTTATTGCATCATTGATCATCTTTGTTATTCAACACATATTCTCATATTAATTAGTTGATCTCTTAATGTTAATGTGAGATGGATATATCTTCTCTAAATAATAGAACTACCATGATGTTCGCATATTACTTTTCTCTATTTGGTTCAAGCAAAGAACATATCGAGACTTATTTAGATAATTTTAGGATGCCATAGAATTATGCTACGGATAATTAAATTGTCTTGGGCTGTTAAGTAGGCCTTGAGAAAGTATATATGTGTGAGTGTGACCATATTATATAGGTTTGTTTTTATGTTCTCAATTGGAAACACCAGAAGCTAAAGAGCTTCCAAAAAAGTAGTAATTGAATAAATTCTTCTTTGACTTATTATTGGTTTTAGGATTTTCTTTGTGTTATAGGTGATCTGATTTATTGTTGTTTTCTAGGGTGTCGCCTGACAACCATACAAAGCGTCATCTTCGGATGATGTCTCATGTGTTTGGTCATGTATTTTTCTTTCTATGATTTTATTAGTCCTTGTTTTTTGGTTCATAGACTGATTTGCTAAGTGTAGTTTGCGTTTCTGTGGTTTAGGTGCCGGGTCCTCCACCTGCTTACATTGCCTACTTGAAAGGTTCGTGTTCAAGGTTTTTTCTCTGTGTTATTCTTTTTGGTACTGCAATCTTTTTTTCCATATGATACTTTTGGAATTGTTATTTGGTGCATCTTTTTTATTATGGGAGGATGTATCTTCGTAGTTCAGAGTACAGATGTTTTTATTCTAAACCAGTTCTTTGATATAGTCAGAATGCTATTCGTTTAAGACATTTTATAATCAATGTTGCAAGGCTGGAAAAATACACTTGCTTAAGTACAATCCATGGCCCGCTCCTCTTGATCGGTTGATAATTTTTTATGGAGGGAGTGAGTTCACGGATCTTATGCGGTTGACTGGTTCTTACAACAAAACATTTTCCTTTTATTCTCTTAGGGTGAAAGTTCATAATACTATAAACATAGGCCGTGTCTCTTATGTGTTTTTGATGAACGGTCTTACTTGCCATGACATTGATTCGCTGGTTGCGTGCACCATATAAGTGTCCAAAGTTTGATCAACTTCATAAAGGTGGAATATTCTTTCAGTGGGAGGCGACGTTCCGGTCGATAGTTGTCAACACACGGATTTTTAATCCCAGATGCATGTTATGCCATACATCGCAATCCTAGGATTACCATTTTTGCGATACATAACAGATTGGATATCACAGTACATCATCCATTACAAACCATAATAAGGTCTTACAGAATAAAGGATCTCATGATCCAGTCTTAATACAACAAGCAGCGGAATAAATAATAAGCGTAGCGGTGGGGTACATCTTCAGGGTCACAGGCAATGCTGACGATGGAAGATAGTCCTAGTTATCATAGCCGTCCTGCTGTCCTTCATCTTGGTAATCTCCTTCATAGTCTGGCCATAGTAATAGCCAGGGACAAATGCCATTCTTTAAGTACTCGCAAACTATCACTAACAAGTAAGGTAGTGCTAGTGGGAAATGCTAACTCTAGGTTTATTTGTAAAGTTAAGTTTGAAACCTAAGCTGAGTTCAGAAACAAAGAAAGATAAAATAAAGTTCTAGAATCACTTAAGTTGGGAAGCTAGTGTCATAGTCACAACCCTGTTCTAGTCAAGTCAAGATTCATCATTCATATCATAAGTCCTTTTGAAAATATCTGACAACGGAACAGTATGGCTACTCCAACTGTCCATAACCGCGGACACGGCTATTCGAATAGTTTGACACTCTACAGAGGTGGTACACTATCATCACATGATTCGATACATCTGTCAGGGATAACCCTGAATCATCATACTTAATATGCAGATAATCAAACATAACCTTTCCTTTACACACCCTAGTATAACACCTCTCATATGAGCATGGCCTCTCAACCATGACCATCTGTCATCTTGGGCACTGCATAGGTGGACAACGTTGAGAGGTAGCCTCAGCTCAAACCTTTCTCGTGAGGGAACTAATACTAATGCATATAGACTTTCGGCTAATCCTTACCCAATTCAGGTATTGTGGTTGTACGGTAAAATTGGAATGGTATCGCATCCGAACCCAACCATCAGTTTTGTAAAAGGGTTAAGGCTCATGCCTCAACATTTTCATCATCATAAACCATTTGTTTTTCTCAACACATGTCAAAACATCTCAATAGAATGACTCATCATTCCAAGGTTTTCACAAGTCATTTTCACCAAGTACTCCCATCTAAGTGACTCAAGTTTTGATTTAGCTCTAAGCTACTAAGTTAAGAGTGTTCACTAATGGGGGATGCTAAGGTCAATCTCATGCCATAGAATGATATCTAAGTTTATCTAGATAGGTCAAGTTTTATACTTTTTATTCTACCTTCAAACAAGTAAAGGATTTTAATAGAGTAAAGAAAGTAAAGCTTGGAAATAAAACTTGGGGTAGGTAATAGTCAAAGTGGTATAACCAAAGCATGCCTAACGCATCTTGCTTAGGTTATCTAGCTTGCAAGCGTTAGCTTGCATTATTAATGATGGCTTGCCTTGGTTGGTGCAGTGGTTGAAGTTTTCTTCTTCCTCCTCCTCTTGGTAGAACTCCTCCTTCTCGAAAGCTTGGTCGGTACTATTGTCTATAAATACATACGAGATACACAATCACCAAACAAAGCTTAACTGGTCTACTTAGCACACTAAGGCACACATTTGATGATCTATTATCATCACAAGCATCACAAGGTTTAATTAACTAGCTTCATTCCTTTTTATTTGAGAAAAGTATTTTCTACTCATTGAAATAAACTAAGATTTAATATTTCCTAATTAAAATATGGGATCATGTGGAGACATGTCATCACCACATATTCTAACATATGGGTATGTGATTTAAATGTTGGATCACATTTTAATAAGTTTAAGTTTAATATTTAATGATTTAAAGTGACCAAAAATGCATGTATAGCATTATTTTGGTACTAGTCCAAAGTCACGGCATGCAAACCTTAATATTATTATATATTCAGATAGGTATGGTTAAATGTGATTTTTGAGAGTTGGAATCAACTCTAAAGCTATTAGGTTTGATTTTAGAAAAATGTTTGAATGTGCAAATGTTTTTGTCTTGTTATTTTTACTAGGAGAGATCTCTAACTCTAAAAGATTTAAATCCAACGGGCTTGGATAGAGATTTTCGTTACCTTTCCAACAAAATTAAAATCATTCAATTTGGATTTGTAAAACTCTTTGAATTGATTTTTAAACTAAGGGATAGAATTGTTTTTCAGTCTAAATAGAAAAACCTAATTGAATTAAACGGGTCAGCGCTGGAAACTAAATGGGCCGACCCAGTAACGCTTAGTGGCGTAGAGGGCTGCTGACAGGAGGGGGCCGCATGTCAGCGATACTTAAAACCCGAAATGGTACGGGACGATCTAGGCCACACGATTAGAACGCAGATCAACGGCTCAAGGTCGTCCTCGATGACGGACTCGTCGCCGGTGAGACTAAACCCTAAGCGGTCGGTGGGGGTCTACTAGGGAGGTACCAGGGCTCCAGCTAGTGTAGCAAGGCGGGCGAACGAACTGGTGGACGACGGCGGACTTAGGCGAGGTCGTGGCAGGGGCTAAGGTGGACAGAATCGACGGGAGCTTCTCCTCCTCTGATGCGGCTACCTCCGGTGCAATTCCGGCGATCGGCGGCTCGAGCGGCTCCGGCGAGAGAGGGGAAATGGTTAGTGGAGAGAAGGGAGTGGAATGGTGTGAAGAGATGGTGCGGGGGAGGCCTCCTTATATAGGCTCGACGCGGCGGCAGAGAAGCATGGCGCGGCTCATCGGTGACGGCGAAACAGGGGGGCTACTTGCGTGGGCGAGGTAGGCGGACGGTGGGCGGTCTGCTGGCGGTCAGCTACGGCGCAATGGCGCGGCTAGGGGCGATGGTATTTGGTCGGGGGCTTCCCGCACTCTAGGAGAAAGAGGCGGTGCTCGACGGCAATCATGGAGACTGCGGGTCATGTGGCGGTGCACGGCCATGTCTGGCGGGGTGTGGGTATCGAGGCGGAGCGGCGTGCGTGATATGGTGTCGTGGCGGGGTCTGTTGCATGCTGGCGGCGATCCCTCTACCGTGCGCTGCGCATGGCGCAAAGAGAAACGGCGGCGCGGCGCCGAGGTTGTCCAGGGGCTAGCAACAATCGAGGGGTGGACAAGGAGAGGCGGTAGGGTTAGACGGTGCTATCGGGCAAGTTGGAATGGCGCGGCTTGGTCTCTGGCGCGTTGCCCGCGTTTGGCGGGCGGTGACCATACTTGGGCGGCGCGGCACTGGCGCTGCGGGGAAGGGAGAGTGCTGGTTTGGGCTAGGTTAGATGCTAGGGGGACAGGGGGTACATAGAGGGTCTAGAGGGAGACAAGAACTTAACTAGCAATAGTAATAGTTAGACTAGATGATTTTTGCCTGCCAGGTGTCGACACAATGGCCGCATGAAGAAAATATTTGAATTTTTGGAAGATTTTTGGTGGAGTGGTGTAACTTATGCCTAAGCATCTAGGTTTGCTTGGGATTTTAAAAAGGAGTTTATTTGAGTGGTTTTTGAATAAGTGTGATCTATACATATGAACTACATTCAATTTTCAATTGTCATTTAAATTTGGTGTTTGAAAGTTTTTGGGATGAAACAAAGTGGGCCTTCGTACATCACTACTTGTACTAGCAAGGGGTGCAAAGAACCACAATTGTCTCTGTTGGCATTTGAGTCCTAGGAACACCCAAAGTGTCCTAGTTAGTTAAAATGGCACAAATGACCATTTCATTATTTTATTCTTTTTTATTTCTTTTTCTTTGGGATTTGTTTGGGAATGATCTAGATGATGTTTAATTCACCTTAGAATCATTTTACAACCAATGGATCACTCAAACATGGCAATTCAAAAAAACTCCTAATTTAAATGCACACACATATGAATGCTTAATTATTTTTAAATAGAAAAAGTTTTTGTTAACCCTAAATTGGGTAGATTTGATCTTGATTAACTTTGGATTAAGTTTTGGGATGTTACAAACCTTCCCCCCTTAAACAAAATCTCGTCCCGAGATTTACGAAAGAAAACTAGGAACTAAAGAGATCTAGGAACTCAGTCCTAATGTAATCTTCTCGCTCCCAAGTGGCTTCTTCTTCGGTATGGTTGCTCCATTGAATCTTGAGAAATTTGATACTCTAGGTCCTGGTGGTTCTGTAAGCTTCCTCCAAGATACGGATGGGCACTTCATGATACGTTAGATCCTTGTTGATATCAACAGCTAGGTGATCGATGTTTTTGAACACTTCGGTCTTCTCCGGCACTTCTAGGCATTTGCGAAGTAACGAGATATGGAACACATTGTGAATGGCTGACATCTCTTCGGACAGTTCCAGTTGATACGATACTTCTCCTCGGTGATTCAAAATCTTGAAGGGTCTGATATATCTGGGGGCTAAATTTCCTTTCAGACTAAAACGGTGCATTCCCTTCAATGACAAAACCTTGAGATATACAAAATCTCCGACATTGAAAGTCAGGTCTCTCCTTCTCTTGTCAGCATAACTCTTCTGTCTGGATTGGGCGGTCTTGAGGTGCTCACAGACTTTGTGAACCTTTTCTTCGGCTTCTCGGAGAATGTCGGGTCCAAAAATCTGACTCTCTCCTACTTGCGACCAATTTAAAGGGGTACGACACTTTCTTCCGTATAGGAACTCAAATGGGGCCATTTGCAAACTGGCTTGGTAACTATTGTTGTATGAGAATTCTACGAAAGGCAGACAGTCTTCCCATTTTGATCCGTATTCCAACACACAAGCTCTCAACATATCTTCTACGATTTGGTTGACTCTCTCAGTCTGTCCATCGGTTTGCGGGTGATAAGCGATGCTGAAATTCAACTTGGTTCCTAATCCTTCTTGGACTTTCTGCCAAAATCTCGTGGTAAATTGGGTTCCTCAATCCGATACTATGGTCTTGGGGGTTCCATGCAGACTAACAATTCTAGCAATGTACAACTCTGCTAGCTTCGAACTCTGGTAAGTTGTCTTGACAGGTATAAAATAAGCTACCTTGGATAGTCTATCAACGATGACCCAGATTGAGTCATTTCCCCTACTAGAAGTAGGCAATCCGGTGATAAAGTCCATTCCGACAGAATCCCATTTCCATTCCGGAATCTGAAATGGTTGCAACAGTCCCGCGGGTCTCTGATGCTCTGCTTTGACTCTTTAACAGATGTCACACTTAGCGATGTAGCTTCCGATTTCTCTCTTCATCTTGTGCCACCAAAATTGCTCTTTCAAATCTTGATACATCTTCGTGCCTCCGGGGTGGATAGAATAAAGAGTATCATGAGCTTCTTGCATGATAACTTGCTTCAGCTCCGAATCTACTGGCACATAGATATGGCCTTTGTACCACATAACTCCTTCGTCTTCGGTGAATCCAGGTACCTTTCCTGTTGAAGGGAATATGCCCGAGAGGCAATAATAAAGTGGTTATTATCTTATTCCATGTTTATGATAAATGTTTATTTTGCATGCTATAATTGTATTAATTGGAAATGTTAATACATGTGTGTTTAATAAACAAAATACCAAGTTCCTAGTAATGCCTCTCATATAAACTAGCTCGTTGATTAACAATATGATCAAGGTTTCCTGATCATGGACATTGGATGTTGTTAACAACAAGGTCACAATATTGGTGGAATGATGTGATGAACATTCATCCGAAGTATAGCATTACGATCAGAGTCATTATGTTTATATTGCTATAACATCATATGAAGTAATCTTAGTCCTTAGACCATGAGATCATGTTAATTGCTAACACCGGAAGAGTATCTTGATAACATCAAATGTCACACCGCAACAGGGTGACTACAAAGGTGGGTTCAGTGCAACGAAGGTGTTATGTTGAGGCTCATGGATCAAGAGTGGGATTTGTCCATCCCGATGACGGATAGATATACTCTAGGCCCTCTCGGTGATATCACATTGAAATAGCTTGCAAGCAAGTGATGTGATCACTGGAATGTTATATCACGGGAACGAGAAAAGAGTGCATGTCGGTAACGAGATCAAACTAGGTATTTGGATGCCTATGATCGAATCTCGGACATGTAATATAGCGCGAGACAAAGGGATTTAGTTACGACGCTAAAGGTTCACACGATCACAAGAGTCATCGTTGAATATGTGGGAGTCAGTACGGATCTCCCGGTCCCGCTGCTGATTATTGACCGGAGAGGGGTCTCGATCATGTCTGCATTATTTGTGAACCGTAGGGTGACATACTTAAGGGATACCGACACCATTTAGAGCAAATATGTTTCAGATAAAGATTTAAGAAAGCGATGGAATTATTTTAATAGACACCGAAACTGTTTCGGGTGAAATTGCTGAAATTGGTTCAGCATGTAATGTTGAAATGTTGCAGGGGGTTTTATGTGAATGTTTGTTAATTAAAGTAATTAACAAAATTCTGAATAAATTTAATAAAAGTGTTTTATTAAATGAGAGAGCATTAAATTTGGAGAAATTTAATGCAATTAAAGTGGAGACTCTAAAAGAGAATGTGAAGGGGCATTTTAATGTGGAGGGAGTTACCACCACATGAATGGGGGAGGTGAGGGGTCACCTCCATGAGGCACCGGCCATGGAGGGGGTACCCCCCTCCTCCTATAAAAGGCCCCCCTCTCACTCCTTCTTCCTCACACCTCCTCGTGAAGGATCTCTCTCCCCCTCTAGTATTATTTCCCTATGGTCTCGGATTAACAAGATACATGTTCCCGGTGGCTTTATCTGGAAAGGAGTTGCTGCTTCCGCTGCTTTGCTGGAGCGAGGAACAGAGGTTATTAGGGTACCGGACGTGTGTGCGATCACGGATGCACCACTGCTTTGTGGTGCTGGACTTGGTGGTGCTGGACTTGCTGGAGCTGGATCTGATGGACGTGCTGGAGCCGGACCTGCTGGACTTGATCACGATCTTGAGATCGGGAAGCGTACGGCTACATCATCCACGAGTTCCTACTCATTAGCAAAACTCGTTGTCTTCGGGGGTAATTTCTCCATGGATGTATATCCACCCGTTGCTCTGTATCTAGTAGATAGATCTTGGCGTATAGTTCTCATCGTAGGAATTTTTTGTTTTCTATGCTACGAACCCTAACAGCTGTACCAATACGACGTTTGATTCCGTCGATACTTTCATTTCCCTTCTGGGCTTCTTTGATTTGGCTGATCAAAGTGCGTTGAAGTTCAATACTAGCTAGAAATCCTCTACTAACTCGCTCAGTTCTAAACAGCTCCAATTCCTCATACAAACTAGGTTGCTTCTCCTTGATCATGGTGTTTAGCCTACACGACAATCTGCTAAGAGCATCCGCTACCACATTGGCTTTGCTAGGGTGATAGTGAATGTCAAGGTCATAATCCTTGATTAACTCTATCCATCTCCTTTGCCTCATATTCAGCTCCTTCTAAGTGAAAATATACTTCAAGCTCTTGTGATCTGAGTAAATCTCATAGTGATACCCATAAGATAATGACACCATGTCTTCAATGCCAAAACTACGGCTGCTAACTCAAGATCATGGGTCGGATAGTTCTGCTCATGCTGCTTCAGTTGTCGAGATAAATATGCGATGACTTTGCCTTCTTGCATCAATACACATCCGAGACCTATCTTGGATGCATCACAATACACATCAAACGGCTTCTTGATATCTGGCATGATCAATATTGGGGCTGAAATCAATCTCTTCTTTAGTTCCTGGAAACTGGCTTCGCATTTGTCGGTCCATTCAAACTTCTTGTCCTTCTTCAACAATTGGGTCATGGGTCTGGCGATGCTCGAGAATCCTTCTACGAACTTGCGATAATATCCCGCTAATCCGAGAAATGCACGGACTTGGTTTCGAGTGGTTGGGGCTTCCCATTCTTCGACATCTTTGACCTTGGCGGGATCAACAGCGACTCCTCCGGCAGACACAATATGTCCTAGGAATCCTACTTCTTTCAGCCAAAACTCACATTTGCTAAACTTGGCATATAACCAATGCTCTCTCAAGGTTTCCAGGATGATTCTTAGATGTTGCTCATGCTCTTCTTCTGACTTGGAGTAGATAAGGATATCGTCGATGAACACAACGACAAACTTATTTAAGAAATTCATAAAGATCTTATTCATTAGATTCATGAAATAAGCAGGGGCATTGGTTAATCCAAAAGACATGACCATATACTCATATAAACCATAACGAGTAGTAAAGGCGGTCTTCGGAATATCCGTTGCACGAATCTTAAGTTGGTGATAACCAGTCCTAAGATCAATCTTTGAGGACACTTTTGCTCCAGTCAACTGATCAAATAGATCCTCTATCTTTGGCAAAGGGTACTTGTTCTTGATGGTGACGTCATTCAGCTTCCTGTAATCTGTGCACAACCGGTTGCCTCCATCTTTCTTGTCGACGAATAACATTGGCGATCTCTATGGCGATGCGCTTGGTTGAATCAAGTCTGTTGCTAACATAGCATCCAACTGCTTCTTCAACTCTACTAACTCTGAGGGGTTCATGCTATAGGGTCTCTGGGCTATGGGTCCGGTTCCGGGGATTAGTTCGGTAATGAACTCAATATCCCTATCCGGGGGCATGCCTGGCAATTCATCTGGAAATACGTCGGGGTATTCACAGACTATTCTGACTTGGTCTATGGTGGGTAGGGCTAGACTCTTGTTGCACTTGAATTGATGGGGTAAGGTTTCAGATATATGCTCTACTGTTACTCCAGAGCTACTGGTCATGGTGATGGCTTTCTTAGCACAGTCTATCAATCCTTTATGCTTTGACATCCAATCCATTCCTAGTACTACTTCCAAACCTTTGGTTCCAAGTACTATTAGGTTGGCATAAAAATCTATTCCATGTATTCTGATAGGCACAGCTTTGCAAATTTTTCTAGCTTTGGTAGTTGAACTGGGATTTGAATTATCATGACATGCTTCAAATTGGCTGGGTGAATCTTACTAGTGCATGCAAATTCTTCGGTGACAAATGAGTGCGATGCTCCAGAATCAAACAACACTCTTGCTAAAACTGAGTTGACAGAAAACATACCCAGCACTACATCTGGCGCTTCTTGGGCTTCTTCGGCGTTCATGTGGAAGAGACAGCCGTTGCGGTTGTGAGGGTTCCCTGGGGCAAATCTTCTTCCTAGTTGAACACGACACCGCTGTTAAGCTGGGGCATTCACATTGGCAGTGGCGGCAGTCTTCTTGGGGCACTCATTGGAATAGTGACCCTTCACTCCACACTCGAAACAAGTGATCTGAGACTTGTCTTTAGCTGCGACGAGCACAGCGTTGCTTCCAGTTCTGGGTGCAGTGTTGTTGTTGTTGCTCTTGGGAGGGGCACGGTTGAAATTGCTAGTGTTGCCAGGGTTGTTGTTGTTTCCTCCGGACTTCACATTGCCTCTGGTACGGTTGGAGTAGCTTGGGCGAGACATTGGGGGTCGGTTGTTCCTCGGTGCATATCCTGCAGATGGGTTGGGACGGTACTTCTGGTGGCTGTTGGATCTAGCTTGGTGCATCATACGGCGTTTGCGGTTGTCGTTTGCCTGGTTAATCTTCCCTTCCATCTGAATGGCAGAGTCGACTAGCTCTTCGAGATCCTCGAAGCGGATGTTGATGAGGCATCTCATCATGCAGTCCGTTCAGGAATCTCTCCTTCTTCTTGGCCTCCGTGTTGATCTCATTAGGTGCATACCTGGCAAGCGATAGGAATCTGTCACGGTACTCCACTATAGTCATTCTGCCTTGCTTCAGCTCTCTGAATTCATCCCTCATTTTGGTGACTAGGCCCTGCGGCACGTGGGTGCGGCGGAACTTGATTTTGAAGGCTTCCCATATCATCACTTGACCATGGTTCATCGTGTGGATGCTGTTCCACTAGGCTCTTGCATATCCTGCCAAATAGTGGGTGGCAAAGAGGACTTTCTCGTTGTCATCAACTCTGGCTACTTCCAAATTGTTCTCCATTGTATGCAACCAGTCATCAGCATCTAGTGGGTTCTCCGAAGTGCTAAAGATTGGGGGATTGGTATTCTGGAAGTTTTTCAGCTTGGATCCTTGATGATACTGATTTCCATGCCCTTGGTTGTTTTGGGCCATCTAGGTGATCTGCTGCAGTGTTGCTAAGTTGGCCTGGCGCTCTACCCTGCTTGCTTCACGGTCTGAAACCAGCATTTGCATAATCTGTAGCATTAGGTCCTACGATGAGCTGCTCCCTCGGGGTTTCCACGAGTCATCTGAAGATTGAGATAGATAAAGGGGTAAGAGGGAAAGTTCTAAGGTTCATGGTTTTGATTTCAAAGCTAAAACTTTGAGTTTGACTCAGGTTTTGCAACTAACTTCTTTTCATTCATTCAAGCAAGCACATGATACAAACACACACACACCACAACATCAAAGGAAAACATATGGTTTTAAGAACCATTCTGCAAGCTACGATACAATGGGACCGATACTCCTCACTCTATGATAGAGCTCTAGTGCATCTACTCATCATCGATGAAGTCGGAGTCATCATCGTAGGTGTGGAAGTCCACGGCATCCTCCTCCAGAAAGTCATCATCATTGCTGAGGTAAGAGTCCATATCTCCCTAGATGTCTTCACCTTCCTCTTATTCTTCCTTTGCTGCAAGCTGAGCTTCTTGCTCCTTGATGGTCTTCTCGAGGTCGGCCACCTTCTTACGAAGACGGTCGATGGTGCGATCCTTCTTTTCGCGCTGGCGTTGAAGAGACTGATGGTCGTTGACAAGTAGTGAGAAAGTCTGGGCCTTCTGGGCGGCAATGGCAAGGTTGTGGTTTGTGAACTCCCTAGCATTGTCCAATTCCTTCTGGCGGTCGTACGACAGGAAGTCAAGGTTCTCCACTTGACGCTTCAACTCCGGGTGACTTGGCATCTCCATTGGCATTCCCATGAAGTCACGCCTTGCATAGTGAACAAAGCGGGTTCCTTGGATTTGGTTGACACTCAGGGCACACAGACGTGCGAGAGCTTCATGCATTGCCCTGGCTAATCCATCTAGCCAGTTGTTCTCTCTTACGGAGAACTGGATCCTCCCAGACGTTGGTGCTTCTATACTTCCTCGAAGATCAGCGGTGACTAGCCATTGTAAATCTCCTCCTGGGGGTCCAGGAAGTTGAGCTCCAAGGAATTCCGGATGTGGGCGTCCCAAGTACTCCGATAGTGCGTCAAGATCCCTCTCAAAGATCAGCTGGCCTCCGTTGCCCAACTGGTAGAACTTGCTGAATTGAGTCTCCATCTATAAGAATTAAGGATGAGGAAGTTAGTGAAGTGATCAAGTGTGTCAAATTTTATGTAGTAATGTAAGAATTGGAGGAACATGAATTTTTTGTAGTGAAAGAATTCCCAAGGGTAAGAGAGGAAATAGTTTTCATAACTACTCACTTTGGTATTGAAACTAAGTTTTTGTTCGGACGTCCATTCTAACTAGGGTCTCCTATGGTCAAGATGGCTCTGATACCAACTTGTCAACACCCGGATTTTTAATCCCAGATGCCTGTTATGCCATACATCGCAATCCCAGGATTACCATTTTGCCAGACATAACAGATTGGATATCACAGTACATCATCCATTACAAACCATAATAAGGTCTTACACGAATAAAGGATCTCATGGTCCAGTCTTAATACAACAAGCAGCGGAATAAATAATAAGCGTAGCGGTGGGGTCCATCTTCAGGGTCACAGGCAATGCTGACGATGGAAGATAGACCTAGTTATCATAGTCGTCCTGCTATCCTTCATCTTGGTAGTCTCCTTCATAGTCTGGCCATAGTAATAGCCAGGGACAAAAGCCATTCTTTAAGTACTCGCAAACTATCACTAACAAGTAAGGTAGTGCTAGTGGGAAATGCTAACTCTAGGTTTATTTGTAAAGTTAAGTTTGAAACCTAAGCTGAGTTTAGAAATAAAGAAAGATAAAATAAAGTTCTAGAATCACTTAAGTTGGGAAGCTAGTGTCATAGTCACAACCCTGTTGTGGTCAAGTCAAGATTCATCATTCATATCATAAGTCCTTTTGAAAACATCTGACAACGGGACAGTATGGCCACTCCAACTGTCCATAACCGCGGACACGGCTATTCGAATAGTTTGACACTCTACAGAGGTGGTACACTATCACCACAAGATTCGATACATCTGTCAGGGATAACCCTGAATCATCATACTTAATATGCAGATAATCAAACATAACCTTTCCTTTACACACCCTAGTATAAGCACCTCTCGTATGAGCATGGCCTCCCAACCATGACCATCTGTCATCTTGGGCACTGCATAGGTGGACAACATTGAGAGGTAGCCTCAGCTCAAACCTCTCCTGCGAGGGAACTAATACTAATGCATATAAACTTCCGGCTAATCCTTACCCAATTAAGGTATTGTGGTTGTACGGTAAAATTGGAATGGTATCGCATCCGAACCCAACCATCAGTTTTGTAAAAGGGTTAAGGCTCACGCCTCAACATTTTCATCATCATAAACCATTTGTGTTTCTCAACACATGTCAAAACATCTCAATAGAATGACTCATCATTCCAAGGTTTTCACAAGTCATTTTCACCAAGTACTCCCATCTAAGTGACTCAAGTTTTGATTTAGCTCTAAGCTACTAAGTTAAGAGTGTTCACTAATGGGGATGCTAAGATCAATCTCATGCCATAGAATGATATCTAAGTTTATCTAGATAGGTCAAGTTTTATACTTTTTATGCTACCTTCAAACAAGTAAAGGATTTTAATAGAGTAAAGAAAGTAAAGCTTGGAAATAAAACTTGGGTTAGGTAATAGTCAAAGTGGTATAACCAAAACATGCCTAACGCATCTTGCTTAGGTTATCTAGCTTGCAAGGGTTAGCTTGCATTGTTAATGATGGCTTGCCTTGGTTGGTGCAGTGGTTGAAGTTTTCTTCCTCCTCCTCTTGGTAGAACTCCTCCTTCTCGAAAACTTGGTCGGTACTATCGTCTATAAATACATACGGGATACACAATCACCAAACAAAGCTTAACTGGTCTACTTAGCACACTAAGACACACATTTGATGATCTATTATCATCACAAGCATCACAAGGTTTAATTAACTAGCTTCATTCCTTTTTATTTGAGAAAAGTAATTTCTACTCATTGAAATGAACTAAGATTTATTATTCCCCAATTAAAATATGGGATCATGCGGACACATGTCATCACCACATATTCTAACATATGGGTATGTGATTTAAATGTTGGGTCACATTTTAACAAGTTTAAGTTTAATATTTAATGATTTAAAGTGACTAGAAATGCCTGTATAGCATTATTTTGGTACTAGTCCAAAGTCACCGCATGCAAACCTTAATATTATTACATATTCAGATAGGTATGGTTAAATGTGATTTTTGAGAGTTGGAATCAACTCTAAAGCTATTAGGGTTGATTTTAGAAAAATGTTTGAATGTGCAAATGCTTCTGTCTTGTTATTTTTACTAGGAGAGATCTCTAACTCTAAAAGATTTAAATCCAACAGACTTGGATAGATATTTTTATTACCTTTCCAATAGAATTGGAATCACTCAATTTGGATTTGTAAAACTCTTTGAATTGATTTTTAAACTAAGGGACAAAATTGATTTTCAGTCTAAATAGAAAAACCTAATTTGAATTAAACGGGTCAGCGCGGGAAACTAAATGGGTCGGCCCAGTAACGCTCAGCGGCGCAGAGGGCTACTGACAGGGGGGTCCCGCATGTCAGCGATACTTGAAACCCGAAACAGTACGGGATGATCTAGGCCACACGATTAGAACGCAGATCAACGGCTCATGGTCGTCGTCGATGACGGACTCGTCGCCGGCAAGACTGAACCCTAAGCGGCCGGAGGGGGTCTACTGGGGACGTACCAGGGCTCCAGCTAGTGCGGCGAGGCGGGCGAACGAACTGGTGGATGACGTAGGACTCAGGCGAGGTCGCAGCAGGGGCTGAGGTGGACGGAATCGACGGGAGCTTCTCCTCCTCTGCAGCGGCTACCTCCGGTGCAATTCTGGCGAACGGCGGCTCGAGCGGCTCCGATGAGAGAGGGGAAATGGTCAGTGGAGAGAGGGGAGTGGAATGGTGTGAAGAGATGGTGCGGGGGAGGCCTCCTTATATAGGCTCGACGCGGCGACAGAGAAGCATGGCGCGGCTCGTCGGTGACGGTGAAACAGGGGGCTACTGGCTTGGGCGAGGTAGGCGAACGGTGGGCGGTCTGCTGGCGGTCAGCTACGGCGCAATGGCGCGGCTAGGGGCGGTGGTATTTGGTCGGGGGTTCCCGCGCTCTAGGAGACAGAGACGGTGCTCGACGGCGATCATGGCGACTGTGGGTCACGCGGCGGTGCACGACCATGTCTGGCGGGGTGTGGGTGTCGAGGCGGAGCGGCGTGCGCGATATGGTGTCGCGGCGCGGTCTATTGCATGCTGGCGGAGATCGCGCTCTGGCGTGCGCTACGCATGGCGCGGAGAGAAAGGGCGGCGCGGCGCCGAGGTGGTCCAGGGGCTAGCAGCAATCGAGGGGTGGACAAGGAGAGACGGTAGGGTTAGGCGGTGCTATCGGGCAAGATGGAATGGCGCGGCTTGGTCTCTGGCGCGTTGCCCGCGTTTGGCCGACGGTGACCATACTTGGGCGGCGCGGCACTAGCGCTGCGGGGAAGGGGGGGTGCTGGTCTGGCCTGGGTTAGATGCTAGGGGGACATGGGGTGCAGAGAGGGTCCAGAGGGGGACAAGAACTTAACTAGCAACAATAATAGTTAGGCCAGATGATTTTTGCCTGCCAGGTGGTCGACACAATGGCCACATGAAGAAAATATTTGAATTTTTGAAAGATTTTTGGTGGAGTGGTGTAACTTATGCTTAAGCATCTAGGTTTGCTTGAGATTTTAAAATAGATACATATGAACTACATTCAATTTTCAATTTTTATTTAAATTTGGTGTTTGAAAGTTTTTATGATGAAACAAAGTGGGCCTTGGTACATCACTACTTGTACTAGCAAGGGGTGCAAAGAACCACAATTGTCTATGTTGGCATTTGAGTCCTAGGAACAACCAAAGTGTCCTAGTTAGTTAAAATGACACAAATGACCATTTTATTATTTTATTATTTTATTCTTTTTGATTTCTTTTTGTTTGGGAATGATCTAGATGATGTTTAATTCATCTTAGAATCATTTTACAACCAATGGATCACTCAAACATGATAATTCAAAATAACTCCTAATTTAAATGCACACACATATAAATGCTTAATTATTTTTAAATAGAAACAGTTTTTGTTAACCCTAAATTGGGTAGATTTGATCTTGATTAACTTTGGATTAAGTTTTGGGATATTACAATAGCGAGGCACCTGCGATGACTTCGTTAATCTCAAGACCCGCCAGCTCAGTCTCTCGGAGGTGCTCATAGGATAGGGTGTGCGTGCATGTGTTCATAGGGGTGAGTGTACGTATGCATTGTGAGCGTCTGCGTTTGTACTGTGTTTCTCAAAAAAAAACTTCATATTTATGATATGTTAATGAGGTTAATCATCGGATGGCTGTATTTTTTGGGGGAATCAGATGGCTGTATTTGATGGTGAAGGGGTGGTGGTAGGGGTGCTGAAAGGTAAATTATAGCTTCTTGACTGTCATACTTAACTGTTACAACGTGTTGGTTTGCTAAAATAAATACCACCACTAAATGCATCACACAAGCCACCCTGTGTGACAATGCCATGCAGACGGCTACGCGAAGCTCGCGTGTTCATTTAGTATTAATTATGAATGTATGGATATGTATTTTGGACACAACTATATCTGATTAATTATTTTTGACATGGTACTCGTTCCGATTCAAATTAATGTCCTCGGATTTGTCTAGATTCAGATATATTTGGACATGTTTAATGCTAGGTACATCCGATAATATTAGTTTGGATAGGAGAGTATTTTATAGTGACAGATATGATTGTACACTACAATCAAGGATTGTACATGTTCTTTGAAATCCGGGGTATTTTCCGGATTTCAGACAATTTGTTAGCATACAGCTAGCCAAATTGCCAAACAATCTAATTCAGAAAACCAGTTTTTCTCACGCGGTAGTTTTTTCTACACAGCAGCACAACCAGCTACAGTCAGCCAGCCATAGCCCAAACAAACATGTCCTAGCTAGCCAAATTGCCAAACAATCTAATTCAGAAAATCAGTTTTTCTCACGCAGTAGTTTTTTCTACACAGCAGCACAACCAGCTATAGTCAGCCAGCCATAGCCCAAACAAACATGTCCTCAGTGGAGATTGTTGTTACTCGAGCACGAGCACGAGCACGAGCACAAGCACAAGCACAAGCACCAGCACCAGGAGAGGAAAGTGACAACGCATCGGAGGACAATTGATAATAACCCCTAGTTCGTGATTATGTTATCGTAAACCCTGCGCTGTCTATGACACGTGGGTATGGCATAGGGGTTATCATAAAATTCCCCCGCATCGGGAAAAAGCAACAGTCGGCGCGGCCCCGCCGCCGACCAAACACTGCCTGCCGTCCCCTCCCCGCAACGAGGGAAGAGCGCGGACGCCACCACCACGTACTACGCGACGTACTCCCCCGCAAACAGGCCGCAATATACCAAAACCGCCGCGCCGTCCGTCCCTTCCCCTCCGTGCCCTTTCCCTCTATTATATCCTGTCCCCTTCTCGAAGCCACCGCCACCGCCTCGGCCCCCCTCTCTCCATCCCTTCCCTCCCCCTCGCCTCGCCCTCCGATACATCGTCTCTCTCGTCGGTATCGGCGCAGAGGGCAACGACGCAGACGCAGGCGCCTCCTCCAGATCTAGGGTTCCCCCGCCTTCCAGAACCTTCGCCCACCCTCCCCTCTCCCGCGCGCCCGTCGCGACTCTCTTAGCTCAGAAACGGAACGGGACTGCTGCTCGCGCATGAGGGCCAACGGAGAGCACACCGCCGACGTCCCCATCCGCGCCGCGACGCCGCCCCAGACGGACGAGGAAGCCGAGAGGAGGCGCCGACGACGCCCCGCGCGCCGCCCCAAGCAGGCCGCCACCCCCGCGCCACCGCAGGTCGTCGACGTGGCGGCGGGGCCGATGCCCAGCAGATCGATGCCGCCGCCAGTGCGCGCGGGCTCCCGTCTCGACGCCGTGGTGCAGGCGGAGGCTGCGGGGACGAGCCGGTCCTGCCCCCTGCTGCCCACGCCGTCCCGCGTCGAGGCCCGAGGTCCGGTGGTGGGGACGGGCGCCGGCGGAGCTCCGAGGAGGCTCTTCTTCCAGCCACACTGGCCTGAGCATGTCGTGGAGGACGCTCTCAAGGTAGTGGACCGTGCCTTTGCTGCCAGCATACTTTTTGCGGTAGTAATTTCGCGTGAACTTAGGGTTGATTTGTTGTTGCCTCCTCTGTGCAGACGGGGAATGTCTTCACTGGGAAGTTCCGTGTGAATGCTCACAACAGGAACGAGGCAAGCATGCACTTCTTAATTTGAATTTGCTTCTTATTGTACTGCCTCTGTGCCACTGGTTTGTGATGTTTTGGAATCTGTGGTGCTGCAGGCGTACTGCACGGTCGATGGCATTCCTGTGGATGTTCTCATTACAGGGACGGCGCAAAACCGAGCGGTAAGTTCATGTCTACTTGCACACACTTCAACATAACTGGATTTTAATAAGCGTGAGGTGCTATAACTGTGTAACTAGTAGCACCTTCTGTTACTGGATGGATACTGCAAAGGTTTAATGATACTTCTTTCAGCCTTGAATTACTTGATTAGCCACTTTGGGAATTATGATGTGCTATGAACTCAGGAAACAAAATGCTTGCCATATTTGGCTAGAGGCGGGCCTAAGAACAGAATTATGTACAATGATTGTCATTTTTGCATCATGTACTTTTCAGTTGTTGTAAGGGCATCTCCACCGGGCCGACCCAAACGCGTGGCCGAAACGGTCTGTTTTTATCTGTTTGGGTTGGCCTGCGGTCACTTTGGGGCCGGGTCCGGCTGACCGTGCCCAGCGGTGCGACCCATATGTCCGCGCCTGGCCAGCGCTGTCCAGACCTGGCCCTTTGTATATGAATTGTTCACAGCCAATTTACATAGATAAATGTATATTTTGACAAGCAAATAAACTAGCTTAGGTAATATAATTAAAATAGTGCTTACATATGAATAGTTCACACTCACATGGTTCGATAAAAAACAACCAAACGTCATTAAAATTGCAGAAAACAAATAAGGGGTTAAGCATTTTGGTTTCCTGCACGAGCCCATATATGCTCAACCAAATCTAGTTGAAGCCGGTAATGGGTGTGCCTGTGACGCAAATTTTCATGCACTTGCATGAATTCTTCCCAGGACGCTACACCTGGCTCTGGCTCAACCAATTGACCTTGGAAATCCCAGCCTTGGTCCAAAATGCTGTCATCACGCTCGTCCTCGGCGATCATGTTGTGCATGATCACGCACGCAGTCATCACATCCCACATCCTCTCCGTGCTCCAGGTTCTAGCAGGGTATCGAACAATAGCCCATCTTGACTGAAGCACACCAAATGCTCGCTCCACATCCTTCCTAGCGGCCTCTTGCTCTTTTGCAAACCTCTTGCATTTCTCATCTCCAGGGTTGCGAATTGTCTTAACAAAGGTGGCCCAGGATGGATAGATACCGTCAGCTAGGTAGTACCCCATATCATATGCATTGCCATTGATCTCAGAGGAAACTTGTGGGGCATTGCCTTCTGCCAGCCTAGCAAACACCGAAGACATCTGCAGCACATTGATGTCATTGTTTGATCCAGCCATGCCAAAAAAGGAGTGCCAATCCAGAGATCCTGTGATGCAACAGCCTCAAGTATGACTGTGCAACCCTCCGCATGCCCTTTGAACTGCCCTTGCCAACCAAAAGGGCAGTTCTTCCACTGCCAATGCATGCAGTCGATGCTGCCAAGCATCCCAGGAAACCCCCTACGCTCGCTGATGGACAGAAGGCGTGCAGTGTCTTCGGTGTTTGGCTCTCTTAGGTGTACTTTGCCAAACACCGCTAGAACTACGCTGCAGAATCTATACATGGCCTCATGGCATGTAGACTCGCTCATGCGCATGTAGTCGTCGAGGAGATCACCGGGCACTCCATATGCAAGCTGCTGAATGGTAGCTCAACATTTCTGGTAGGAGGAGAAGTCAAGCTTACCGGTGCAATCGTACTTGGCTGCCTCGAAGCTCCCTCACCCCATTGAGTATGTCCAAGAACAGGTTCCTGGACATTCGATAGCGGCGACGGAATGCCTTCTCTTTGAAGACCGGATTAGTTGGGTGGAAGTAGTCCTTGTAAAGGCGTATGTGCCCCTCTTCCCGGTCGCGTTCATGGTTGGCTTCATGCCGCTTCGCCGATTCACCTCTACGCGACGGGAGGAGGTAGTTGCCGTGCACCATTTGTGCAGCTGCCAGAAGAATCTCGGTCTCACCATCGGACTCCTCCTCGGACGATGACTCGACGTAATTCTTGTAGAAGAACTCGATCGCCCTTCGCCTGCTACCCATCTGTCAAGTACACTGCCGTCAATGGCTTTACCAACTCCCGCAACGGACCAGATTACCAAGAAAAGGCCGGCGAACGCACCTCGGCAAACGACCGAACAGGTCGTGTGCATCCAATGTAGAGGTGGAGGCCGGGGTGGGGGGTTGGCCTGTGGAGCGTCCAGTCAAGTCCGGCAACGTGCGCGGCTTGCGGTCGTCTTGCTCGATATCGCGCCGGGGAGGGGCGGCGGCAGCCGTCAATGGTGGCAGCGGCTGGTTGCGTCTGCTCTGGCCGCGGGATATAGAAGGCGAGGGTTTGGGGGAGGAGTGTCTTTGTGCCACTGGCTACAGGGCCCGGGTGAACAAGTGGTCGGACACGCGAGGCAGCGCGCGCTGTCCGGGCCGACCCAGTGGTCACGCAAATTAGATGCACGGATGGGTCGAGCTGGCCGGGTCCCGGGCCGCTGCGACGCCGCGCACGTCGCGCGCGTCCGCGCGGATGGGTTCGGACGCGCCGGGACGGGTTGGGTCGACCCGGTGGAGATGTCCTAATGCCACAAGATTGGACATTTTTACCTTTTTCAACGTCCTATTGCTTGTGACTTCTAGAAAGCATGCACATGACCTATGTATGGCGTGCTTTCCCGCAAATTGGTCAAGCAAGCACGTTAGAAATTACCTACCCTTAGCATGATTTTTGTTGACATGAAAGTGCCATTCAAACCGATAAATTTGGTTAATGGAAAGCAATAGGCATATGGAAGGAATACTCCTCCACCCCTCCACTCAGAATGGGATGGTACTGTCCAAACATACAAACACATGGATGGCTCTTCATATAGGACCATCCATAAGTGTTCTGCAAAATTATGTACTCCCTCCGTCTCAACTTAGTTGTCTCAAACTTGTCTAGATTCACATGTATCTAGACGCATTTTAGTGTATTGATACATGTGAATCTAGACAAAGTTGAAACAACTAATTTGAGACGGAAGGAGTACAATATTCGTCATTTTGCATCATGTGCTATTAAGTTTGTCATGTCACAGGACTTGGCCTTTTGACTTATGTTTGACTTTTGGTTGTTTCTGATTTTGAGAAAGTATGCTTGAAACTTTTTGTCTGGCCTGGTCTGCCACAAATTGGTCATGCACATTAGAAATTACCTGCTGTTTGCATGATTTTGAATTGACATTAAAGCGTGCCATATGATTTGATAAATTGCGGTGAATGGGATGGTTCAGCAATCCACATATAGAGGGAATACTCCTCCAATATTTATCCCACCATCCTGAATGAGACGTTACAGTCCATGCAAAAAAACACATCAATAGCTCTTCATATAGGATAACCGTATGTGTACTGCGACCAAAGGGTATGCCCTTGGAAGTGTTTCAAGTCCAACTTACGGCTGCAACCAAAGCGGCATGCCCATAGACCAAATAGCATGCTTGAAGCCTGAATTTTAATATGTGGCAGCAGATCACCTCAAGAGTTCTTGCACCTGTAAATGATTCAAGCAAAAGTTATGTTTGTGTTGTGATCATTTTGGTGGGTATGAAATGTTCTGTTGAAGATCTTGTCTTTCCCTTTGGTGAATTATAAACTGCATCCTTTATGCAAATACATTTATCTGTTTCTGTGGGCTATATTTCTGAGAAAACATTGTCCAGATTGCCTTATTTAGTACAAACAATTCATGCCGGGGAACTACTTTAGCAATATGTTTCTACGGAAGCACACTCAGTCTCATATCTTGATGTGCTATGATATATAACATCATATATTGTATTATGCCCACATTACAACTTCTTTACTTACAATGTTATGCTCTCTCATGACCTACCGTGCAGATTGAAGGTGATATTGTCGCCATCACAGTGGATCCTGTTGTTTACTGGACCAGAATGAAAGGGCAAAACATTGCCTGCAACCCTGCCCCGGGAGGAGTTACGGTTTCTCGTGAAGTTAGTGAAGCAAATGGGAATCATAGTTTGAAGAAAGGACAGACAGATGCCAGCTGCAGTTTTGAGAAGTGCAGTAATGGCCAACCTGTTCCGGACAGGATGCATAACCATCACAAGAACAGTGGTTTTAGTCAAGCTGTTACGTGTGAAAATGGGCATGCTGTTGTCCCAGAGAACTATGAGGACTTGGATGAAGGAAAGACAGAGTCTGCAAGAGCATTACAGAGGATATGCTCTGTGATATGCAGTCACCCAAGCAGACGCCCTACCGGGAAAGTAGTATCTGTCATAAAGAAGTCTCCTCGCCGTGGTGCCGTTGTAGGTTTCCTTGCTCCTTTCTTAGAATTCCCTGATGGAGAGCAGAGAAATCAGATGAGTGTTCAGGGTTCGAAGAGGATGAACCGTATAGCATCCTCATCTCTGACAGGCTTGGTTCATCTCTTGCCTACTGATCCCAAATTCCCTCAGATGATTGTTGGTGTTACCACTTTGCCAGATAGGATCAGACAAAGGCTGAAAGAAGGTGATATAGCTATTCTGAATGAATTAGTGGGTGCACGGATTGATGATTGGAATGAGGAAAGTCCCTATCCCTGGGCTCGTCTCGTGCAGTTGTTTGGAAAGGGTGGACAAGTTGAAACACACATGGATGCTATTCTGTATGAGAATGAGATACGTGATACTCAGTTTTTGCCCGAGTCTATAGCATGTCTCCCTGGCATGTCCTGGAAAATCCCGCAGGAAGAACTTGCAGCAAGGAAGGATCTGAGAAATGTCCTGACCTTTACAATAGACCCTCCTACTGCGTCAGATCTTGATGACGCAATATCTATCGAGACACTTTCTGGAGGAATTGTCCGTATTGGGGTCCATATTGCAGATGTTTCTTACTTTGTTCATCCAGAGACTGCATTAGATGCTGAGGCTCAGATTCGATCTACTAGTGTTTACACCTTGCGACGTAAAGTGTCCATGTTGCCTTCAAGACTATCAGAAGAGCTGGTTTCGCTTAATCCTGGGGTAGACAGGCTTGCCTTTTCAGTTATTTGGGACATTGATCCTTGTGGGAGCATAGTTAATCGCTGGATTGGTCGTACCATTATCTTTTCATGCTGCAAGCTATCATATGATCTTGTGCAAGATCTGATTTCTAGTGATGCCAACCAGTTTAGATCTGCAGCTGCGTCTCTTCAAGTGCATGGCATGCTTAAACAGGAGGATATTATAAAGTCCCTCAGATGCCTGTGTGAGATCTCTAAAAACCTGAAGGATATTAGATTCAAGGCTGGAGCTCTCTCTCTTAACACTTCAAAGCCTATGATCCTATTTGATGAAGATGGGGCTCCATGTGATAGCTATCGCTGTGAACGGGACAATGCATGTTTCATTGTTGAGGAGTTAATGTTGTTGGCGAATATGGCAGCTGCAGAAGTTATATCCAATGCATTCCCCGATTGTGCTTTACTTCGTAGGCACCCTGAACCCAATCCACGGAAGCTCAGAGAGTTTGAGGCATTTTGTGCTAAAAACGGTTTTGAATTGGATTCTTCATCATCTGGCCAACTTCACCTTTCAATTTGTAGAATAAAGGAAGAGTTGCAAGATGATCCTGTTCTGTTTGATATTCTCATGTTTTATGCATCAAAGCAAATGGGGTCAGCAGAATACTTCTGCACAGGGGACCTGATAAACAAGAAGGATGATTGGGCCCATTATGCGCTATCTGTCCCTTTATATACACACTTCACTTCACCACTTCGAAGATATCCTGATATAATCGTTCACAGGACACTGAGTGCAGTAGTTGAGGCTGAACAGATGTATCTGAAGCAAAGGAAAATTTCCACTGGGCAGGATTGGGTCAAAACTAAATCTTGTGAATTAGTGGATAGATGCTTTACAGGTCTCCAGTTTAGCAAGGAGGCTGCTGAAACCAAAGAAGGCAGAGAAGCACTGTCTGCTGCAGCTAAGAAGTTCAAGGTCCCTAACTCTGATTATCTTGGGGAGGCTGCTGAGCATTGTAATGAAAGGAAGTGGGCCAGTCGTCGTGCAGAAGAAGCTGGACAGAAGCTCTACATGTGGGCTCTACTGAAGAGGAATGAGGTATAATGTTGCATCCTCATCTTTCACTTTTTCCAGTTAAGTTTGTTGGTAAGCTTTATTTTAGAAGACTTGTTTTTACTTTTGCAGACTGGGTTCGCCAGTGCTAGAGTTTTGGGGGTTGGACCAAGGTTCATGTCAGTCTATGTGCCCAAGCTCTCGGTATGACTTTCCCTAACCTCATCTGATAGAAACACTGCATTTTTTATTTTGTTCTTTGGTCACCTGATTATGATCTTCTGATGTAGATGGAACGAAGGATATACTATGACGAAGTTGAGGGGTTATCTGTTGAATGGCTGGAAGCCACTGGAACATTAGTGCTTGATGCATGCAGGAACAAGCCTGCCCAAAGGAGGGGAGGCCAGTTCAAATGTATTAGAGCAATTGAGGAAGTCGCAGTGGTGGTGAACCCATCCGAGTTAATATTATCTGAAGACAACGATGAATCAGGAGCAACAGAGGCTGGCGGCCGAACCGCTGCCGATTCAGTTTTGCCGAGCGATGATGCAGTGAAAGTTGAAGTTGCCCCGTCCTTTCTGCCCCTGGTGATACGCTACCTGAGCGACATCCCTGTGGTTCTTCATGCAATTGGTGGTGAGAATAGTCCGGTGGACATTGGAGTAAGACTATACATTTCATCATACTTAAAGTGACAAGAAACAGCCCATCATAGCAGGAAACGACCTGTGAATTTAACTTCTCGTAGTTGAACAATCAAAATAAAGGATGACAGAGTAGTGTTAAAGAGTCCTTCATGGTTCAGCAGTCTAATGCCAAATTAGTGCTGTAGACTGTTCTCCGTTCTTATTTACCTCCCCATGGCAGCCAAATGGTCATGCAGTGAAGTGGCTTCTCTTTTTTGTTCCCAGGCCACTTGACCAGGTGATTCATATTGGCCGTAGTATTGTTATGTGTTCTCTAGTTCCTCCAATACTTTTTTTGTTTTTGTGCGTGAGTCCACCTGCAGTTTTTTTACTGGTGGGTTCATACATGTTTTGTTTCTTCTGAGAAGGAATAGCACTGCTGACTGCTGAGCTCTTCAACTCCTAGTAACCCTCTGAAGTCTGGACTAAAGTTATTCCGTCAAAATAAATGTATTGGTACCTCTTCTTTTGTACTGTTTGTGTCCAGCGTATTCAGTGAAGATAACAGCTATCTTATTGGACGTGAACGTTTGGAGCTCTTAAAAAAATTCAACCAAAAATTCAGTATGTAGAAAATAATGTACTCTACAAACTATAAAAACTCATTAACTTGAAATACCTTGTAGTTTGGGCTGCATAGCCTGTTTTCTAAAACTTGTAAATCTCTTAACTCGAAATTCTACGTAGCATGGCTACCTATACTAACTTGCAATTTCTTTTCTGGAAACTTGAAACTCATAAAAACAAACCTCCAAATTAAGTGTGCTTGGTTTGGAGCAAGTTGAAAATGGGTGAACCTCCAAATTACGTGTGCTTGGTTTGGAACAAGTTGAAAATGGGTGAATGACTGGAAAGTTATTCCCGTGTGCGTACAAGTGAGGACAAAGTGTGAAGAAAAGGTCAATGAGCTGCCAGAGTGACACCGTTGGCGCTTGGTTGATGGGGTGTTACAAGTGGTATTAGAGTTGTTCCTCACGGTTATACGAACGCGTGCGGGTCAGTGTCAGACATGTGAAGCATGGCACTGGTATCTACGCACTTCTATTCTTGTAGACAGTTGTTGGGCCTCCAAATATAGAGGTTTGTAGAACAGCAGCAAGTATTTCTTTAAGTGGATCACCCAAGGTTTATTGAACTCAGGGAGGAAGTGGTCAAAGGTATTCCCTCTCAAGCAATCATGCAATCAAGATACAAGAAGTCTCTTGTGTCTCCAACACATCCAATACACTTGTCAGGTGTATAGGTAGACTAGTTCGGCGAAGACATAGTGAAATACAAGTGGTATAAATAATTATAAGTGGTAACGGTGCCAGCAAATAGCTTGATGGCGTGGAAGAGACTAAAGGCAAACTAAAATAAAGATGGAAGCAAGCAAACATGTAACAGATCTAGTAACAAACGGTGTTTCAATGCTTAGAAACAAGGCCTAGGGATAATACTTTCACTAGTAAACACTCTCATATAAATATCTTATCTTCATGATACTACTCTAAACTATTCTCCGGTTGAACACTCTAATCCATGGTAGGACCATAACAACACACCTCAAAGTTCGCTTTTCGCATCTAGATAACCCCACACTGTCACCTTGAGCACTAGATGGTTCCAACAAACACCATAATTTCATAGAGACATCCAACTCCAAATATAACTCATAACAAGTATTTGTAATCTCTAGCCTAAGTGTCACCATGGTGTGCACGTTGTCACTTTCACACACATGGGGAGAGCAGAGATCTATTAAAGCACTTGAGTAGCAAGGTAGATCTATAGATTACAAGCGCATGATCACAATAAGATTATGCATAGAGAGAGAGATGAACACATAACTACTGGTAGAACCCTTAGCCTTGAGGAAGAACTATTCCCTCCTCATCATGGAAATCAGCAATTGCGATGGAGCTAGCGGTGGAGATCGATGGAGATGGCTCCGGGGCACTTCCCCGTCCCAGCAGGGTGCCAGAACAGAGACTTTCTGTCCCCCCAAATCTCCCCTTCGGTGGCAGTGGCGCTACGAAACTTTTCGTGGATTTCTGATTGACTATCTAGGGTTTTTGCCTCAGGGGAGATATATAGGCGAAAGAGGCAAGGTCGGTGGCCGGCCAGGAGGCCCACACCATGCCCTGGCGCGGCCAAGGGGGACCAGCGCCTAGGGGTGGTGTGGCCACCCTGTGGCCCCTCTCCGACTATCCTTCTGGCTCCGTGAGTCTTCCAGGAAAATAACAACTTTGGCTTTTGTCCGGTCCAATTTTGAGAATATTCATTTTCTGACTTTCCTGGAACCAAAAACAACAGAAAACAGGCAACTGGCACTGTGGCATCTTGTTAATAGGTTAATCCAAGAAATCATATGAAAAGTACTCCAAAGTTGGAACAAAAAACAAGAAAGTAGATAAAACCAAGCATGGAACATCAAAAATTATAGATACATTTGCAATGTATCAACATCCCAAAGCTTAACTCCTGCTCGTCCTCGAGTAGGTAAGTGATAAAAAGAAAGAATAATTTTTGAGATGACATGCACCATCATAAACTTGATCAAAGTATTTGTAAAACATGAAAAGTTGGGCTCATAGTACTTCAATCATAACATGAAAGATAAAGTTCTAACTACAAGACATAGCAACTATGTTGTAACATGAAAAGGCACAAACAAAAGACATGAATAACAATGCTTTGCAAGACATTTGTTTGTTTCACATAAAGAAAACATAACATATTGGCATTCAGCTTGTCCCTCATAGAGTAGCAACATAAATGCATAGGACACCTTCAAAGTTCATAAGAGTGACTAGATACAAATAGTTTAAAACAAGCAATATCAAAGTTATGCATCAATCAACAAGTCTTGGGACAATGCACATAGAACTAAGAATGGCCACTATGCTCTCAGAGTAGGTGCATAAAGATAGAAGGTGGAGACTCAATATAAAAGTGGAAGAAAGGCCTTCATAGAAGGAAGTAGGGATTCAAGTTTCATAAAGAGCTTTCAAAATTATGGTACTTAATAGCTTTCAGCTCTCATTGCCCCTATGATAAGCATCTTGAAGTGATTAAGGTTAAAGTGAACAAACTATGAAGTATATGATTGACAAAGTATAAGTTAGAAATCTCATGTCCCTTGAATACGAGGGCCGCTCCTCATGCTACTCAAGTTTAGTTACCGGTAAGTTCTTGTCATCGTAAGTATATGTGTATCATAGAGAACCGCCAACGGGGTACCCTTTGCCCAATGATACGGAAGAATCCCCATATCAAAATGACAAGGCAAGCAGACAATGAGCATCTCAGCAATCTTCTTATTTACCATGGGAATATGGTGCTTTTTTCTCTCTTTCCTATTTTCATAATCTTTTTTTTCTTTTTCTCTTTTTTCTCAATATAGGACTCTTTTTTTATAAGAAGAATGCTTCATAGATAGCTCATTATGGTTACGCTGCATATTTCCACCATGACAACATGGATTAGACCAGCGGCCCAGGCGTTTCTCTAACACATATACATAACTCCATGGACTTACAAGCTCCCCTTTCATTTCACACCGACGACATCCATAGACAAAAGAGCATGATATCAACTAGGTACAAAGTACCAGTGCAATGTTGAAAGCGTTCCCCATGACATCATGGTTCTGCTAATCCCCAACAAATAAGTGCAAGCATATACAACATAGACGACACAATGGTTCAAATTTATTAAGGGCAATAAAAGTAAAGTGTGCCATCAAGTTCGTGAGAGCTTTAATCACTAGTTTTCTCATAACAAGCTTAATTTGGAAGGTAAACAAAAACATGAATATACTTGGAATAGCATAAGCTAGTAGGTAGGTATGGTGGAATCTTTGGAATAACTTGGTTTAAGGAGTTGTATGCATGAGTGGAACTCATACTTGGTCGTAGAGGCTAGCAAAAGATTAGGAGCGACAAACTAAGAGAGCAATAATGGCCATAATCATGCAGAGCGACAAAACATCATTGATCAAAGCATAAAGTAATACTACAAGTTGAAAACTAAAGGATCATAAAGTCTTATGGTGACTTGAGATAGTCATAACATGGTGTGAGCATGCGCCAAGTCAACCCAAATAAAGCTTCAAAGGAGAATACCACTATACTATGCTTTAATATGCTAAAACAACGCATGATTCATCCAAGGCACATTAAGCAATCTCAATTGTTTATAACAAGTCATGCTAGAGCAAAGAATACTAAGCATCAAGCCAAAACAATATCAAGCATGGCATGACAAAGCATAGGACACAGTCAAAAACAAGCTCTTTTTACCACTTAAGCATGAACTTTCATACTCTTTTCCAAACCAAACCAAACTATTTGAAAACCAATGTATGAAAGAGGGGGTCCAACCAATTTATTCAGCAAGCTAAGCAAACCAAGCAAACGAAAAACCAAAATGAAAATGAAAAAGAAGACGCTCCAAGAACAACACAGCTGTGCATGAAACAATAAAAATGAAGTGTTTGAAAGAAACCTGGGATTTTTATGGATGAAGAAGGGGATGCCTTGGGCATCCCCAAGCTTTGACGCTTGTACTTCTTGTATATTTCTTGGGGTGACACTCGTGGCATCCCCAAGCTTGAGCTTTAGTCCATCCTTCATCTCATTACTCATTCCCTCCATACACCTGAAAATTTTCCTTCATACAAAACTCCACACAATCTTTATTAGCAACATTAGGACACTCAAGATAATAAGTCTTTTAGGTTCATTTTCAACACCAATAAAACTTTCATTAAAACACTAGCTACTGTAGCACTTCCCCAAAAAGGTCAATTCCCCAAAAGAACTCAAAAAGGAACCAACAAGAAGCAAATGCAAATAATGACAGAAATTTGTCAAAACAGACCAGCAGGTAATGATGAATTTTTTCGAAGACCTTCTGTTGCTCAAATCAAAAAGTGTTGAACTAACGAAAGTTAGATAACAACCTAGGGAAGAAGCACAAACATTCACGCCTCAAAAGGACGTACAGAGATTTTACACGAATTTTTATGGTGAAGCACAAAAATCTGTTTCGGGACAGTAACTTTCCCAATCATTACTTCACTCTCATTAGAGGTTACTCTTGGCACAAAAAACAAGTAAAAAGGATAAGGAGCGGTTATTACAGAAGTAATAACTTCCAAGACTCAAAAAACTATTGGGTTATCTCCCAAGAAGTACTTTTCTTTAACGCCTTTAAGTTAGGCATGATAGTTTGAGAAGATGTTCACATAAGAAATATGAATTAAAGTAAAAGAGAGCATCAAGAAGCAAATTCAAAACTCATTTAAGTCTAACCCACTTCCTATGCATACGAATCCTGTAAAGAAACAAGTCATGAAAGCACAAAGGAACAAGCATAGGAAAGTGAAACAAGTGCAACTTCAAAAAATTTAACATAAAGAGGGAAAACTTAATATTATTGAGATGCATAAAACCATATTTCCCTCTCTCATAATAACTTTCAGTAGCATCATGAATAAAATTAACAATATAACTATGACATAAAACATTCTTATCATGAGTCACATGCATATAATAATTATTACCACATAAGCATAGTCATTCTTATTAGTTGTAGTGGGAGCAAATTCAACAAAATAGCTATCATTATTATTCTCATCACCATAATCATCAAATATAGGAGGCATATTGTAGTCATAATTAATTTCCTCCTCAATAGTAGGTGGACTGAAAATATCATATTCATCATTTTAATCATCATATTTTGGAGGTTTGGTATCATCATAAGTAATAGAATAGCTATCTTCCAAAGCTAGAGAACTAAAAAGATCATTTTCATAAAAATTAACTTCCCAAGCTTAGACTTTTCCATAGCATTAGCAATAATGGTGTCCAAAGAATTTATACTAACAACATTGCTATTAGCATGCAAATAAAGTTCCATAGATTTTTTAAGTTTCTCTTCAAACACTTCATGTCCTAACTCAAGATAAATACTATAAAGCTCTCTAATTTTTTTGTTTTCCATTAAGCCTAACTAGTGAAAACAAGAAACAAAAAGACAAAATTGCAGAATCTAAAGGAAATAACTTCGAGCACTCACACCGGAGGATGTGAGTACCTTTTACTTTACCTCCCCGGCAACGGCGCCATAAAATAGCTTGATGTTTACGCACTTCTATTCTTGTAGACAGTTGTTGGGCCTCCAAGTGCAGAGGTTTGTAGAACAGCAGCAAATTTTCCCTTAAGTGGATCACCCAAGGTTTATCGAACTCAGGGAGGAAGTGGTCAAAGGTATTCCCTCTCAAGCAATCCTACAATCAAGATACAAGAAGTCTCTTGTGTCCCCAACACACCCAATACACTTGTCAGGTGTATAGGTGCACTAGTTCGGCGAAGATATAGTGAAATACAAGTGGTATAAATAATTATAAGTGGTAACGGTGCCAGCAAATAGCTTGATAGCGTGGAAGAGACTAAAGGCAAACTTAAATAAAGATGGAAGCAAGCAAACATGTAATAGATCTAGTAGCAAATGATGTTTCAATGCTTAGAAACAAGGCCTAAGGATCATAATTTCACTAGTGAACACTCTCATATAAATATCTTCTCTTCATGATACTAATCTAAACTACTCTTCGGTTGGACACTCTAATCCATGGTAGGGCCATAACAACACACCTCAAAGTTCGCTTTCCGCATCTAGATAACCCCACACTGTCACCTTGAGCACTAGATGGTTCCAACAAACACCACAATTTCATAGAGACATCCAACTCCAAATATAACTCATAACAAGTATTTGTAATCTCTAGCCTAAGTGCCACCATGGTGTGCACGCTATCACTTTCACACACATGGGGAGAGCAGAGATCTATTAAAGCACTTGAGTAGCAAGGTAGATCTATAGATTACAAGCTCATGATCATAATAAGATCATGCATAGAGAGAGAGATGAACACATAGCTACCGGTAGAACCCTTAGCCTTGAGGAATAACTACTCCCTCCTCATCATGGAAATCAACAATGGTGATGGAGATGGCGGTGGAGATCGATGGAGATGGCTTCGGGGGCACTTCCCCGTCCCGGCAGGGTGCCGGAACAGAGACTTTCTGTCCCCCGAATCTCCCCTTTGGTGGCGGAGGCGCTGCGGAACTTTTCATGGATTTCTGATTGACTTTCTAGGGTTTTTGCCTCGGGGGAGATATATAGGCGAAAGAGGCCAGGTTGGTGGCCGGCCAGGGGGCCCACACCATGCCCTGGCGCAGCTAAGGGGGACCCGCGCCTAGGGGTGGTGTGGCCACCCTGTGGCCCCCCTCTGACTCTCCTTCTGGCTCCGTGAGTCTTCCGGGAAAATAACAACTTTGGCTTTTGTCTGGTCCAATTCCGAGAATATTCATTTTCTGACTTTCCTGGAACCAAAAACAACAGAAAACAGGCAACTGGCACTGTGGCATCTTGTTAATAGGTTAGTCCAGGAAATCATATGAAATGTACTCCAAAGTTGGAACAAAACACAAGAAAGTAGATAAAACCAAGCATGGAACATCAAAAATTATAGATACATTTGCAATGTATCATGCACGTGTGGAGTGGACACGGCATGGCACATGTGCCGACACTGGACGCACAAACATGTGTCAAGAGTGGATATTCCTATCTTGTGGTTGATCGACGCCCTCGTCGATCTTCTAAGGGTGGGTGTATATGAGATGCTGGCGTATAGCTTAATAGAATTGATAGGATACCCATATCAACAAGTTGCAATTTCTTTTTCGGAAGCTCATCTGAAAAGAACTCCGAGATTCAGCATGCTTGTCTTGGAGAAATTTGAGGATGAGTGACTGACCGGGAAGTTGTTCTCGAGTGTGCATGAGTGGAGTAAATTACATTTTAGTACCACAATTGGGGCTATTGTAATAGCTTAGTGCCACTTCTGCAATTTTTTTTGGATACATAACACTTTTAGGGCGAGCTGTTACAAATATGTCACTTTTTTGGCTAATTGTGTTTTAACAGCAAAACTAACATAATGGACACACAATTAAGCGTTGACATGGACCTAGGGCTCCGAACTTTCCTGGGCTCGCTGACCTTCCCCTTGCATCCCTGGTGAAATCCTGCTCCTCCTTTTACTCCTTGTTTGCCCGCTCAAACACCAGTCACTTGTCGTTGATCATCATCGTCTGCCGGGTGGCCGCGTCACCGAAAAGGTTGCGGTGACCTTTTACTAGAGGTGTTGCATGCTTTTGGTTCCCCTTGAACTCCGAGTCAAATGCGCCCGCCAGTATAGCCTTGCATGCTCCTTTCCACGACATCCTTGGACGTTGTCGGGCCCTCGGGATCAGCAGGAAGTAGCAGGAGTGGTGGCGGGAGGTAGAAAGAGGGGGTGGCGACAGGAGATAGGAGGAAGGGTGCTAGCGGCGGAAGGTAGAAGGAGGGGTTGTCGGCGGCGCTGATTGTTTGATGATAGAGAGGAGGTACAGTGTAACACCCCAAAAATATTAATCAAGATTATCAAGTTCTAATCACCCAAGTTTAGGGTTAACAAAAACTTTTATTATTAAATATAATATGAGTGTATGTGTGAATTGCATTAATGTATGCATGAGTGCAATTGCCATGTTTGATTGCTACAAATGATAAGGAATCTTTTTTACATCATCTAGGCTATGTACAAACAAAATCTAAAGAAAAGAAATTCAAATATGAATCATATAAGCAAATGGTCACCTCGACCAAATTTATCCACTAGACCACTTTGAGTGTTTCTGGTAAAAGATTTCTAACAGAAACTTTCCTAATTCTTTTCACCCCTTGCTAGACCAAGTAAAAGTGAATCCAAGAAAACTTTACAAAGTGGTAGAAACTATTTTCAAATCTATTTAAAGGACATTGCAAAATTGAATCAAGTGTATGTACTAAGATCACCCTTTTTCAAAAACCAACCAAATCAATTCACCTTGACTTTTCCTAGCAACACTAGACACCCAAGCATGTGACAAACACACTCACAAAATTTCATCCAAAAATTCAAACTTGGAATTCATGCGGCCATTTGGTCGAGCACCTGGCAGACACCAGTAAATCTTGCCAAAATTCTACTGTTCTGAGCAGTAATTGATCGCCACTAGTACCTCAATTCTCTCCCCTGGTTGCCCCAGTGTCCAGCAGCGCAGTGGACAAGCCCTCCTTTGCCATTCGCACCAGTGCAGCGCCGGCCGAGCTCGTCGTGCCGGTCGACCACGCCCCACTCGCCACAGACCGCACCGCCCTCTCCCACGATGTCCAGGAGACAGGCGACACTCCACCACCACCCTCTGTCCACCCCTCGACCGAAGACACGCCATGGACTAGCCGTAATCGTCACGCCCAGTTCTCTGTCCGCCATGCCGAGAGCACGCCAGAGCTCCACATCCGACACACACACACACACACACACGCCGCGCCTTGCCCTCTCTGCACATGCCCGCACTCACCGTGACCCCAGCTACCCCTCAGACACGCATGTTCTCCGCCACATGAACCATGGACACTGTGCGCCGTCTCGAATGTCGCCGTTCCCGCACAGAGCATGGACCGCTCCCGACCGTTCTCGACCGCCCCTTGCCGCACCATCACTCGCATGACAACTGCCCTGGAGCACCGCGTCGACCCCTACCCTCAGCCATACCAATAGCTCATTGCAACGACGTCGCCGACGAGCCCGAACCATCCCGCTCTGCCCCTCTCGCTGGTGTATAAATAAAGGCCACTCCACCCCAATTCTCCACACCAGCTCACTCCCCTCTCTCTCAGAAACCTCCCACACTTCTCCCAGAGCAAGGCAAGCACCCCATCACCAGAATTTCGCCAGAGCCCGCCGTTGCAGAGGAGAAGAGGAACTAGAGCTAGGAGCCGCCACGACCACCATTCGAACCACCGTCGACGACAACCTCATTCGCCGACCTTAGCTGGAGCCCAGGTGAGTCCCCACGTACCCCCACCGTCACGTTAGGGTTCAGTTCTCGTCGGCGCTGTGCGACGGAGATGACGAACCACAACTGTTAGATCCTATTCTAATCGTAGCGCTGAGATTGAAACTTACCATTTCGGCTTAGCTGAGTCGCTGACCAGTGGGACCCTCCTGTCAGCAGCCCGCTGCGCGTGCTCCGCGTAGCTAGGCCAGCCCAATTAGTTTCCCGCGCAGAGCCCGTTGATTCAAATAGACTTTTGCCATTTTAGTTAAAACTAGATTCTGTCAGTAGATTAAAAAATCAATTCAAAGAGATCTACTAAACCAAATTGCATGATTCCAGTTTTGTTGGGAAGGTATTCAAATTGTCTACCCAAGCCCGTTGGATTCAAACCATTTGAAATTATAGATCACCTATAGTAAAAATAACAAGACAGAGGCTTTTGCCACTTCAAACATTTTTAAAAATCAACCATAAATGCTTCTTTGATTCCCACTCTCAAAAATCACAGTTGACAAAATCTATCTGAATATGTAAAAATATTTAGGTTTACATACAGTGATCTTGGACTAGTACTAAAATAATGCTATATAGGCATTTCTAGTCACTTTAATTTTATTAAATAGTAATTTTAAACTTTATAAAATGTGACCACCACTTTAAATCACATTCTCAAGTATTAGACTATATGGTGATGACATGTGTCAACATGATCCCATATTTTAATTGGAGAATATTAAATCTGAAGTATTTTCAATGAGTAGAAATTACTTTTCCAAAATAATATAAATAAGACTAGGTCTTTATTTCATGTGATGATGCTAGATCATCAAGTGTGAGACTTAGTGTGCTAAATAGAAGTAGTTCAGTATTTTTTGGTGATTGTGTACCTCGTATTCATTTATAGACGCTAGTACCGACCCGTACTACGAGGAGAAGGAGTACTACGAAGAAGAAGAAGAAGAGAACTTCAACCATTGCACTACTCAAGGCAAGCCTAACACTACACGTTAACTATGCACGCCATCCTTGCAAGATGCATTATGCATGCTTTGGTTATGCAACCTTGATTATACCAATCCCAAGTTTTACTTGCAAGCTTTATTCTTTTACTTTTACCAAAGTTCTTTACCTTTAGTTAATGATTTATGAGTACTAGAAAAATAGGATAGATGCCATAAAGAGCATAAAACTAGGCCTAGGTAGTTATACTTAGATGCCATAAAGAGCATAAAACTAGATTTGGATAGTTACACTTGACTAGCACCCTCATTAGTGACACCCTCATTGATAGTTGCTAGTGCTAAACTACTACCAATCACTTTAGATGAGAATACTTGGAGAAAATGATTATGAAAACCATGGAATGATGATTCATTCTATTGAAATGTTTTGACATGTGTTCTGAAACACAATGGTTTGATGATGAAACTTCTTGAGGCATGAGCCTTAGTTTTGATAAAAACTAATGGTTGGGTTCAGATGCGATAACATTCCAATTTTACCGTACAACCGCAATACCTGAATTGGGTAGGGCTTAACTGAAAGTTTATATGCCTTAGTATGGGTGCCCTCGCGGAAAGAGGTTGAGCTGAGGCTACCTCGTGAATGTGAATGTCCACCTATGCAGTGCCCAGGATGGCAGATGGCCATGACTGGGAGGCCAAGCTCATAGGGGAGGTGCCTATACTAGAGTGTGTAATTGAAAGGTTATGATTGATTATCCGCATACTAAGTATGATGATTCAGGGTTATCCCTGACGGATGTATCGAATATTATGGTGAAAGTGTACCACCTCTGCAGAGTATCAAACTATTCGAATAGCCGCGTCAGCGGTCATGGACAGTTGGAGTGGCCATACTGTTCCGTTGTCAGATGTTTTCAAAAATGACTTGTGAATTGAACTATGACCTTGACTTGACCACAACAGGGTTGTGGACATGAAAAACTAGGTTCCCACTTAGGTGATGTAGAAAATTAAATTAGGTTCTTTACTTTTAAATTCCTTATGAAATAAACCTGCCTTTTTGCAAATAAACCTAGAGCTTGATATTCCTATTAGAACTACATTACTTGTTAGTGATAGTTTGCGAGTACTTAAAGAGTACTCATGGTTTTGTCCGTGGCTATTCCCGTGGCTAGACTATGATGAGGACTACCAGGAAGATGGACATCAAGAGGTCTATGACAACTAGGATCATCTTCCATCCTCAGCATTGCCTGCGGCCCTGAAGATGGAGCCCCTACTACGTTTACTTTCCGCTGCTTTGATTGTATTAAGACTGGATCATGAGATCCTTTATTTGTAAGACCTTTATTATGGTTTGTAATAGATGATGTACTGTGGTACCAATTCTATTATGTCTCGCAAAAATGGTAATCCTAGGATTGCGAGGTATGGCATAACAGGCATCTAGGATTAAAAATCCGGGTGTTGACATACAGGAAGAAGGAGAAGAGATATGAGGAGATGACTTGTGGGGCTATGTCCACCTCATCAATCAACGCGACCAACAACCTTGCGGCGACACGGCCGCTCGACAGACGATGATGTTCGATGACAAGTGACTATGGTACTCAAGCAGGAAAATGGGGAGTAGTAGGAGGAGCATGATCTCACCAGAAATGCAAGAGGAAGGCCAGCGAGCTTAGAAAAGGTCGGAGACAACATCAACGACGGCTACCATGCGACGAAGAGGGCATGGATGGTGGTGTCGATGAGGGAAGTTTGGCTTCAATTCCATCTGTAGGGAGATGCAAGCAACGAGGCGGAGGTCGTCGGCTTAACAACGGAGCTCGAGAAGGTCGGTAGGGGTAGGGAGAGCGGCTCCCTGAGGAAGAAGAAGGATACAAAAGAAGAGAGAGAGGAGTGGGAAGTAGATGAGAGGGATGCCAGGTGGGTCCTAGGTCCATGCCAACTCTTAATTGTCTGTTCATTATGTTATTTGCTGTTAAAACACAATTAGCAAAAAAAATGACATATTTGTAACAGCTCGTCCTAAAAGTTGTATGTATCTGCAAAAAATTGCAAATGTGGCACTAAGCTGTTATAGTAGCCCTAATTGTGATACTAAAATGTAATTTACTCGCACGAGTGAGAAGAAAGTGCGCAGAAAAGACAAGTATTGATCTGTGAGGCTAGTTTAGATATCCTATTAAGCTGCTAGGAGTGACATTCTTGGGGCCTGGTGGACAGGATGTTACATCTAGGTTCCACAAAAATCTAAAATCTCACAAGTAAAATAGGGAACACTGCAAAAAATCAATCTTTGATTTTGTAATTTTTGTTAAGCCTAGAATATAAGGTATTTTGGGATGAGATTCTGTATGGTGGTTGTATGGTGGTAGTGTATATCATTATTTGTTAGAGTTTAATTAATTAATATAATTAGTTAAATCAATCTCTACTTGTAACTTGTAACCGCAGGTGGATATCCCCATGATGTGGTACCGACATATCATTCCTGGAGTGTCACCTCGAGGAGCCGTCTTCCGAACCGTCGCGTCCGTTCTCCCGTATATAAGTGTTCAATCGTTAATAGAAAAGTACTTTTCGATTCATTCTCTCGCTCTCTCGTTTCTCACTTCGAATACGTTATCAGCACGAAGACTCTACTCAACAGATCGACGGGTGTTCTACATGCAGAAGCTGAGAAAAAAATCATGCCTCATGAACTCTGATCGCTATACCTCTGTCTGCTTCGGGATGCTGGCCGTCGTGGATACCGCGGCCCTCGCCGCTACCGCCAGAACGGCGTCGTGAACCTGCAGGTACAGGCTCGTATGCCGGCCGCCTAGCAGGTAGCACTGGCAGGGCCGGTCCTGAGATTCCGAGGATCCAGAGCAAAATTAGAATCTAGGGCCCCATAGTTAGGCCCTGAACTTTTTTATATAGAATGTTGTAAATAAGGACTTAAAGTGTACACAATAGCAACATTTTTTTAGTAAACCTTGCCTTCTTAGCTCCTTGTCCTTTATGATTTGATATGTTTGCTCAGTCTAGTTCTCAGTTAATTTCGGGAGATGATGCTAGTGATATGCTTCACACTAGCTTCATGTTCTTTGAGTCGTGGACATACCAAAAATGTTTTGAACTGTCATCTACACGAAAGTAATATTTTCTACTGTAGTAGACTAACCTAACTAGTGTACATGAGAATTAGAGAACAATAATATTCATAGATCAATTTCCATTAACATATCGTACACCCGTCTAGGACGGTTAGACGGAAAGACGATCAGACGAAGTAATCAACCGATGAGTATAGCAGCCCACTTCTCCCGAACCGGTACGAGACCTTTGGAGGAGGAAGCGGCTAAGAAAAACACATCTAGGATTCTATTCCCCTCGTTGGTGATGTAGACGGCCTGCTCTGTCTCCGGTGGCTTCAAGGTCTTAGAGGTGTGGCGGAGCACGGTCTCTCACCGACGGGAGGTTTTTCTTCGTTGGTTAGACTATTTTTCGCATCTTTTTCGAGATAATGAGGCGTGGCTAGAACTTGGAGTCAGAATATATAAGCTCAGTCTCTTCTGATATATGGATATCATCATTAGCGATGGTTGTTGGTCTAGTGCGCTGACCCTTTGAGGCCTTGGCACGGCGATTTTCCGTCTGTCTATTACAAAAAACTCTACTACGATAAATTTGCCTGAAGGTGAGGACGGCGGCGCACCTTAGGCTCGCATTAGTATTTGTAGTCGTCGCTAGGTGGTATTTTGATCTATTTGTAATTTTTATTACTTTTAGGCTCTTTATACTATTGTTCATGATTATTAATATATCGGAATTTTTTTCAAAAAAAAGTAATCAGTCAATGAGGTGAGCGAAACTGCGAGGCCTACGCGATGGTTTCTGATGATCCGATCGGGTCAATCCACGATTTACAGATAAGTTTCCGGAGTTGTGCAAGTCCTAGTTTAAAATGGAATCGTGGAGGAAGCCCGAATGCTGCTCTCCATGCGCGTATAGGAATTAGAAAAGCCAATTGGTGCTAACAACTGCCTCGGGGCCTTTTTACTCGTTACTACTTTTTTCGCTGCAGTTGGAACAAGGCCTCATGTATGTAGGATACACATCCGGCCGCACCATTGCTCGAGGCCGACGAGAACGTCGACCCAGCACTTGCGTCTCCTCCGCCACCGTTCTGGTGATCCGCTCATGGATGGGTTGTTTGCCCTCTGCATAAGTACGGCCATGACGTTCTGGCGGACGACGAGGACTCCGTCGGGCTATCGTCCACCTCCGTCTTCGATTTCGGAGGCACGTCCGGCGCAACAGCACCTGAGGCCGACGCCATCGCGCCGACTGCCGTCCCCAACATTGGCGACTTCTCCGACCCTTGCGACACCTCTGACTTCACCGCGCTCCGGCGCTCGGCGCCGCCCCCTAGCCTTCGACCTGCCGGTGTCCAGCCCGCCATCGAGCAGCTTCTCCGCCCGTGAGGGCACTTGGAGCCTGGCAACACTCGAGTTGGCCAACGGCATCGTGTTAGGTACAAAGCGTTGCCGGTGACTAGTCCCACCTAGCTAGTGGGAGGAGGCCACGACCAGATTATAAGGGAGAGTTTCCCTCCTCTCTCCAGTCTAGGCTTTTGGAATGGAGTGGACTCTCTTCTTATTGTTGGGCCGTGTGCGCGGCCGTGAGCCAGGAAACGTCCAAACATGATGCGAGTGTGTGGAGCTAGGCCCGGGACGCACCGCCATGCCTGCCTAGGGGGCTTCCTAGGGGGGATGGGGTGTTAGGTACCAAGCGTTGCCGGTGACTTTAGTCCACCTCGCTAGTGGAAGGAGGCCCCGACCAGCAGGGGCGGATTTACCGCCCGGTCACCCTAGGCACGTGCCCGGGCTTGCCCCCGCTGCCTACACGCACTCCGGCGAGCTGCCACAGCGACCCTGTTCACTGGAACGGTGAGAATTAGCGATCAATACTGATCAACACGCTCGATTCTTTTATCTGGGCTAGCATGGGCTTATTCCATAGCAGCACTAACTAGGCAAACAGGCCCATGTTGCTCCAGATTGCCCCACTTTCACAAAACAATCGACCCGGCTTGAAAAGAATACAGACGGATTGATCTGCCTGTTCGTTTGTTCCTCTTCGCCTGTATCCGAGAGACGCGACACCGACGGGACGGCGGCGATAGAGCACGCTATTGTGGCTGGAGTTCCACTTCGGTGGAGGCTGGTGGCTTCCACTTCGGTGGAGGCTAGTGGCTCGTAGGCGTTTTAGCTAGGAGTGTCCGTGAATTCCTAACTTCGGGAGAGCCAATATAGGGAGACGGGAAACAACATTAGATGGACAATGACTGTGAACTAGGTGAGTTGTCCTAGTAATTTATCAGCGGATTTCCTAATAAAACATTGCTAGTGCCCTGCTTGGTAATCCACGTTCTTTTACATCTAGGGTCTATGAAATATTGTTGATTTTCACATGATGTTTATCTAAAAATATGTGATATTTATAGTTTTTGGTAGAGTGAAGCCTTTTAGCTTCCCCGCAAAAAAGAAGAAGAAGCCTTTTAGCTTGTGGTGTGCCCAGGCTCTGACATATTTGTAGGTCCGCTCCTGACGCTTATAAGGGAGAGTTTCCCTTTTTTTCAGTCCGGACTTTTGGGATAAAGTGAGCTCTTTTTTTATTGTTAGACCGTGTGCGTGCGCAGTCGTGGATTAGAAAACGTCCAAACACGATACAAGTGTGTGGAGCTGGGTCAGGACGCTGACACATCGCGCCCGGGACTCTGCTCCCTGAGGTTACTCCGACGAGTATGAGCGCTGCGGACACACCAGTCGCCGTTGGTGAACGTCTCTGCGACGGCACATGATAAGTTCGCGTGGAGGTTTCCGCTGTAATTGGGGATCGTGGCTTCTGGAATTGGGGATCAATTTACTAGGAATTGAATGGTCCTGTAGCTTCTGGTCTCCTCTTATGCAATCACGGTCATAGTTGGGCTGCCGAAACTAGCCCATGTGCATGCGATTGAGCAACTAGCGCTGATCTCAGATTTTTAGCAAATCAATTTACTAACAGCAGTTAGATTAAATCCTGTTGTAGATTCTGTTAAATTTCAGTACGAGTTTTTTATTACTGTTTATCTGTCGAGTATTATATGTATTTCAGAAAATATGTGATGTAATATATTTCCGTGTGTGCACATATTGAGATTTATTACGTTCATCATTTGCAGTTGAGATTTTCAATTTATTGAAATAAAACAATTCATTCTCTTAATTGAGTCTCAATACGAGCACGAATTGGTATGCAATATTCAAAGTGATTTTTTCAAATTGATGTTTCGGGACCACACGGTAGTGTGTTGATCTAATGTTTTTACAGATCATCACCATTACTGCTTAAGCGTATATTTTGTCATATCGATATTATGATTGCTTAACAAGTGTTATCCCATACGTTTTATTAAGTTATGACATAAGGTACTACAAACATGAGTATCTACAGATTTCATCGGATTATACTCTTTAGTGCTGAGAGATGGATCCAAAAAATTCATTTTGGGGAGTATCTACAAAGTGTCATGATTAACAATTGGTGTTAATTGGAAGTTCACACTAATGGTTTCAAGCCTACTTCTTGAAATTACCATTAATTTTGCATAGTTCATTACAACATGATCATGATGGATTTTAATTTACCAAACGTAAATTAATATTCTCTGGTTTACCATGTAGGTAACAGATGGCTGGAAGAGAGTTCGATGCACTCGAGCTTAATGGCCACAACTACCCTACATGGGTCATGGACATCAAGATCGCCCTTGCGTCCCGTGGGATAGTGCGTGCCATCCAGAATCCGGAGGACCCCCTTCCGGCTGGAGTCGCATTGCTGAGAGAAGAGCAGAAATATGCTGCCTTGTACATTATAAGGCACCATATCCACCCGGATCTTAAGTCCGAGTATTTGGAGGAGGAATCCCCATTTACTTTGTTTTAGGCCCTCAAAACGAGGTATGAGCAACTGAAGGCAGTTATCCTGCCCGAAGCACTCCATGATTGGACTCACTTTCGTCTCCAGGACTTCAAGTCCATTGGGGATTACAATCATGAGGTTCATAAGATCAGTTCCAAACTGCGTTTTTGCGGGAAGAAACCTACTGATGCGGAGAAGATAGAGAAAACTCTCTCTACTATGCTCCCATCTAAAAGGCTCCCTGAGCAACAATACCACGCTCATGACTACCAGGTCTATTTTGACCTTATTCATATCCTACTTCAGGCTGAAAAACATGATGAGCTTCTTGCTAAGAATGGCTCCCAGGACCCGGTTGGTTCCCAACCTTTTCCATAAGTTCATATGAATATTGCTAACAGAAGAAAGTTTGATGGTGCCTTCAACGGCAACCAATCGAACTTCAAGGGTAAGCGTAAGCGCAACCGAAACAAAATGCCTAGAAAACTCAGATCGTGGGAAAGGCACCACAAAGCCAAAGTATGACAAAACTAAGCTTTGTGATAAGTGTGGATACTACACGCACCCTATTAACATGTGCAAGACCCCAAAGCATCTGGCTATTCTCTACCAGCAACCCCAAGGACGCAAAGCACCTCAAGGGAAAAGGTTTGAAGCCAACTTTAACCTTCATCTAGATGGCACCAATGGAGCTAGTTGCAAGATGCTCCTCATGAACCTAGCAACACCATGTCTCTCCAGCAGCCCAAGGACCCTACGAGCACGGAAAACATGATGATTGAGTATGTCTCAAACGACATGTTTGGAGACTTCGACTAGTCCCACTATCTTCTTAGTGATCACTTTGTTCATGTCCATTTGTGATGTTGTAATAGAAAATAAGTATTATTGTCATTTATATTATATCAGCACTTTGATATAATAAAGATTATATTCTATGTATCTAAATAAGGTTTTCTTATTGAAAATTCTTCATTTTTATAGATAGCTCTCTACGGGGACAATCCAATGGAAGAGGAATTATGCCTTGTGGACGGTGCTACCACAAACTCCATACTGACGGAGTTGAAATATTTTCAAACTCTGAAAAAGATGAATGGAGATATTTTGGCTTTCGTTGGACACGATACGGTAATTGTTGACACTTGACGTGCCATATGTACCCTCCCAAACGACACACACGTGAAAATTGAGGATGCCTTGTTGTATCCCGATTCGTCACGTACTCTTAATCAGTTATCGAGATATCCGTAGAAATGGTTTTCACATTGAAACCCATGAAGACAACAAATAAGAGTATCTACTCTTCACAAAATATTATGGATATGGCAAGCAAGTACTTAAAAAAAATTCTTTCTCTATCGTCCGGACTATACTATACGTACATCAAACCCGTAAAAGATGTTGCTTAAAAGGTAATCTTTCAGAATGTTGATGCATTCCAAACTTGGCATGATCGCCTAGGTCATCCTAGCATCGAGATGATTAGGAAGATTACTAACAATTTCATTGATCACAATTTGCATGAATCAAAATTTCCTCAGTCATTAGACTTTGTGTGTATATCATGTGCCATAGGAAAGCTAATTTTGAGCCCCCGTACCTTAAAATATAAAATATAAGCTGAACCACTTCAGTTCCCTAAACGAATTCAAGGTGATATTTGTGGTCCTATCCAGATATTTCATGGTTTTTATTGATGCATCTACACGATGGTCACATGTGTGTCTTCTTTCCACACGAAACCATGCATTTGCTAAGATAATGAAGAAAGCAATTAAGTTATGCCCATTATCCAGAAAGTCAAATTAAATCAATTCGCATAGACAATGCTACAGAATTATCTTCACGTGCCTTCAATGACTATTGCATGGCCCTGAGGATTGAAGTTTAGCACTCTGTCCTATATGTCCATACTCAAAATGGTTTGGCTCAATCTCTAATCAAGAGGATCAAACTCATTGCAAGACCTTTGTTAGTGAATTGCAGCTTGCCAACCTCGTGTTGGGGTCACGCTATTTTACACGCTGCTGACTTAATCCAATTGCGACCTACTGCACACCATAGTACTTCCCCTCTGCAATTGGTATGTGGAAATCCACCTAGCATTTCCTATCTGCGTAAGTTCGGGTGTACTGCATACATCCTGATCTCATCACCTAAGTGGACATCCATGGGTCCACACAGAAAAGTAGGGATCTATGTGGGGTACAAATCGCCGTGATTATTAAGTACCTGGAACTCCTTACTAGGGATCTATTCACAGCCCGTCACGGTGATTGCATATTTGATGACAAACATTTTCCGGCATTAGGGGAAGATTTCAAGTACCAAAAAGAATGCCCGGAAATTGATTGGAATGCTATCGCCATTTGAACCTCTGATCCATGTACCCAAGAGACCGAACTCCAAGTTTGGAAAATCATTAATTTGTAACATCTTGCAAATAATCTTCCAGATTCATTTACTGATGTAAAAGGTATTACAAAATCCTTGATTCTGGCCAGAAATGCGCCCGAAAGAGTGGAGGGACCAACTAAAACCACTCAACTCCCCATTCCAAAAAAAGAGGATGAGTAGTACGGCCTTTGACCCAGAACCTGCTTCTCGCAAGTACAAAATGTGAGAGAGGAGAAATTCCTCAAAATCAGTAAATGCAAGTCAAGTCAACGTTGATAAACACCTTATGGGTAGTATACACCCAGTAGAAGGGCAATATCCACAACCTAGCTCCAGTTTGCACACACTGGCTGGGACATCGGACTACCCAGACTCACGCGTATTGGGAAATCACGAAAAGTCACCAAGGGTGCAGGAGATATCCACCAACTATATCGATTCTGGAGAATCATTTAATCGTAAGTCTACGATTGTCGACACTTATTTTTTTGCTACAATTGCTAATACCCTTCTCAATGATCATGATCCAAGGATTATGGTGAGTGTGAAAAACGCTCCGACTGGCCTCAACGTGAGGATGCAATACAAGTGGAATTATCCTCTCTTAACAAAAGGAAGGTATTCACTGAAGCAATACCAACACCTCCCAATGTTTTCCCTGTGGGATTAAAATGGGTTTTCCTCCAGAAACGGAATGAAAACAATGAGGTGGTGAGATACAAGGCAAGGCTCGTAGCACAGGGTTTCACGCAGAGACCCGACACTGATTTCAATGAGACATATTCTCCACTAATGAGTGGTATCATTTTTTGATATTTAATATCTTTGGCAGTGCAAAATCGTCTATCTATGTAGTTGATGGACATCGTCGCCGCATATATTTACGTGTCACTAGATTCGGACATATACATGAAGGTTCCTGACGGACTCTCTGTCCTAGATGCAAGCCCAAAACACAACATGTGCTGTGTAAAACTGAACAAGTCTTTGTATGGCTTGAAACAGTTGGGACGAATGTGGTACAACCGACTTAGTGAGTTTCTTCTTCATAAGGGTTACTCCAATAGTGATGACTGCCCATGTTTCTTCATCAAGATGTCCTCTTCAGGATTTTTCATCATTTCAGTATACGTTGATGATCTCAACATCATTGGCAACACACAAGATATTGATGAAGCACACAATCATCTAAAGACAGAATTTGACATGAAGAATTTGGGTCAAACATAATTTTGCTTGGGTCTCCAACTCAAGCACCTTCCCTCGGGAACAATGGTACACCAAGCTTTCTATATCTAGAAAATGTTAGAGAAATTCAATATGGACAAATCCTATCCATCCAAAAATCCTATGGTGGTTCGTTCCCTAGACGCAGGGAAAGATCCGTTCATGCCAAGGGATGATGGAGAAGAGACGTTAGGACCCGAGGATCCATATCTTAGTGCCATTGGAGCGCTCATATATCTTGCAAATTTCATGAGACCTGACCTCGCATTTGAAGTGAATCTACTTGCTAGACACAACGCAGCTCCCACCAATGCCATCGGTCGGGAGTCAAGAATGTCTTTTGATATCTCCAAGGCACAAAGGATCTTGGTCTATACTTTTAGTTTTAGAGAAATCTGGACTCTAGTATGATTAGATACACGGATGCTAGCTATTTTTCTGATCCCCACAATGCTAGACCGGAGACCGGCTTTGTGTTCCTACATGGTGGAAATGCTATATCATGGAAGTCTTTGAAATAGACTCGGGTTGCCACTTCCACCAATCATTCTGAAATAATTGCATTATATGAGGCAACATGCGGATGTGTGTGGCTTCATATAATGATAAACCACATACAGAAGTCATGCGGAATTGGTTCTATCGAATCGCCTACTATTATCTACGAAGATAATGCAGCTTGTGTTGCACAGATGCAAACATGATATATTAAGAGCAATATCACTAAGCATATTGCCCCTAAGTTATTTTATCCCCATGATCTTCAAACGAGTGGGAAAATAAACATCTTACAAGTCAAATCATACGATAATCTCACTGGCCTATTTACAAAGTCTCTACCAACTTCAACATTCCAGAAATACATTCATGGAATTAGGATGCGACGTCTTCGAGATTTGCAAGAATCAGGGGGAGTATCTTCCTGAATCATTCTGCTTAAAGCATCATTTACACTCTTTTTTTCTTTAGTGGGTTTACTATTCAGGTTCTTGTTAAGGTTTTTAATGAGGTAATATCAACATAAGATCATATGTCATACTATCCGTTTTCCTTATTGAGGTTTTTAGGAAAGTACATACGACATATTTATTGACCTCTATATTCTATGGATTTACTTCATATTGAGTTAAGAGGCAATAATCATTATATGATGAATCATTTTCTCCTTATTTTTTCACAGGGTTTGAAGGAGTTTTAACATCATATCCTACACTAGTCCTCATATTTTTCCCACATGGTTTTTGGAGGGCTACTCATTTTTTCCACTGTGTTTTTGGAGAAGACTATTCCAAGATGATGAACACGCTCAAGAACAAGTATAGATTAAGGGGAGTGTTAGAATTTAATTAATTACTATAATTAGTTAAATCAATCAATACTTGATTAAGGGGAATGTTAGAATTTAATTAATTACTATAATTAGTTAAATCAATCAATACTTGTAACCGCACGTGGATATCCCCATTATGTGGAACCGACATATTGTTCCTGGAGCGTCGCCTCCCGGAACCTACTTCCGAACCATCGCATCCTTTGGACGCGTCCGTTCCCCATGTATATAAGTGTTCAATCATCAATGGAAAATTACTTTTTAATTCATTCTCTCGCTCTCTCGTTTCTCACTTCGAATATTATCTACATGTAACTCTATTTCAATTTTTATTGAACTTCGAAATGGTGTTTCCTCTTTTTAAGGAAACCGAGCTTAGCTCTGGAGTGATTTTTCCATATCCTTTTTTTTGTTATGGTTTGCTAAGTTTGATCACAGAAGCATACTGGCAGGCATCACCCGTGATATTCTTTATGGTTGTGCATGGGCCACATGTTGTTTGGTTCAATTTTGTGTTAAGTTTAGTGTCTTGTTTGTTCACACACTCAGTGTGCAATGGGCTGTGCGACATAAACTTTGAGCCGCCAGAACCAGTTTGGAAGAGTAGTTCAAATGATTTAAGAAAACCGAAAAAACGAACTTCTATTACCAAACACAAGAATGTAAGCACAGAAGGTTGGCAGCACTTCACTGAAGAAATTTAACGTAAGCAGTACTACTTTCTCTCATCTATAATAAGTGTGATTTAATGTGAAGTTGTACTAAATCAATGACAGTCGTTATGAATTAGAGATAATACTAGTTTGGTAGTTCCCCATAAGCCCGTTAAAATAGAGTGAGCGGGTTACGTTGTACTCCCTCCGTTTTAAAATGTAAGATGTTTTAGCTTTATGAAAGGAGTGTATCTAGACCATTTTTAGTGTGTAGATTCATTTAGCTTTGAAGTGAACCTACACACTAAAAGAGGTCTAGATACACTTTTTCACAAAGCTAAAATATCTTATATTTTAAAACAGAGGGAGTAGTAGCTAGTAGCAATTTGTAAATGGCCAGTATTCATTCAACACTCGTTATGTGCATCAAATCTATGCTCAACTAAACAACCAAAAATCTATGATACTAGATCATGATAAGCTATAGACCATTCACCATGCCCGTTGGGATATGCCTAATGTTTATCACCATAGCATATCTCTAATCCGGATAACCCGGATGACCCATAGTGTAGCATGACCCATGGCCTGCTGGGCAGCCTAGTTAGAAGGATCCAAAAAGGAGGCCCATGCCGAAATAGCAGGGAGGCTACGACACCGACATAGATGAAGTCGGAGCCTTGGAGCACAAGATATGAAGACTAGTTAGTATTACTGTATGACTCTGTATCCGGTCTGGTATTAGTGCAAAACCCGCCTGAAGAAAAACCAGCCATCGACATGGTCGCCATGATGTTCGCTGGCAGAGGTGAAGGCAGACAACATGGACGTGGTTGGGGAGCTGGCCGTGTGCAACATCGCAGTAGTTAAGCTACACCTGCTATGTCCTGCGTTCCCTAGTCATATGAGGAGTTCCGGGATATGCCATGTTATGCCCATCTGGATGCAAACAGCAAATCCACTCACATTAATCGCCATTGCAAGTTTGTCAACGACCTCAAGGAGGATCTAGAGTCTGGATACAAGCGCAGCCGAAAGAACAGACCTCACAAAAAAGGCAAAGGGAAGAAGGAAGACAAGGATTCCAAGATTCAGATGATATGGACAAGTATGCTGAACCAAAACCAATCGACAAGGGTGATGGCGGAGGTAAGAGCAAAAATCCATTCGAGAAGAAGAATATTGTCTACCATACTTTCCTTGGCACCCGAACGGTCAAAAGCACAGAAAACCTCTCTGAGGATACTATTAACTACCCTCCCCAAGGTTCCCCATTACGTAAGATGGTCGGAAGTTCCGGTGACTTGGGACAGAGCAGATCATCCAGAGCTCACCCCAGAAGAAAACCAACATGCCATGGTCATCAACTCATTGATTAGCGATAATGAATTCACCAAGTGCTTCGTGGATAGTGGAAGCAGCATTAACATCATGTACATCGACACAATACACAAAATGAACATTTCTCGTACCCAGCTAAGGCGGAGCAGCACCGTGTTTCACAGCATAGTTCCTGGTTGGCAAGCTCGGTCCCTTGGAAGCATTATGTAAGGGTAGTTGTCCCTATGTGTGGTTTTGGTAACTAATGACAATCCCTATGGTCTAATGTTTTCATTTGAGTTTTATATGTAGGAATATTTCTTAGGTCATGCTTGTAGTCCATGTGTTGGATTTAAGTATGGATACCATGAAGATAAATATATACCTCAAGTATTGGCATCAAGATCATCGATCTTAATAGAATAATTCAAGTTATGGCTCTAAGTCGGTGTCATCATAGCCTCATGAGTTGAGCTATGGTTGACTTAGAGCTTGCAATATCAAGATATTGAGATAGAGCATGAGAATATACATGGTTGACCTATACAAATAGTGAAGAGTGAATTCAAGTTGGTCAAAACATGAAGCATAAGGAATGTACCACATGGATCTTGTGGTATGGTAAGCGTTGTCAATTATGCTTCATGAACTAACCCATTATATACGTGACTTTGTGTGTTCTATATGGGCTAGGTATATTTCCATGGGCATGTATCAAATGTGAACATGTGCCTTAATGAAGCAATCGCATAGTTGTATGGGAGAAAATTATGAGTCTTCATGAAGCAACATCGATCAAGCATTTTGGCTTGAATGGAGCTTGAAGCGTTATCATAAAGATCAAGTGGGATGTGCAAGGCAAAGGTATGGCCTTGCTAGGTTTTCATTTTACCGGTCTCGTGGTGGTTATTGGGAGACCGGGTTATAGGATAGATAGCCTCACTATCAAGAGGGGCTTTCGGTTGGGTAACTTGATTACATCGTCTTGGGGAGCTCAATCCATTGCATACTTTCCATCCCCCTATTTTGTTGCTTGTTGGTGTTTCTCTATGTGAGGTTCTTGAGTTTCTTGCTATCTCTTCAATAAGCCCAAGCTCATCGAAAACAGAATTCATATGCATCTTCTATTGCATTTGCGAGTCTAGAGGTTTTATCGGTTCTTTTTAGGGAGGTTTCATACCTCTACTATTTTGGTATTTTACCTCTTGCCTTTTCTTGGGTTTTATAGCCTCTACCAGATAGAACTTGTTTTAGATTTTCAAAAAGTGCAAGTTTGCTAAAATCATAGTTTAGACGCCAAAGATACCACCATTTTCGTAAGCTTAGTTTTCTTTTGGCAAAAATTCCGGCCCGCCGGGCTGTAGGCCAGAATGATTGGCCAAAATTCTGGTCCGTCGGGCTATAGGCCGGAATGGTATACTGTGAAGATTTTTGGCGGTCGCCAGTTCAGATCTGGCCCGCCGGACCTGGCGCCGATCCGTCCGACGTGCGTTCTAGCACCGCCGGACTTACCGCCGGTTTTGCCACAGCCCCAACAGGTAAATTTGCTTTCAGAGTGGCTTCTACCCCAAGGTTTTCTAGGGTTCTCGAGCATGTTTTGACCTCCATTTTTGACCCCCTTGATATTGCTTCCTCTCCCTCCCCTCCTACATTTCTTGCATATTTTTGAGGGCTTTGGAAGAGGAGATCTAGATCTACAATACCCACCCATCAATTCCTATTCTAAGTGAGAGGACTCCATTGGATCTAGATCTTGGAGTAATTGGTTGATTTGCACCATTGTTCTTCCTCTCTAATTCCTCCCTAACACTTGTTGCTTTGGTGGGATTAGAGATTGAAGTATTTGAGCACCCTCGATGTAATTTCTTTGCGTTCTCGCATAAGTGTGGAGCTATCCATTATGATTTGTTCAAGTGAGATACCATGAGCTTGTTACTCTTAGAGGGTGACCTCCTAGTTGGCTTGGCGGTTGGTGCCATGGTGTACTCTTTGTGGAAGATTGTGAAGAGACCCGAGCTTATCCTTCGTGGAGCTTATGAAGTGGTTGTGGAGCTTGTCATCTCCAGAGTGAAGGAAAAGCTAGACATAAGGAAATGGCCTATTACTTAGTGGGATAGACACGGAGAATAAAGTGAGACTTTGTGGTATTGGAAAATCCTTTGTGGTATCCCACACCTCTCCAATATGACGTACCTTACTTGTAAGAGAACACAGAAATATATCTTTGTCTCTGTGTGCCTCGGTTATCTCTATACCCAAGCTTAATTTCCTTGTGATAGCCATTTAGCTTGAAGTACTTATATCTTGCTCATCACTTGTGGTATATATATTTTGCTTCTTTCTTTGCTTAACTTGTTGTTGGTGCACTTAGTTGAGCCTAGTGTATTTAGGTTTTGTGCATATAAAATAAACGTTAGTTTAATTCCGTAATCTATCAATCCAAAACCGTAATAGTTTTGAAATTGCCTATTCACCCCATCTAGGTAAAATATATGTCATTTCAATTGGTATCAGAGACATGTCTCTCCTTGTTTAGGCTTCACCGCCTAGAGTGTAAAGATGTCAGCTAGTAGTATAGTGCACAATGACACAATTGTCTTTGATGGCACAAATTATATTTTGTGGATAATTTGCTTGCTTTATAATATTCGTACCTTGTGTACAAATATAGAGCAATTTATAGATGTAGGTTTTTCTCCTCTGATGGATCTTAAAAATATATCTTTACAGGATGAGAAAATTTTATATCTTTAAGCTCAAGTATCTAATGAGCTTATTTTCTCCTTAGGCCCCAAAATTAATTTTTTCTCGACGATTGTAAAGCGCAAGTCATCTTGTCAGATGTGGACCAAGCTTAAAGAAATATTTGGTGGGTCCATTTCTCATAGGGTCGGTGGAATCTCCGAGGATCTATCTTCTCCTTCACATCATGAAGAGATCCAAGTTTCTTCCACCTCCAACCGCGATGAGTTTTCAATTCCTTCCACTTCACCTACACGTGACAAGTCACAAGGTAATGGCATGATAAGTAGAGAAATCATATGTGATAATGGTAATGTTTCTCTTTACAACGATGATTCATGTTCTATAAATGCTAGTGGTGTAGAGAGTTTGGACTTAAACACTTCTTGCAACAATGCTTCTATATCCTCTTGTGTTGCTAGTCCTTTCATATTGTCTAGAAATTATTTGAGTACTAGTATAGATGATATGCTTGATTTGTCTTGTTTCCATGATAAAAAATGCATCTATTTCCCCTAGTTGTGTATCTATCTAACAATGTAGAGGAAATCAAATACTCTATGGAGAAAGACACAATCATGAATGAATATTCAAGAATATCCTTATATTCATCCACCTGTGCTCACATGTGCCTTATTGCAAGAGGGTCAAAGGTATCCCCTATTTTGAATCCCAACATATCTTCTAATGATGATATCGATGATGATGTTGATGAGGATACTAGTACTATTCTACGTGAGATGACTTTTTGTGTACTTCTCTTCTTGGTAATAATATGGCTATTGCTTGTCTCAAACACATTATGAAAACCTTTAATAAACAACTGGAAACCATTGACGAGTTGGAGGTCCATATTGATGATGGGATTCGGAGATTCAATCTCCTTAAGCAATAGCTATCCGAAAAGAAGCACAGTAATTGTCTCCTCACACAAAAAATTGAAACTTATGAGCTTGAAAAAATCCAGTAATTATGCTTATGCTACTAACTCTACTTCTTGTGAAGCATCTACCCTAAAGGAGAATGGTGGGCTAAGAGCTCAACTTGAGTTTCTAACTAGCAATTATAGGAAATTGGAAGGAAGTCATGAAAAGCTCCCAGACTATCATAATAATATTCTAATCTCCTATGATGGGCTAAAGTGATAACTTGAGGCAAGTATCACTAAGGTAACATCTTGTGAGCCTCTTTTGGACATTAGCACAACTTCTACTCAAAATGATATATCACCATGCATGTGCTAGTCCTAGTAATCCATCTAGTCATACTATTGATAAACCTTGTGTTGGATTACTTTATTTGACTTGTTTCTCTAACAATGAAGCTTCTACTTCCTCTAGTACTTATATTTATACTAACCATGTAGAGGAAATCAAAGAGCTCAAGACCGAAGCCATTTCTATGAAGAAAGACTTGGAAAAGAGTCATGAAGAGAAATCCACACTTGATAATATTTTGAGTGTGGAAAAATCCGCTAATGATAAAAGTGGACTTGGATTCAACTCCAATAATAAGAACAAGTCTAAGAGCAATAAGAAGAAGGGCCAATACCAAGTCAAGAATTTGGCCTAGTTTATTTGCTTCAAGTTCAAGGTTGAAGGACATCATGTAAGATTTTGTCCATTGAAGAAAAAGCACTTGAGTGAGAAGCAAGAAGGGAAGCGACCACAAGTTCAAAGTCAAGCCCAAGCTCAAACTCAAGTTGAAGTTAGGCCACTTTCTAAGAAGAATAAATATAAAGCTTCCCAAGCCAAGATATTAATGAAGAAGAGAAAGGGGAGCACTTGTTGCTACATATGTCGTGAGAAGGGGTACTTTGCCTCTTCATATTAAAACATTACCTTATCTAACCCTATCATTGTTGATAATGATTATTCTCTTCGGAAGGATAAGGATGGCAATGTGTTTTCCAAGTTTGTTGGAACTAAAAGTGGTGTTAAGAAAATAACCATTTGGGTTGCCAAGTCTATTGTGACTAACCTCTTAGGATCCAACTTGGTTGGTGACCAACAAGCTCAAACTTGATAAATAGGTGGTTTTGGAGGGCATTGGAGACATGGCTAACTCAGGAAGAATTAAGGGATCTTCATATATTATACTAGTTGATTCTCCACGCATTGCCGCGGGCATTAGAGATGGTTTTCATGTATTTTTTTAAATCTATGAAAACAATGCTCATTCACATGAAAGCAGTATTTTATTGAATTGGCTTGGGTTGGTATGTTATCAAGTCTTTATTCTCAACCTGGTAACTCTAATTTAGCACATAATTGGAACATAAATTTTGTAAATACATATGGTTCTTGATGTGAATATTCTATGCATGCTCAACATATGAAGTAACATCATATCTTCGTCTTGTACTTGGGTCCTAGTTCACTCTTAGTGCCGAAAAACAATAGGTAGAAACAAAAAATAAAACCAACTTCACTATGTACTGATGCGAGATACCATGACCAAAGCATGGAGATGACAATGTTATCATGAATATTTGCACCTGCAAAAAATCATTTAGTGTGAACAAATGACATAAAGATATAGTATTCCCTATGATATGATTGCTAGGCTCTACATCATAGAAATTGATGATGGTAACTATGTAGTACAAATCTAATAAATTCAAGTGGTAGGGTAAAGAAAGCACCTTTGGAGGAGCCGAGCATTATGCCTGAAAATGGTGGTTACTGCCTTACGCTACTCTCGTCTCAATTGTCACCGAGAATAATATAAAAGGAATTCAAGATATATTAATCAAATAATGAAAGCATTGTTGCAATGATAATATAGATTAGACAGAATATATCCACTCGTTCCTAGATCTCGGTTTCAAACTGATAAATACGGAATGCCCAATAGCACACCAATTCTTAGTAGAAAAATTCCACCCACGGAAATCCTACATATAAATGAGGGAACTTCAGAATAAATAATCACCAAAATAAAGTATATCCAAGGTACAAAATGCATCCCGTGGAGGATATGGTTCGACTTGCAAACTTCTCTTATGACTGCATGTTGAGGATATGGTTCAATTTGCAAACTTTTGTGATGTAGGCTAAAAATAAATTGGCCAAAATTTTCATTCAAAAAAACTGTCTGTAATGCTTGCCATGAAAAATTTATCAAACCTGGGACTGATCTAGTGTTCATGGCTTCCGAGTAGCTTGCAAACTGGGAGTCATCAGATGTAGAGTTCATTTCCATCGAGCTTGACGTTAACTCGGAAAGCACGGGCATGGTTCATGTGAGAGTCGATGTAGAGTTCATGGCTTCTGGCCTCTCGATCTTCCCGTGGCGATACCAGCTCTAGGATACACTGAAGTTAAAAGTTGGAAGACTTGGGAGAAGGAAGGATACACAATGAAATGGCAATATATCGCTAGAGTGCAAGGAGAGTAGGAATATAAATTGACAGGGAATAATCAACACCACTATTAGGCTAGCTAGGTGGCTGCTGTTTAACTCACGTTGATGTTACAAACAGAAAGAGTATACTCAATTCACCGGATTATCTCCCCACGGTGCTTAGTCTGACTGATGACATGAGTAAGTTCGTCGCCGATGACGTGAGTTAGTTCGTGATGTGTCTCAATAGATGTTTACAACAATAGTTAGTGGGGTTCATCCTATTTAGTAACTCAAGATGACCATAGATTTAAGATTGTATAGATCTAAATAATTGGGGTGATGTGGGTGCACCAAATTTCATCTTGCAAACATTAAATGCTTCCTAGTGGGGATGAACTTTATAGATATTATATATTACTAGACCATGAAGGCGCACGTTGCCGCGCCCATCTATCTTTAGAAAAGAATGTTTGAAAGGACTAGAATATATAGACATTGTGTAAAACTTGAATTTTTTTATTACAATGTGACGATACCATATATAAATTCAGAACTCATATACTTGCATAACTGCTTGCTTTTACATTTTCTCTACATAACATTCATGGTAACATAGTATAAAAAATAAATAGAGCAAAACAATACAAATTTATTCTTCTAGGGCCTGCATCTTCTGTTCTTGTGCAAAATTCAACTCTAATGAGATCATGTTCTCAAAGAATTCAAGTCTTCCACTCTTGAGCACTAATTCACTTTATTTATTTCAGCGACTATACCTAAATGTCAATATGAAGTGCAACATTGGAACTATGGATTTCTTTCATGGTAGAGCCAATCACAAACCATCATCTAGCAAAATATGCAAGAATCAGATCCATTATAGGAGTAGGAATAACCAATATCTTGTTAATATAACTGATGTACACCATCCATGCATTCCATTTGAACAATAACAATACACTCAACCTAGTTTGACATATCAACACAACCAAGCGAATAAGATGAAAGAAAGACTGTCAAACCATACCGATATATCAAACCAGTGAAATGTAAACTCACCTCTGTCTGATCTCGGATTTACCTATAACTTCACATGAGCGGGTTTGTTCTTTTCACTTGCATGGTATAGTGTAACAATGAGAATCGCATATGCAACTGAAATGGCATGAAAATTTACACACTAGTTATCCGCACAAAAAATGCACTCAAGTTAGCCTGAAATACACACAAACAAAGTTTTTCCAATCTGAAACTTCTTATGGAAGAAATAATGGAGCCTCTGCAGATAGCAAACTAGTCAGCTAAAAGTTGTTGTTGCAACTTGGGGGTGGCTAAGAGATGGAATGGTAGTGTCATGCTCCCCATATTTTGTCCCTCCCAAATCAAATATATAGCTTACAATTAGTAAAATCATAGAGAATATAATTGATAGGCTTAGAATAGACAATGGCATGTCAAACCTGAAAAAGCTATCAATAGACTTGTTGAACAAGTGCAAATGCAGTTGGATATGATTAGAGTGACATGCTAGGCTGCTAGCTGAACCAAACATGATTTATTTTGCAATACTGGTGAGGAAAACATAAAGGCTCAACTAAAACAGAGCTAATGCAGCCTCATAAAAATTCGATGGCAAAAACACCATTTATTTCACAAACATGAAACCGATATCTAATAGCGCTGAAATAGCCATAAACATAAGTAAGAGTTGCAAATTAAGTCCACAAATGTAAATCTTTTACCAATCCATCCAGGCAATTAAAAATGATAAAGTAATGATAATTCAATCCAGAATAGCCAAAATGACTCCTCGGAACAACCAACCATAAGACGATTTGCTCCAACAGAAAGATATTACATGCTTGTAATATGCCAACGTTTAAAACATGCAGAAGACAATTAGTTGGAATAGAAATATGTTTATAAAATATGCCTATGTTTAAAGTGTATTGTCAAATGCATTTATTTACTTAATAAGCATGTATCGAAGAACACCGCAATGCGTACATGCTTGTTACAATAGAAAAATCAGAAATTTTCCTTTTATTCTCTTAATTCTAATGCAATTAGAGAAAATATGATAAGAGAGCTTTAGGCCTGTTGCCTACTATAAAAATTATAGAAATTCATCGATAGAGCCATTGTCCATTTGTGTGATTGTAGTTAACGATGGATTTGGAAGCTGAAGGTGCATATCTCTAATGCTCCATGATAATTAGTGTGACTCGGTCTGTGGTAATCCTCCTACTAAACAACAAACTTCTAAAGTTTGGGAAAGATTTACCAGTATTATATGTGTAAGAATTAGTAATGTAAGAAACAGGAACTGCCAGATTTGATCTGCTCACACCAGGTACGAAGTAGCAACTGGGCACATCATCTCCTACAAAGGCACCCAGTAAGATGAACCGGAGAGATATGTGAATTATAGAGGGTTAAGGGTTGAAAGGTTAAGATCTACGGTATTTTACCTGATTGTTGTGGACTGACTCCTGTTCCGTCAAGGATGCTTGTCCAACACCAACATGTCGTGCCTAGACAACTCATTCTCATGCCCCATCGAGAGGTTGCAGCAGCTGTTGAATCCTTTGTATCCCCCTATGCATTCTTGATTTATTGATGTCACACCCTCTTTGGCAGTGCTCCACCGTGGCTGCCGTCGCATCGCCCATCGTCATGGTCGTGATGATCCTGAAATAACCACCTAATTAACAACATGAGTTAGAACCTTTGCAGTCTGAGGAAATAGGGTGCGAGAGAAATCAAATAGCCTCGTGAAGCAGGGATAGGTGGATAGGTTAGAAACAGAGTCTATGTTACAACCGGAAGGTGAGGGAACTGAAGGCTAACAACGGCTCATCTTCCAAGCTATTATTAATTGCATGATGCAGAGCGATGCCTTCATGGCCTTCCGAGTTCTGCTGAGGAAAAGCGCAACCCGCAACCCATACAACAAACGAAGAAGCCCAATCACTGTCATGGGCCCCGGTTCACCACAAGGCGTGCAACTCATTCTCCGGAGTAGCAGCCCAGCTACGTTGGGTAGAGCGGACCGCAAGGCTGATGCACTGAAAAAATATATGCCCAAACGCAGTTAGCAGTACGACGGAGAAATATAAAACGTCTAGGAGCCGGATCGGACGGCTGACCACCCCAAATCGCTGAGAAAGGGCCTAGATGGTTCAATTTTACTGTTTCTTAATAGATCAATCCAGGTCATAAGGGTTATCATATCCCTATCATATACCCAATACGCCTCTTTGTGGTAACTTGTACTTAACTCCTTTATATTGTAAGTTACTTGCCCCTTTACATGTTTTGGTTTTGTACCAAGTATGTGTTTGTATTTGGTGTGCCTTATGCTTGCTTATTTCGTGTATTCAAGTATGTCTAGGTGTTTGGCACATCATTTACTTATGTGTTTTGTTTTGAACCTCTAATGCATTTTGATGATATCTTATTTGGCTCTTTTCGAGTGGTTAATGGAACATCCTATTTTGGGGGAGTGATATGCCTCGCACATCTCTCAAACCTTGAAATGTGTGTACATGAGTACTACCACTTAGTATTGGTATTGAAAGCTTATCTAGTCAATATGTGGTGTGTCATACTCATGAGAAATTCAAATTCTTAATATCCATTAATTATCTCTAGTTGAGATTGTTTTGCCTCTTATTGAGAAGAATGGAATATCACATTATGGGGGAGTAATATGCTGCTTGTTTAATATCACAATCCTAGGAAATGTGAACATATGAGGTAGTGCTGCTTAGTGTTGATATTGTTAATTATCTTGTTCCTAGAAGGCATGATAGCTCAAACAAGATCCTATTTTGTTAGAAGCTTTTTTCGCTCATCTCTTTTGGTCTTTGTATGAGGAAGAAATTCTTAGTGTGGCATTCCTCAAATACATATCTCTATATCTTATTTGGGAGACTGTTTGCTTCAAGTTATCCCAATCAATGATTTGCATGATTGTGTGACTAGTTGAAGCTATCAAGAATCTCTAACTATGCATAGTTCTCAACCTTTATATTTATATCCTATACTTTTTATTGTGAATATTGATCTTTAATATCCTTGCAATATACCACTAGAAATCAATTCCAGTACACTCATTGTCTACGAAAATTGATATACTTGTGTGTGGTAGCATTTGTGGATAATCTTCACCTTGTATTTCGCCTCTTATTTCCTTATTTTCTTTCCAAGAAATTTGTTGTGGCTCCCATTGTCTTCCTTTCCTTTTGAAAATATCTTTTATTATGTTATTGATTATGATCAAATTTGTTTTAGTGGATGACAGATCTTTTCTTCTCGGTACTTTGTGCCATTGTGAGAAGTGTTAAGGGTTTGGTTTATTTGTTAAAACCTTGCTCTTTTGGGAGTTTGTTATCTCATTCTTTCTTCTATGATTTATTTGCTTAAATGAGATAAATCTTTGAGTATGTGTGTTTTATTTCATCTCTTATGCTCATAATTTTTTATTTAGTTCATTTGTTGAACTTTTTTCAATATATCATGTCTTGATTTGATTCTTTGATATCTTTGGACAACAAATATGTTTTGTCACACCTTGTTTTCCTTCTTGAATCTCTTGGTGTTTTGTCCAAATTATATCCTCTTTGGACCTTGAAAGTCTTGATCATGCATGTTTAATAAATGTATATTTTGTATCATGTGTTTGCTTTCTTTGATCCAATATATAGGGAATACTCCATCAAATCCTTAATGGCTAAGATGTGCATGAAATTCAAATTTCATCTCTAAATATGCATATATTTTTATGGAGTGTGTCCTATGTATTGTGGCTAGTCTAACCACTTTAGAACCAATAAGCTTGGGGACCAAGATGTACTTGAATGTTGTTTTAGGTACATTGGAGATGCAATGGATGCTTGTATCATCTATAAGGAAGGTGTTGTCACCACATGATAATCGGAGCCAAGCTAGGACGATCGAAGAATTCTTATCTACTACATCATACCATTGCTATCTCGGTAACAAGTATCTTATTCATACATACTATTATTCCATCCAATCTCTTGTAGGGTGCATCTTGGCATGAATTTCTTTGTTTGTAAATGTTGTGGTTCTTGCAAGTATCTTTGAAAGAGATCTCTATCCTTATTGCTTATGTGAGTAATTTTAGATGATGCATATAATAGGGAGTATATAAAATCATGTTCATGATTCACCACCAAATATGCCTTCTAGAAATTTATCCTCAAGGTACTCTCATGTGCAATATTGTTGAAATTGCAATGAATTCTTCCAGGATCCATTTGAATGGTGTGTGCCGAGCTAACTGATACTGATATGGTGCAATTTCATTTTACTACATACTATTTTTCTCGCTGCTATGGTCCCATCATGGATTTGAACCGCGAGGCTAAGTACCTGAAAAGGAAGCACTCGCCAAACAAAGACAGGAAGTCATTTGCTAGTTTGAAAAGAAGGGAATACGAGCCAAGCTCTGGCTGTTGATTGATCGACCAATACAAGCTCTGTAGTTTCATTGCCAGTTGAATAAAGCTCTGTGGTTTTTGAATGAAGGAAGTAAGCTACACTGTTGGATTAGTCAGTTCACTAAAGAGGAATTCAGCTAACGCAGGCATGATGCTGCATAGGTCAATGATACCTTCGATCCAGATTCACGGATGTAGTATAATAGATTTTTCCCTAGAAGACCTAGATTTAATCGAACCTCAGAAAACACTGCTAAAAGGTAATAAAAAAGGACCCGTCTACAAGACTTTGTTTTTTTGTTTTACCTTAGTTGACCGATCAATGGATGGAAATAGGCCAGGGTTGAAGATCCATTTACAGTTGCACATCAAATGGGATAAAAGATAATAATAAGCATAGTCATGTATAATGTTTGAATGGAGATAATCTCTTGTGGGCAACACATCCTAATATTCTGGAGCCCATGTGATGCAGCGGGCATAGCAATAGACTTTTAATCCAACCGAGAGAACACCAAAGCCACGGGTTACAAACGATTATTAAGTGTAAAACACAGATCAAAGCTTTAAGTGGTGATGTTGTTGTTGATCCTGAATGGGGCGCTAAGGAAAGACCATACTACCCTTTCTGTCACTGAGGTTCCTATGAGATCGCCGCTAGCCAAGTATCCCACCTCAAGCCTTTATCAATCTATGGTATCTTGGGTACCTACAAGTCCACAGATCGACACAAGAGACAAAGAAACAAAAGATACAAATCACAATTGCAAACAAAATACAAATCTCCCATGATCTAGATGCACATAATGGCTACAAGGTTTCTCCCCAACCCATAGCCCGTGAGGACTACTCACTCATAACAAATAAATCAGAGATAGAAAACATCATACAAATACTTAGATTGAAATCAAAATATTCTTACAATGGTCGCCAAATCACAAGGAGATCTAAAGTATAAAGCAATGGCTATGGCTAGTGGATGGATGGATGGTGGAAGTGATGAACAATGGATGAAAAATGGTGTGGATATCCTTTGGTGGTGTTGTGATGTAATCTAAAAATGGCGGCTCTCTGGCCGGTGGCCGGAGCCTCGAAATATATAGGCGTCTTCACAAAAGTTGTAGGGTTTGATGAGATGAAGCCGTCGCCACCTGGTACGGGAGGTTGGTACGGGCGGGCCACGCCCGTACTAGTGGTCGTTAAGAATTTTGACGCCCTGGCATAGCTTCCCAATTACTTGGCCATGTGTACTTCCTCAAAATCCTTCATTATGACTCCTTATTTCGCATTAAAAGTCATGATTTCCTGCACAACATAAATCAAAGAAAGGATTTACATATCTTTACAATTATTAGTCATTAGTGGCAAGGATTGAGAGTTTCTTTGCCAATTTCTTGACCAAAAACAATGGTTTAACGGAGTGGAAGATGGAAAAAATTGGAGCCATCAACTTCCCCAAAGATCAAACCTTGATTGTCCTCGAGCAAGAAGAACCAAAAGAACTATAAGGAATTCAGCGTTTTAAACTTGAAACAACGAGAATAAGAGTTCACTTACAGTTGGTAGTCGTATGTGCTCAACACTTCATTCATTTGTGAAGCTTATCAAATTAGAGAGATGACAAGAATACTATAGAAGCTTCGGTAAGTCAAGACAATCAAAGTAAAGTTTAATATAAGTATAAGTAACTAGAAGTGTAGCAATCAATCCAGTTCCTCTAATTAACTCTCATCTTGCCAAGGAACACTAGGATGTTTAAATAGCATATTGAGTAAGAGTTTCATGTACCAAGTAGTATAACGATGAAGTGTCTTATTTACACCCATATCAATAAATCATGTCTATCAAAAACACTTCTAATCCAATCATCGTCTTTCAAGAAAAAATTGTAAAGTAGTAACGAGACCATGCCAAGGACTTGTTATGTGGATCCTCATAGATATATTTTTTTCTTTCTTTCATTTTTCAAGGATCACTGATTGTTTATTTTGCAAGTGTTTGCACAACCGTTAATAGTACCAATACTTTTGCCCATATATTGACACATATGCCACTCATGTCATCAACTCATAGCCAAAATCCGGGGTTATACCATAGATCGTTCAAAATCTAGCGGAGTTGTTGGCATCCCAAAGGTGTTCATTAGAGACATAGAACAAGGTTGTCTCACTTCTTTCTCTCTTTTTTGAGCTAGTACCACGGTTTGATCCACAAGGTTAGCTTTGGCATGCATCACAATTACCACTAGACTTTATTTCAATCAAACAATTCCTTTCAGGAGTGTCGTCAAGACTATCAAAATATATATGGGATTAAGTATCATCAAGGGTATACTCTCAAGACAATCATTCATCAAACAAGTCATAAATTTCAGACTTTTCCTTATTGTACTTGTTTGTCAATATTATTTCCAAGGCAAGACTCGATTAACTAAAAGAACTAGAGCAAGAGCTTCAACAACTAATCATCATACCAATAAAAAGCCTTACTCTAACCATATTAAATTACTTCCCACTAGCATGGCATCTTAGAAAATCAACCAACTAAGATAAATAAATCAAACTTCATAAGTGGGAGATATATGACATACCTCTCATAAGTGACTTCATGATCCTCTTCCTAATAGGGATGCGTTCCTTCAAAACTCAAAAAAAATTACTCTCATAATGATATTAAAGCAAAGAGGCAAAGTGTGAATCCATGTTTACGAAAAAAGGAAAAAGGAAAAAATATTTTTGTATTTTTGAGAATAGGGATTAAATAATAGAAAAGAACTTGCGACCAAGCAAGGGTTTAAGAAAACAAATACAAACGAAAACAAAAATAAACTAAAACTAAAGCAAATTAAAAAGCAAAGGAAAAAAGCAAAGTGTTGGAACAAGCCAACACGAGTGTTCCAAAGCTCCCAAGGATCTAGAGTACAACCTCGTTATTACACAAATAAATTGTTCGAGGGAACACATCCCCAAGCTCAGGCTTTTGCAAGCCCTTTTATTGCTCATTGTGGTGGCGGTGGATAATCTCCCATGTTCCATTAGCTGCCCAATCATGGAACTGGGTGGTGAGGCTTGTAGTAGCATCTCGAAGGTTCATGGAGAGGTTGTTCATGTTTTGAATATTTTCTTCAAGTGCGTAAATGTCTTCATAGGTGGCGTAGTAGTTTGGTGGCTGCTCATCTTGTCCGGCTCCTCCTTGTTCTAATTCTTCATCTTCTCTTCCTCCCACGAGTATTTCTTGTTAGGATAGATTATCTTCAACATGTGCGTCAAAACGCAAACATCCATCCTCGATAGAGAATAAACCGTTAGGCAAAGGAGCTGGGATCAAGTAATCCCCTCCAGGTATATCGAAGAAATATCTACCATGATTTTTGGAAATCATACCACATGCTCTTAGAGTAGAAAGACCGAGACGGTGACTTCCATTTAACGGTTGAATGTTACCTAGGTTGATGTGAAGTGCGCGTGCAAGAACAGTCACAACTCCTCCTCCGCATATGGGTCCTCGAGATTGAAGAGCCTGATGCTTAAGGTAAAACACAAGAAGAGCGCCCAAATTTTGCATTAAGTTATAATTGATAAGAACAACTTTTGCGAGGATCAACATGTCCTCCTCATTAACTCTAGTAAACTCACCACATGCCTGCAGTGTGTTAGCAATCACATAGAATAAATATCGAATAGCAGGATGATCGATTTGGTTCCCCTTGGGTATGTTTCCACGAATTCTCATAAAATTAAAGTACTGTGAAGGGGAAGGATCTAAAAAAGTAGTTGTGCGTACATTGGTGTTGTTGTTGGTAAACCCAAAGCATTGAGCCCATTGGTTGAGTGTCAAAGTGTACTCATAGTTCATAAGGTGGAATTTGATTCGATCAACTCCGGGCCTTTGTTCCTTGGTACAACCATAAGGATGCACCATGTGCATCAAGGTGCTAAAGAACTCAAGCATCAAGCGGCGATACGTGGAAACATCCTGAAAGACAAAATCATACAAACCAATATTGTTGCAAAGTAAATAGAAATCAGCACGAATGCCAAGTTGGCGCAGGATATAAGGACACGCCCACTTGGTGGACTTGATTTCTCGAAGCTTGAGATGATTGAAACGGTTCAGCTAGAACTCCTCGGTGAACTCGATACCAAGTGACTCGGGGGTCAACGTATCAACGGGTGGTGCAGAGGATTCTGCAGTCATCTCACATGTATGACTCCTCGTGTTCATCTAATAAATAAAAACGAGACAAAGTAAATAAAGATTGCTAATAATGTTTTGGTCCAATAGAAAAATAGAATAAGTGATTCTCTACACTAACTACAAAATAAACTCCTCAAAAAACTATGCTAAGCATACTTAATATCAAGATTAAATCAAGAACAAGACCTATGTCTAGATTAACAATGATGAATGATTGAGTGAAGCTTTTGCACAAATAAGTTGAGGATCAGAGGAGAATCATACCTTAGATCGAATGATTGCGAAGAATCGAAGAAAGATTAAGTAAATTTGAAGATCCAATGGAGGTGGTTTATAGTTTAGAGGAAGAAGAAAGAGAAAATTGATTTTGGGGATTTTTAGGTTACCTCCTCGGGCTGGATATGGCAGCCATGTAAGTGGTACAGGCGGGTGGTACGGCTGGAGCCTACCCGTACCGGGTGACTTACCTTCGGGGCGATGGGTGCTCCCAGGTTGTGCACTCGGTACGGTCGCACGCGCCCGTACGGCTGGCCGTTATCGGTACGATAATTTTGCTTGAATTCTAATATTTGCTCGAGGGTACGATACGGGCGCGTGGTACGGGCACGTCCGGCCATACCAGTGGTCAATATCGACACTGATTCCTTCAACAAAAATCAAAATTCATATATCCCTTTGGCTTGATGTGGTACGGGGGCACGGTACGGTCCACTCCGGCCGTACCAGTGGTCGTTAAGAACACTATGAGCGGCAAAACTTAAGGAATTTGATTAGTAGCTCCGTATGCCTTTGCACATCTTATCAAAGGACTAAATAACAACAAAAATATTAAGTAATGATCTAGCAATACTTATTAGGCCATGCGTTAGTAAAATAAAATATAGAGGATTATCTTATTTCTTCTCCTCTCTCCATAGGTCTTCTTGAACACTCTTTATTAAAAAACAAAAAAACTAACACAAGACAAAATATATAAAGAAAGAAATTCATTTCACATGGGTTGTCTCCCATGAAGTGCTTCTAGTTAAGGTCAGTTAGCTTGACCTTGATGGCAATCACTTAGGTTTGTGAAGTGGAACACCCACTCTAAAGTAGTTGGATTTCAAAGTAATTACACCATCATCATCATTAGGCTTGGCCTTCTTATTCCTAGGGAAGTGGACTACAAAAGGATCTCTAGATGGTAGCCCTATTGTCACATTCCATTCATGTAAATTAATCAAAGGTTTAATAGTTCTTAGAAATGGCCTACCTAGAATTATAGGTGCTATGGGATCTTTAGGCATGTCCACAATAACAAGATCAATAAGTGTGGGACTACCTTTAATTTCAACAAATATTTTTCTTTATCCCAACAACTTGTTTATAAGTTGAATCAGCTAGATGGAGTCTCAATTAAATTGTAACAAATGTCCCCAAGTTTAATTTATCGAATAGGCTTTTGAAAATTGTTGAGACACTCGCACCAAGATCACAAAGTGCAGATATCTCATTAACTCCCAACTTAATTTTCATAGTGGGCTCAAATATATCATCTAGCTTAGTTGGAAGCTTATCCGCTAGTATTTTATACTCCATCTCTAAATTGTGAACCTTAGATGCTACTTGTTGTATAAATCGTTGCTACATAGCATCATTACCTTGTTCTATACCTGGATTCTTAACGGTGATCATCTTCAATAGATCTTCCACAGTATATTCCAGTGTTGGCGTGTTGCTATAATCTAGCTCTTCAGGTTTTTCTTCATTGGTTACCACCCTCATCATCTTGAGATCTTCTACCGGATTTGGCACAGGTTTTCTAGCAAACTTTGCTAGTATGAGAGCTTGGCTCTCGTCTACCTTACCCAGCTAAGCCTCCACGGTCTTTGTTCTTTCCAGTAGAGCATGCACATCATTTCTAATTGCAACGGCCTAGTTAGATAATCTTCCTATACTACTTTCATGGTTCTCCATGATCTTACTAAGCATATTATTTTGCTCGGTTTGAGCTTGTATAAGTGTTCTAATGGTTTGCTCAAACGGGAGATTGCCATGATTTGCTCCATTAGTATTATCATAATTATTATAAGGAGCTTCTGCAGGGTTAGCATGATATTTTTGAACATTGGAAGCATAATTATTTTTTCATGCAGGATTAAAAGGAGTACGAGCTATAAATTAACATCATTAACATCGATAGTGATAATATTAACTTGGTTATCTTCCTTACCCTTTACTAAGCTAAGCAACTCATCTACCTTAGATGTAACCTCTTCATTATTTACCTCGGTAATTGAACTTACTCTCTTCGAGCTCCTTTCGACATGCCATTGGGTATGATTATTTTGCATATCATCAAGTAATTTATTTTCAACACTCACTTGCTTTCCCATGATCGTTCCTCCTACGGTAGTATCTAGCATAGACTTAGACATTGAGTTAAGACCATTATAAAATAAATGTAATATAAGCCACGCTTCCATCCCATGACTAGGACAGTTCATTACGGCTTCTTTCATTCTTTCCCACGCAAGCGCTAGTGGCTCACGGTCTTCTTGTCTAAAGCTTGTAATGTTGGATCTTAGCTGCATAGTCTTAGCTGGGGGAAAAATATAGTCATAAACAAGTTAGTACATTCCTGCCAAGATTTAATAGTGCCCTTTGATAGAGCTAGCAACCAATCCTGAGCCTTTCCTCTAAGAGAGAAAGGAAACAATCTTAGCTTAACAACATTTGGATCTACATCCTTAATACGCATCATGTCACAAATTTCAGTAAAAGTATTTAAGTGCAATCCCGAATCTTCAGCGGATGAACCCCCAAATTGGTTTTGTTGAACCAAACTTAAAAGGTTAGGATTTATCTCATATGTTTCCGCATCAACTACGGGCTGAGTGATGGGTGCACAAATAAAATCATCAGTGGGAGTAGCATACTCCCCTAATCTCTTTTGAGCCATGGCTCTTATCCTTTTGGTAATTTTTAAGTAATGAAAATGAATAACAAGTAACAATTTTTTTGGGGTTTTCAAATAGATAACAAGAAAGTAAACTAATAAAAAGAATTAAAGTACAACTAATAATAAAACTAAAAACAAGGCCTCTAATGACCTCACCAAGATAGTGCAATTGCTTCCTCGACAACGATGCTAGAAAAAGGGTTGATACCTTTGTTCCGGATTCACGGATGTAGTATAATAGCTTTTTCCCTAGAAGACTTAGGTTTAATCAAACCTTGGAAAGCACTACTAAAAGGCAATAAAAAAGGACATGTCTACACGACTTTGTTTGTTCATTTTACCTTAGTTGATCGGACCAATCTAGTTTACTTTATAATGGATTTGAATCAGTGGATGGAAATATGCCAGGGTTGAAGATCCACCTGCAGATGCACATCAAATGGGATAAAAGATAATAATAAGCATAGTCATGTATAATATTTGAATGGAGATAATCTCTTGTGGGAAACACATCCTAATATTCTAGAACCTTTGTGATGCAGCGGGCATAATAATAGAATTTTAATCCAGCCGAGAGCACACCAAAGCCATGGGTTACAAACGATTATTAAGTGTAAAACACAGAACAAAGCTTCAAGTGGTGATGTTGTTGTTGATCCCGAATGGGGCGCTAAGCGAAGGCCGTACTACCCTTTCTGTCGCTGAGGTTCCTATACGATTTCTGCTAGCAAGTATTCCACCTCAAGCCTTTATCAATCTATGGGATCTTGGGTACCTACAAGTCCACAAATTGAGACAGAGACGAAGAAACAAAAGATACAAATTACAATTGCAAACAAAATAAAAATCTCCCATGATCTAGATGCACATAATAGCTGCGAGGTTTCTCCTCAACCCACAACCCGTGAGGACTACTCAGTGATAACAAATAGACCGGAGATAGAAAACATCATACAAATACTTAGATTGAAATCAAATATTCTTACAATGGTCGCCAAATCATAAGGAGATCTAAAGTACAAAGCAATGGCTATGGCTAGTGGATGGATGGATGGTGGAAGTGATGAATAATGGATGAACAATGTTGTGGATATACTTTGGTGTTGTTGTGATGTAATCTAAGAATGGCGGCTCTCTGGCCGGCAGCTGGAGCGTCTTCATGAAACTTTTAGGGTTAGACGAGACGAAGCCATCGCCACCTGGTACGGGCGGGCGGTATGGCGGACCGCGCCCGTACCGGTGGTCGTTAAGCATTCTGATGCCCTGGCATAGCTTCCCAATTACTTGGCCATGTGTACTTCCTCAAAATCCTTCATTATGACTCCTTATTTCGCATTAAAAGTCATGATTTCCTGCACACGATAAATCAAAGAGAGGATTTGCATATCTTTGCAACTATTAGTCAGTAGTGGCAAGGATTGAGAGTTTCTTTGGCAATTTCTTGACCAAAAACAATGGTTTAACAGAGTAGAAGATGGCAAAAATCGGAGCCATCAGTCAATAAATAATGAAATGAAAAGATGGGAGGGATGAACTTTCTCTACAACTGTTGTGAAACAAGACATATGCAAATCTGAATCAGGGAAATATGAAACTAAAGGGAAAGTCTCTCGTTGAACTCCCTAGTTCCTATGTTTTCTTTGAGGTAATGCTAATGTGTGAACTATCACTATACTTTAATAGATTCGAATTGTCCCCATCAAAGATAGGAAAATATGGCCTATTGGGTGTCGATCCACTCAATCCTATGCTATGCATTTGTGACCAAGGTGAGGTAAGATCATGAATACAAGATGGCGATGAGTCATGCCAAGTTTGGGGAATCTTGCTCGTACCCTCATTACATGTTTTAAAATAGGGCATACTGCTTGTGATTTACTATTGACTTCCAAGTCGACACGAGATTCTATTTGTTTCTCTCGATACTATGTACTTACTTTTCTGACTATGCGAGAGAGAGAGAGACTTTATCTTTGGTTATAGGCACAAATCCAGTAGAAAATACCAATCCAACTTCCTCCTAAAATCACTTCTAACAGGATAGTACGACTTGTGTGCTTTTTCGTTAAGTCGAGCAAATGGATGTGTTTTTCCAGTAACTAAGTATCTAGGCTCATTCCCTTTACCAAACATAGGAGTCGCTGCTCGGGTTTTCTCGAAAGCTTTTGCTTTATTTGGTACTAGTACTTCGGAATCTACTGCCATGCTTTTTGATCTCTCTCCGTGATGCTCAATTATTAGGATTGATGCTCGATTAGATAGTTGATTTGATTTTCTATTACTAGAGCTTGGCAGTGAAGATAGTGGATCAGATTTTTGCACTACTAGAATATGTCCTTATGATTCTCAAAGAATGATGAGGGGCAAGGCTGATACCTCATGGGCAGTAAGTACCTGGATATGTATAAATAAATAGGGAGGCCCGCCCTCATTATTTCGATGCAAAAGCTAGGTCAAATTAACCGGACAACGGGAGAGCTTCCTAACCGAAGGCTACCATTACTTTTTGGTTGTTCTTATGAAATGAAAACCCGTAACATATTTCCCATTTCCTTTTTAAGGCCCCACAAAATACTTACTGTTCGAAAAGAAAGCACGAGAGTTAGGGGACATGAGATCACAATAAAAGCTTGTGAATTCTAACATAGATAGAAAGCACTAAGCTGGCGCAGTTGACCCTCTTCTATTCTTGAATAGATGTCACATTGTTCATTTATCCAATTGGTACTCTTTATTAGATCTTTCCATGTATTGGTGCATAGAGATTTGACTAAGCAGTTTTATTTCTTTTATGCACATTTACTTGAGTTGATAGAGGGAGTGGGATGAAAAACGCATAGTAGGAGATTTCCTACCTATCATGTCTCGTAGGAGCCCCAAACCTCACATACGGGTGGACCAAGTTGGTTGAGTAGGCTGGATTGCTAAGTTCTACCTCCGTTTGATCCTCTACCGGTTCTAGTGGTCATATAAAGGAACACAAGCGGGTAACTACTGAGGGAACTAGGACCCGGTATCTACTGATTCCACTGGAGTGACTTACTCTTGGAGGGAGCCTCGATTCTGGAATTTGTTAGTAGTACACATAGGCGCGCGAGCACTATGATATCAGAACTTACTTTATTATTCCATTTTTGTGCTTAAACAATGATTCACTTGTGGGATGATCAGTGGGCTTGATGCCCTATAATCATACATAGTTGGACTTGTGCTTGCCTTGCTTGTATAATCAGAAGCTGCAGGAGGAACATTCCATGGAGGACAGGCGGTGAGCTCTGGACCCTAGGACTGTGACATGATGTAACACTTCCCATTTTAGGCGGAGCTTGCTTTGGCACTATGGATACACGACCTTTTTGAGGACAATGTCGCCTTGGAGAATACTCGCTCTTTAACTCAGAGTCGTAGAAGCTAGTGTTGTCTTGCTTGCTCGAAACATGCTTGAGGAGTGATGTGTCTCGTATTCAAGCGACGTTGCTTCGGAGAGCGACCACCACAGAGCATCTTGAAGTGGAGTACGACGACTTCTACTCCAAGGGAGAAAGGTATGCACTTGTGAGGCGGCTTTTGCTTGCAGAGTTGCTTTTGAAGATGATCCACCCCATTTTCTCAGAAGAGAAGTCTGAACATGTGTTTTTCTGGGGAGGAAGCTCGGTAAACTCTTTCTCGAAGCAAGATAGTTTGAGTTTGTTGATCTGCCAAATCATGATCAAGTTGGGTTCTTATCGAACCTAGTATGGTATGTCTCCTTAAGTAACTGACTTCTTCTTGTATGACTTATTTAGAGAGGATATTAGGCCTCAGCTTCATGCCTGCAGCCGGTTTCTCTCTGTTCTGCTAAGACAAGTATGTCATTGTCCTAGACATCTCTTCTGCTAATGGGGTGTAGTAAATTAATACTCCTTATCTGCCGCATTGGTACGGGGGAGAGCACGGATGCATGGAGGGACAACAGGATCCCCCGAGATGGCTTGCTTTGGCCGGTGACACGTTTTGTGGACGATGCACCGTGCTTGGTTAGTGACTATATCGACTAGAGTGCATGGACGTGGGACATGCCAAAGCTCAAAGCATATTTTACACCAATGGATGTCGATGTGATCCAAAACATTCCTAAAATAAGTTGTCGTCAGCTATAGCTAAACCCAAAACCTGTTCCTCTAGCTCGGCTTCATTCTTTTTCTCATGCAAACGGTTGTCGAGTATATAAAAGACTAGCAGAAAGGCCAAATGAGTCACTTTTACCCCTATCCGGCACTTAACTGATTGAAACCAGAGTAGTCAAGTAACATTATTGAAGCCTTTACAACATCTTCCATCCATGAGGCACAAAGAGAAGAGAGCCATTCAAGCAATTAAAGAAGGACCCTAGAGGTATTTAATCTCGAATGCTTGGAATGAAAGAATGACTATTTCCTTGCTAGAACATAATGACAACAACAGGAATTCAGAATAAGACATGTTAAGTTTCTCCTCTTTCTGTCTAATGACTACTACGGCATGCCTAGACTATAACATTCCTATGGAGTGCTGCCCATAGATTACAGAATGCTTGGCATATGTTGATTGAGTCCTCGGTCCCTCACTCGCTCTACTTTGAATCAAAAATTAGCATATGAAAAGTGGCGATCTTTCTCTATTTATTCCTCTTCCACCAAAACAAACAAGTTGTTTTTGGGCGTCAGGCAAACTTAGTTCTTTGTCCCTCCGGTAATTGGATTGATATACAAGAATTGGGGTTGTCACTCGTATGCTTCTTATCTTTGGCTTCAAACAAGGGGACTCTTTTCAAGCTTCATCAAATCCATATCACAAGGTATTTTTTTCATTATATAATCGAGCAAGAATCTGATTGTGAATTAGGATTATATGCAAGAAGGGATTCAGAAACAGGAAAGCGAGTCAAGTAATCCGAATACATAGCCACTCTCATTCTAATGCTTATATCTAGAACTAGTTCACTGAACAAAGGGACATAACTACTGACTAAACTATAGCGAGCTAATACCTAAACTTGCACTCTGAAAAACATTCATTCCATTATTTTAAGCTAAGGTGCGGGAAAAGAATACATAAGGTTAGATATGAACTAGTTGACTATTCGATTGAGGGACTGCGATGCATTTGACTCAGGTTTTTATTCCATTCCAGGATTCATATATTCGACCATAACAAGACTCAATAACGAAACTAGGGCCCTTGCTTTCCCAACTAGAGCAGGAAACTTCCAACCAATTTGGAGGCAGGAGAGATAAATGATAACTATATCTAGAGAATTGAAAAGAGGTGCGTCTAACTTATTAGCTGTTTTGGCTATGACCTACTGGAACTCTCCTTTGGATTTGATCTCTTTCGAGTGGCTCGTGAGCTTGTTTCTTTTCGAATAAAGAAAATAGGAAAGTATCCACCTATTTCATCTTGGAGCAGAGTCCCTTTTTCCTTCCAGTCCCGGTAAGGGATGATTCACTTCTGATGGTGGTTTTGAGCTTGGCTTAAACACCACAGGAACGAAGTATAGGTAACCAACCCGTTGAATCGGTCTTTGCTGAAAGCTTTCCATTGAGTCTTAAACCCCACAGTTGGATCCCTTGGTTCAGCACATGCGCATAGCGAAGGCGAATAAATGACTCAGTCTCGCAGTATTTAACATATTTTAGTAAGCTCAAATCTGAACAGAGCCGAGGGCTGCAGATTCAACCCTTACTAGGCGATAGCTCTGATCTATACATTTCCTAGGAGAGACCACTTCGGCGAGTTGGCTAGAGACTAGATACTTCTTTCTAAGGGTCCTTTATCACCTGGTGGGCGCTAGTTTCTCTTCGAATAGGGTGGTGATCGAGCACTATTTGCACGAGAAACGAGTCTAAAATGTGCCATCCTTATGTGGGTACGAAAATAAGTTGAGAACTAGCAAAAGCCTTCACTAGAGGTTGTTCTTATCCGACTTCATTCCTATCGCTCTTTAGCTAGGCTAGGAGCCCCTCTTTGATAAAATGAAGGTTGGACGCATTTCGTTATCCATGAAGTGATCACGGAGATCTGCTTTATTCTTTGTTGACTACCAAAATTCCACATATATCCTTATATAAAGAAATCCCCATCATCTGCACCCATGGGGCGAACTTCTAAAGCAACCGAGATTCGAGATCAACAAGACTTGAAGAAGCGACTCACTTTGTATGCACAAGTTTCCCTACTTACCCGCCTAACTTGACTGACACTTACTAAATAACAAACATTGAAGAGATGGATATGATGCTCTGCCCTTTTATACAAAAGCATTCCTAGTTCGTTGTCACCAACGACGCCTCTATAGCCATTGCAAACCATAATAAGCTAATTCAAAAAGTAGAACGAGAACTTCCAGATAGATCATTCTTGATGGGGAAACAAGGCCAACACAAGAAACAACTCTTCTTTCGTTTACGGGTAGTGCCCGTTCTAGATTATGTCTCTGTGAAGTAAGCTGTGCTTTGAGGCATGTCCAAGTCCAATTCCAAGGGGAAAATCCGTAGTTTAGTCTACCCAATTACAACTCCCGAGCCTTCTCCATCATCGGACGAAACACCATCAAGTGCCTTTCCATATGAGTATTTAGTTAGGATTGATTTTCCTTTCTACTCTCATATGGATATTATAGAATGAATACCAGACCCGAGTGAGGTAGAGTAGTTTCTCTTTTTAGGGCCACATAAGAAAATCATATAAAAATCAAGCAAGAAAACGGATGCGCTAACGCCTTAGTTTCGCGCTAAAAAAACCTCTTGGTCAGTACAGCAGTGCTGGGGGAACCACACTGACTCAGACATGGCAGTGATCCTAAATAGAGAGTTTTCGGGGAGAAGATGGCTTGATTGAGACGAGACCCTTAACTATAGCTACTTCTAGCGCAGTGGCTCAGCAGAGACCTAAACTAATACCTTATCGAAAATGGGGAACAAAATCCGATCATCTCGCCAAAAAATGGGAAGTCTTGGTTGGTATATTCATTCGAGTTGGATTCTTCTATACGAAACTCAAGTATCAATAGTTCGCAAGCACATCCCAATATACGTAATTCTAGAGTGCAAACAGTGATCGATTCCTTTTGTCCTACCCCGAGGCCATATGGGTCTGATGTTTGAACTTCTGGTGCCCCTTTTCAATGAGAACGATTCCATTGTAAACATAGGTATCATTTCCGGTTGCTAGAGTTTGCTATACCCCACCCCCAACCAGGGTGACCAATTGAAGGAAAACGCCTGCTTGTGACTAATTAACTGCTTGAACTAGGGTGAGCCAACTAGTATCTTAGAAAGAAAATCAGCTAATGAATATGCCCAACGCTAAATAGAAAGAATTGTCCCGTAGACCCTATCGAGTGAGCTATTACGGCAACGAGCCACACCAGGTAAATCCCAAGCCCCTTCCCCTTTTCCATGGGTTCCAACTGGGAATTCTCTTTCTGACTTGAGGCGCCAGGTCGGTCCCATTTCCCAAAGATACTCGATTTTCACCTGCATTCCCTTCAAGTAGCAATATATTTCTTCTTTGCATGAAAGCCCCAAAAGCTTTGGATCGTGACCACCTGGCAACAGAATGGCAGGCACATTACTTCCACTCTTCCGAGCTTATCAATTATCCAAGGATTTCGCATCCCATTCTTGATCAGAGATCCTTGCTCCTCGCAGGAATTCTGTTATTTGAAATAATAAATATGTTAGGTTGGTTTCCTCGGTACTTCTAAAAGCGTAGAACCTAAAGTCCACTGTTTTCAACCAGAACTACTACCATCTTCTAAAAACCCTAGAGAGGAAGCCATTCGATCAATCAGGGGAACGTTCTATATAACTAATTAGTTGGGTGGAACGAGTGATAGCAGCACAACTATCTGAAGATAGCGAAATGGAATACTGGTACATCCTCCCTATTAGAGAATAGTATGTACATAGTACTTAATTTGAGATGACTGGATTAGTCATAAGACTAGGATCTCATGGCTTTGCTAAAAAAATGTAGCTACGCTTTCATGCGGCTGACTGTGTTCTAGTCTAGCACTCCACACGGTTAGTTGCCTCCCAGTCCCACCACATTAGCCTTATATTTACCAAATGAAAGGGAGATTCAAATGGGTTCTTTATTCTTGCTTTCCTCTCTCCTCTAAGCACGTATGGATCGAAACTAAATGAAAGGGAAGTAAAGAGCATTTAGTTAGTCTAAAGCTGCAACTGGTGGATTCACTTTTTTCATAGCTCGCTATTACTGCTCACATCTGCTTGTCTTGAAGGAGAGCCGGTGGAGGATTTGGTTTTCTCAATGCCTTAGGCAAGTCATTTCCCTACTTCACTTTTATCCCACTCTTATTTTTACATCCACTTTCTTATTCACACTAGGCTTGTGTCGTGGATTCTTCCCTGATTTGACTATAGCTGTGTGGTCAATAACCTGCTTTGCTTCCAGTTCTTGGCCTGCTTGCGCCATTGCCGGACTTCCAATCGGAAATCTTCTATTGGCAAGCTCGTATCCTCATAATGGCTTCCCCCTGGAATGGTAGAAACAGTGATAAATAAGCATGGAAAACATCCCAAATAGCATTAGTTCCCTTAGTGTTATTTGTGATGTTTTTGTGGTTTTGTTTTTCCTTGTTGAAGTTCATTGATATACCATAAGAGAGAAAATGGAGCCATGGCTATATATGCTTTTAAGAAAAAAATCCTTTTTGGTATATCTTATGACTCCCTCTTAGATATCATGTATTCTTATTTTTACTAACCTTTTGTGTGTGGATGTTTCTTTGTGGATTACTCTTCATGTTTTGTCCACTTAGACACTTATATAACACTCTCACCTTGATATCCTCGTTTAAAGGGCATTTCCCATCCTAATGATGTGTTAGTGTTTCTTGTCAACACAAGTGAGTTTTTACCATGTGCTAAGTGTCGTGCAGGTCCTATCTTCAAAAATAAGAAACAAGACGGTGTTCAGTCTAGCAATGGAGAAAAGCTCGAAAAAGAATCAAGTAGAGGCTGACTGTTATGGAAGTGGAGATCGAAGGTGCCCTGAGTCTGGAGACTCCCTGAGTGGGAGACTCCGGGGTTCAACTCTGAAGACTCCGGTGTTGGGGACCGGAGACTCTGACCAAGTCTCCTGGCTGGACTCTGGCCCTCCCAGAAATGCTCCTAGTACACCCCCAGAGACTGCTCCAGAGTCGAGCTCCACCCCGGAGATTCAGGTATTGGTCCCTGGAGACTCTAGTCAGGTTTCCAGACTGGACTTCGACCCTCCAAGTTTTCTCTATGTACACCCACATGGAGACTTGCCCGGAGTCGTGTGGTGTGGTCTGGAGACTCCGGCTAGGCCACAGACTCCGGTCCTAGAGACCGTAGTCTCTGTCGTAGTTGTCTACAATGGCTCTTTTTCTGGTGGAGCTATATAAGGACCCCTTCTTCTCCAAGATAAGATCGCGGCTTCCTCTCTCTCCTCCATTGTTGATGAGCTCAAACCTCCAATATCTCCCTCCCTAGCCACTAGAACTTGATGCCCCTTGGGGAATCAAGGGAGGAGACCTAGACCTAGCTTTCGACATAGGGGATTTGTGTTTCCCCACCATTTGTGTAAGAAGTTGTTGCACTAGGGTTTGAGGAAACCCTAACTTGACGAAGTTGCCCTCCATAGCTCATCCTCATGAGTAAGAGCTTTGGGGTCATCTTGGGAGCCTTCAATTCAGTTGTGGAGAAGTCCCCAAGGATTTGTACAAGGTTTCGGTCGCCACCTTCAAGGCCACCACATAGTGGGAACGTGTGCTTGTTGTGAGATGGGTGCGTGGGATAATAGGGTGATGCCTTCTGTGGCGCGGGTGGTCTTAGTACCACCCACCCCTCTAGCGGAGACGTACTTCCCTTCAAAAGGAAGGAACTTCAGAAAAACATCTCCATGTCTACTCTCGGTGACTTCTATCCTTTACTCCTTATTGTTGTTGTTGCATGCTTGCTTGTCATATAGGTTCTCTCACCTAGTTGCATATCTAGGTAACTTACTTTATGTCAATCCTTAATTTGAAAAGAAGGTAAAAATTGAGTAGTGCCTATTCACCCCCCTCTAGTCGCTTATACTGATCTTTCAAATTGTATCAGAGCCTCGACTATTACTTTGGCTTAACCTCCTAATAGAATTATTGGCGACACGAGTAAGGATGGTGATAATTCTTCCGGTGATCAAATATTTTTTGCCCATGATGCAAGCTATTCTTCCGGGTTTTGTGAAAACATTTCAAATAGTGTGATGTTGCGACTGGGGCATTATAAGAAGATGGGGCTTTATAAGAAGAGATGTAAAGATCACACTTTCAATATTGTGGAGTAGATGAAGTGGTACTTCATTAATGGACGGAGTTTGGTTGTGGATTTAGCTAAGTATGAAGGGTTGAGAATTCGAGGTCGAGTTCAGCTAAAGGAGTGGAGAATGTAATACCCCAAAATATGGACCATTTTTAGTTAATTCACATCATCTTAGAATAGTTCCTAATAGAAGGTTTACACACAGGTTTGTGAGCATTGGTGTCAAGGATAGTTCTTCCATTTAATTGTCAGGTCAAGGCAAGTGCATGACGAACCCCTGTTTTCTTCTATGATTATCCATTGTGGGAATGTGTGATTTTTTGTTCTCATTTGATTCGAGATTCTATTATTCGATTGTTCAGTTTAAACTTGCTCCGTTCCGATTCCCAATTCATGTCCAGCATTATCGTAGTTCTTATTCCAAAGCTAACTCGGTGAGAAACTGTTCACAAGCGGCTACTCCGATAAAGTTCGGTGAGAACTGTTAGCTTGTGGGCTAGTCCGATGACTCTTCTTTTCATGTTAGTCCAGTGAGAGACTATTCCAAGCGTCTACTTCCGAATTAAGTTTAGTGAGTACTATTAGCTTGTGGACTAGTCCGGGCGACATATTCAGATATTTGGTTTCAGCCTTCATGTTGATAATGAGGTTACCGATATTCTTCCATGGTGAATTACCCATCATTGTTATTATGGTTCCAATTGTACTTGCTGAGTATTTTTGTACTCATCCTTGTGTTTCATTTGATTTTATAAAGTGAATGACATATGCATGGGAGTCTGATTGTAACACATCTACCACATCACTTGATCACATATTCTAGATAATGCTTAGAGAACAATCTTCTAGTAGTTCTAGTCTTTTAGTTGCTTATTCAACACTGACTATGTGAGCTTTGTGAGCCTTTGTTTGCTCAGATCGTTACTTCTTATAACATCTAGTTGAGATGTGAACTATATTTATTGCAATTTGATAATATCCTCAACTTGCATGTCGTGGATGTTTGCCTAAACAAAGGAAGTGCTGCCCAAAGTTAGAATTTTTCCTATAATTGGTGTTGTTTCTATAGTGTGGTAGCACCGTCGGGTATTGTACAAACTTGGGGTGTTATACGAGCATATCTAGGATCTGTAAGATTCATTTCAGAAATCATCTCCTGTAAAAGACATTCTGATATCTGAAACACTATTTTATTGAACCATGATAAAGTATAATTTAGTTGGAAATAAATTCTCATATTTGATGAGCATTTGTGAATGATGGTGACGCTAGGCATACCTATCACCCAATAGGCTTGGGAACTAATGTTTTACAAATTTTCATCCTTATAAACTATAATAGTTTCATCATGAAAGTCGTCATGATAGGATAAATAAGAGGTATAGGTAAAATGTTTACTATACTAAAGATCACTAAAAGTAGAATCCAGAAGAACACGAATCATGTGATGAATGTGATCCACTTCAAAGTGAAAGTTTAAGGGTGTTGATGTTTGACTAAACACACTTAAACTAAGTACCATGTGATTGGTGCCATTATTTATGCTGGGTGACTCCTCTGAAAGAGAGGAAAACATTGAAAGAGAATCCATAAATATAATTGGCAGAAATTAATGGGACTAGAATTGTCCATCTCGGATATATGCAAGATATACATGTTATGAATGTATTCTTTGCATGTTAAACTAATGTAATTCTTTGGCATTAGATACTGATTTGGTTGGTATGAAATATCATATAGTAACTCAATATAAGAAATACAATGGTCCGAATAACTAGCAAAAGAATATGGTAATGGTGTTCATCAATAAACAAATAAACTGTTATTATGGTTGTCATCTACATCAAGAACCAAGCCATTAAGGTTTATTCTGATAATTATTATCTGGTTACAATATTGTGACAACAAATTGTTATTCAAATAATTACTATATTCCATAGTTGATGGACGAAATGAATCTTGTTGGTGAAATAATATTCATAAAACTAAATGCTAAAAGTGAGGCAAGATGAAATGATTGGAATTTTACTTCAGTGTGACACCACCGTTTAAGTTATATTGGAAAGAAAGACATGAAGAAACTCCATCTTGATGGAATTTTGGAGTCAAGTTGTTTTCAAACGAATTGATGTTTGAAAACTTTCCTATAGGTAACTAAAACTATGTTCATGGACCAAAGTTGAACAAATGGCTAACTTAGTGGAAGTAAGACATATTGATGTATGTGGTCCATTATGTAAAATCATGTGTAGTGGATTATTCTACTTCATAACTTCCACCAAGGACTTGAATAGATATATGCGTACATCTATTTAATGAGGAAGAAGTTAAGACAGTTGAAACATGTTCAAAGGTTTTAGCATGAAGTAGAAATCATCATAATAGGAAAATCAAGAGTTTATGATTGGATCATAAAATAAGAGATTTGAGTTACAAATTTAGCAAACATATGAAGTTGTTTCATAAACTTGAGTTTCCCAAAACACCATAGGAGTATGGAATGTTTTGAGAATGTAATCGAACCTATTGGTGAGATCAAATATAAACTTCCATTATAATTTAAAAGATTATACTATAGTGGCATACCATTTTTACACTATAAAGAGCAACATCATGATCCATTGAAATGGCAAGGGGTAAAACCCAGTTTTTCTTTTCTTAACTTCTGGTATGCAAGGCATATGTAAAATGTTTACAAAACCAAAATAGGATATGCACGTAGTTGTAGGTTATCCCAAAAGTAATCGTTGGGAATTCCTCCACCATAACGCTAAAGACAAAAATGTTTGTTGCTAAAAATGGTTAGTTATTTGAGAATGAAATTTTTGTGAAAAGTTAAGTAGGAGGACAATAGAAACTTTGATGTGGTTATTTCAACCTAAGTGACATGACCAGAGTAGCGCGATACCAGAAGCGCAATGCCAGAAAGTGTTCTGGAGGCTGCTGCTCATGTCTACCATTTCTATAAATGTTGTATGTTTAGGAAATCTAAGTTCCTATTGAACCATGTAGACCAAGTGAGAATCAAATATCAAGATTTGAGGACAAGTTTCATTGTTAGACAATGATATCCCAAATACATGCAAATAAGTGATGATGAGCCCTGACTCTGTTACATGGCTAGAGGCCATAAGAATTCGTGATAGTATCCATATATGAAAATCAAGTTATGGACTTGGTAGACCCTCGGGAAGGCATGAAGCTTTTCAAAGCATAAATGGATCTATAATCAAACAGACACAAGATGTTTACATTTGTGAAATGTTTGACTTGTTAGAAAGTAGTTTACAACAAAGTTAAAAAGTTGACTATGACAAGATTGTATCTTCCACAACGATATTTAGTCTTTACGGATTATTGTAGCAACCACTACATATTGAGATATGGTAGTTGAATAAAAAACAATGTTCTTTTAAAAGAATGGTTATCTAGGATGTGTTCATGACACATTCCAAAGGGTTTTGTTAATTCCAAGGATGCTAGAATATGAAAACTTTAATGGTTGAAATATGCATAGTGGAGTTGAAATATTCATCGTGATGAATCTATTAAAGATTTTAAGTTCATCAGAACGATGAAGATGCTTGTGTTTATAAGAAACTAAGTGGGAGTGATTAAAACATATTTCCAATGCTTTATATGAAAGACATTATGTTGATTGGAAATGAGGTATGCGAGTTAAGAATTTCATTAAAATTGGATTTTGATGAATGACGTAGTGACATAAGTATGCCCTACAGGAACCTACAATTGGCCTACCTGGCGCGGCTCAACGGAAGGCGCACTCGACGACCTACCTAGGTCCATGACGCCCATGACGGTTCGACTAATATGAATCCCATATGGACATCAACTCGAAGCGCGGAAGAGAAGGAAAGCTCAAGACTAGAGTTTGAATAAAACTTGTAACCGACTCAGCCTGCTATCTCGAGACCTAGCCTATCTATATAAAGGGTAGGAGGGGCGGAGAGGAGGACAATCACAACCATAGTTTCCACGCCATCGCTAGATTGCATCTGCGCACCTCCTGTAACTTTCGACTCCCTGGATAATTCAAAGAGCAGACAAGCAGGAGTAGGGTCCTCTACCAGGCCCGAACCTGGGTAAACATCGTGTACCGCATTGCTTGTCTATTAGTCGTTCCGCGATCTCCAGCGTTCCCTCCTTCTCCAAAACTCAAGTCCATAACAATGGGCATTGATGAGTTTAACCCTCGTCAATTGGCGCCGTCTGTGGGAATTGGGCGCGTTGATGTTGCGATCTTGACGGCTCCATCACCAACTATCTATGATTTGTGGGCTACTAGATGCCAGATCTGGTTTGGCTTCATCATCAACGGCGGTTAGGATCACGTCAGTCAATTCATCTATATCGACAACGCTCAAACTTTAAGTCATGACTTCGATTTCAGCATGTTCGATTCAGAGAGCCCAACAAGTTTTCGAAAGATAGATCAGATCATTTCCTCATAGCTAGCAGATAACCTGCTGCATGGCCCGGCCACGGTTCAATGCTTCAAGCTAGCTAGACGCAGGACGATGGGTGCAAGAGGGAAATCACTGGGGACCAGCCTACTGCGAGAGGATTTGGTAGTGCTTTAAGTACAGATCGCTTGCCGAGGTGGGGCTGTCCGATCGTAAATACACCACGGATCAAGTCCCGATATTGATGGAGCTAGCAAAACATCACGTCAAATCTTCACATGAATATTTGGCCGCACGTCTCTACTTCGGATGTTGACTTGTTTTCTTACCGTGGTCAACTTTAATTTCGTTTTTCGGGATGGACACATCATGTACGAGAGTTATTTGGGCAATGATTCAATCCTCGTGGATCGTCCAGTACAAGGAAAAGCAAGTCATGAAATAAACAACTACTAGTATTGTTCTTTATGTATCCATGCAAGCCACGGTCTGCATCGTCCATGCATGGAAAAGATTCGATTGCATCAGACAAGGAATGTTATTAAGTGAGGCGATCGTACTTTAGTTTTTTAAATCACCAATTTAGCTAGCCAGTTGGCATCAGTTTTGTCGCAAGGATGTCATATCATCTACTTGCTCCGGATCACTTCTGCTAAAGCACAAGTCTAGGACGATCATCTTTCGTTGCGGATGGCATCGGCACATATTATTCTAACTCTACAACTGACGATTTCTAGCATCACGGTGGATTACTTCGACTCCGTCGATATTGGCCTCGCCGCCATAGATTGGTTCATCTCTGTCACAACTGGCTTCGTCGTCCCTGCCAAACAATTTCACAGACTCGTCTTCATCGCGATAGCTCAGACTCGCAGCATCGAGCACATCCGTTGCACAACTTCCAACCACGTCGACTGCATGTCCGCCATGTGTCCACTCGCCGCTGTGTCGACTCCATCCGACCGGGTTGACACAACACTCGGGGGCTCCTTTGCCTCCAGCGACCTGTGCAGTCTTTGGATCCAGTGATCCGCTATGGTGTTCAGATCCAACAACTCGGGGGCTCCCTCGGCATTGATGAACCGTCGCGGTCTTCGACTCCGGCGACTCGAGGGATCCCTCGGCTCCATCGACCCGGTGCCGCCTTTGGCTATGGTGACCCGCTACAATCTTCGACTCCACCATGCGACCTGCTACCGCCTCGACTTCGTCCACCGCGCGACCCCATCCATCACGTGACTTGCTGTCACGTAGAACACCACCTTGACCACATCGATCATATCGACTCTACACTCGGGGGCTTCGTCGGCATCAGTGACCCGGTGTGGTCTTCGACTCCGGAGACCCGCTGCGATCTTCAGCTCTAGCGACTTGGGGCACCCTCCTCTACAGCGACCCTCCGCCTCCTTCGACTCTAGCAACCCTCTACGGTCTTCAGATGAGGCGACCCAACGCGGTCTTCGACTGATATGGCCCGTTACGGTCTTCGGATGCGGAAACTCGTCACCACCACGTGACTCCGGTCCGCTGCATCAACTACATCCATCGCGTAACCCACTACTGTGTCGACTCCGTTTACCACGTGACTCACCACCGTGTCGACTCTGTCCGTTGTGTGACTCCACGTCCATCGTTTCGGGAGTCGGCCTCGACCACGACCCGCCGGTCACATCGGTTTACGCGACCTGTTCACCTCGTCGACAACTAACAAAGCCAAGTTCTCTACTTAAAGTTGATTTCTTTCTTAATTTAATCGCACTTGAAACAATAGGGGGTTGCGCCCTCTTCGAGTGACATAACATGCCGTCGACTCCACACACTCGAGCACCTCATATGTGATAGCCCGAGTAGCTGATTCTGCCTAATCGTCGAATCCTTGAACTTCGAGCACCTCGGCAAGGTACTGAGACTAAGGGTAATCATGCTAACGAAAAGGCCTAGCAGACAGTGCATAAGTGTTGCTTCGATTGGCACCAGAATTTTACTTTACAAGCCAATGGACAAATATTCTTTACAAGATACATGTACTTCACAACTCTATGCATTTTCTACAGTTTACAAGGACGTCGATTGCATCGAGCTATTCTATCGGGTCCTCCAATAGGAGTCGATAAAACAACTGGCTACGACATACACTCAAGACCCGAGTCGAGTCCCTCCTCGGATGGTTGCATCGCTTGATGCTAGAAAGACGCGACGCTGGTCACACACCCGATAGACACAGTTCTAGCCGCTCACCCGACAGAAGCGACTACTTCGACTCCATCTGCATCGTCGACTTACCCATGAATCCACTACGTCGACCCCAACTGCTTCATCGATTCTTGTCTCCTTATGCATGAGATGCTGACTCGATGCACTTCCAAGTCAGTGGTTTCCTCTCGCATGATTGTCGACACGACTACAAGATACAAGAATCGAGTCTCTGCCCGAGTCTACGACTCCGCCAGACACTCGGGGGCTACTCCAAACTGTAGCGCTAGATGCGCATATACAAGATCTTCGAGTGGCACACTCCAAGTCCTCACTCAAATCCACGATTCGACTAAGGACTCGGGTTCTACTCCCATAGGGAGCGCTGGTCGCGCATTCACAAGATAATCCAAAGTACTTCCGGATCATTCTGTCTACGCAACCGATGACTACAAGTCTCTGATCGAGTCTACGACTCAAACAGACACTTGGGGGCTACTCCCATAGGGAGCGCTAGTCGCGCACCCTTTAGAAAAAAAGATTCACATCATAGTCCATTGTGTTGATTGCGTCCACAATGTCGACTCACTTATAACAATCGAACTCATTGACGACTCCGTCCCACTTACATTGCAATGTCAAGTTCAGAGACAACGTCTCCTTGGCCGCTCAAAACACCTCCGTGGTGATAAACATTCGGATGCTACGTCTACGACATAAGGATAAGACCTACAGATACAATCTGATGGACAGGCAACCGCATCCGCTGCGCTCTACCAAATAAATACCGTGTCTACGACATGAAGAAAATCCCGACAGACGCGTTGAGTACATACTTATAAACTAGAGTTTAGCTCAGTAATGCCTCCGCGACATGAGTCAAACTACGCTAGCAATTTTTGAATTCGAGTCTAGGGACTCAAGTTTGAGTAGGTAGCGTTGTTTTTTGTCCTAGAGCAATTAACTAGTCCCAATCCGTCGAGCGCACTAGACACGTTTACCATCATCCCTATGAATGGCTATAAATTTCGACTAGCTCGATGAACTTCCGGGTGAAGTGCTTCGTACTCGACATAACTGTGACTTTGACTACCAAATGCAAGAATCAAGACTTCTAAGTCTCTAGCCGAATCTACGATTCACATAGACACTCAGGGGCTACTAACATAGGTATGCCCTACAGGCACCTACAATTGGCCTACCTAGTGCGACTCAACGGAAGGCACACACAACGACCTGCCTAGGTCCATGACGCCCATGATGGTTCGACTGATATGAATCCCATATGGACATCAACTCGGAGCGCGCAAGAGAAGGAAAGCTCAAGACTAGAGTTTGAATACAACTTGTAACCGACTCGGCCTGCTATCCCAAGACCTAGCCTATCTATATAAAGGCTAGGAGGGGGCGGCTAGGAGGACAATCACAACCCTAGTTTCCATGCCATCGCCAAATTGCATCTACGCAACCCCTGTAACTTTCGACTCCCGCCATAATTCCAAGAGCAGACAAGCAGGAGTAGGGTCCTCTACAAGGCCTGAACCTGGCTAAACATCGTGTCCTGCGTTTCTTGTATGTTAGCCGCTCTGTTATCTCCAGCGTTCCCTCCTTCTCCAAAATCCAAGTCCATAACAATAGGCATTGATGAGTTTAACCCTCGTCACTTAGACAAAACTAGAATATTAAGACATCTAATTCTATATAGATAGATTGAAATGCTAATATGGTTATGTTGAAGTGCATATATGAAATATTGAATTAGTTCAATATGGTGGGATATTTGAGTGGGAGCTGTGTGAGTTTCCTAGTCAATAGTTGACAAGAAAAGTACTTGCCAAATGGTAGCAAGATCAATTGTGTTGACAATTGATAAGAGAAACATTGTGAATGATTGATTAATCATGAATGCCATGATATGCACATATATAGATAAGTCCTATGCTCTAAGTGTTAGGATCATACAACATAGTGATTCATAAGATGATCATTGGACAATAGTGATGATATTCTTGTGTACTTTCGAAGAACCAAGAATATGCAATCTATGCAGAAGTGACAAAATAGTTCAATGTTATGTGTTACATTGATGCAAGTTTTTGTCACACATATACAAATGAAGTTTATCTCATTAGGCTATGCATTAAGAAATAAGGTGGCACAGTGTAATGGAAGAAAGTTCCATGATGGATTTGGACTACTTTCCAAAGTTATAACATTGGGGCGGATACTACAATGATAGCTAAGTATATGCCTTCTTTATAAGCAGCATATAGAGGGTTTTTCTAAAAATAGTTTTGTCATCAAAATTAGGTGCAGTTCCAGGTGAGCTATACTATGAAGATCTATTATACGACAATAGTTTCAACATAGTTTTGGCTTAAGGAATTGAAGTCTCACCAGAAGACTTAATTTATACAATGCTATCTCATTGGGAATGAGTAATGTGTAGTGACACATAGACATGGAAATACACACAAAACTGAAAGTGTTGGTTTTGGAGATTGACTTTACCACAAGCAATGCATGTGGATAACACCGGAATGCCATAGGTGTTAAAATGCGTAAAGCAGTAACTAGATTATTGACTCTAGTGGAAGTGAGAGACTGAAGGAGATATGCCCTAGAGGCCAATAATAAAGATTATTTATTGACATATCTCATTAGTTCGTGATAATTTTGTATGATGCTAGAATTGTATTAAGTGGAAACATTAATACAAGTGTGATATATAAACAAACCATGTCCCTAGTATCCTCTAGACTAGTTTGTTGGGCAGCTAATGGTCAAGGTTTCCCGATCTTGGGATTTACCACAACAACTAACAATGAGGTCACTTAATTAGATGAATGAAGTAATGGACAACACCAAACCATAGTATTGCAATGTGATCCAACCACAAAGTTCAACATTGAGATATTTAGCAAAGCGCATTGATTTAGTCCTTTGATAGTGAGATCATATTAATTACTGGCTCCCAAGGCTGCCTTGATCACTGATGGCTCAAAATATATCGAGCTCGTTGGAGAACCCCAAGAGGAAGGTATGATGAGCACAACAACAAGTTTTCTCTCAGTTATGAAACAAAGGTTATAGAACTAGTAGGAGCAAGGAAACAACCCCAAGGAAACAACCCCAAGGTGTTGTTTCCAACTTGGAATCCTGCACAACACAACCACAGAACTTTGCCCCAACTTACAGTGAGGTTATCAACCTCACCGGTTTTGCTGAAAACAAAGGATTAAACATATTATGTGGAAGAGAGTAATTGCTTTGTAGAAAGTAAACAGTAAACAGTAGATTGTAGATTGATGGTAAAAGAATGGACCGGGGTTCATAGTTCACTAGTGGTGATTCTCTTTAAGATAGATGACATGTTGGGTGAACAAATTACAGCGGGGCAATTGATAGACACCGAGAAAGCATACATGCATATACTAATCATCTTGACTCCTATGAGATTTGATAGGGCATTACAACATTATACATAGACCGTAATCCAACTTCATCTATGACTAATAATCCACCTTCAGGTTATCATCCGAACCCCCTCTAGTATTAAGTTGCAAGCAACAGATAATTGCACTAAGCAAAGTGTATAAAGTAACCAATACGATTGCCCTATGGACAAAGGATTGCTGTTTTCTCCCTAGTAGAAACAACACATCTAGTACCTTAGAGATTTCTGTCACTTCCCCAGATTACTAGAGGCATGAACCCACTATCGAGCATAAATAGTCCCTCTTGGGGTTGCTAGCATCTACTTGGCCAATATAGCTACTAACAACGGAAAGCATGCAAGATCACAAATAACAAAGACATGATAGAATCAATAATCAATCTGAAATAGCATCTCAATATCCATCGGATCCCCGCAAACACAACATGTAGGATTACAAATAGATGATCTTGATCATGAATGGAGCTCACAAGATCTAAACATGGTGGCACAAAGGAGGATAACCAACTATCTAGCTACTACATGGACCCGTAGTCCAGGGATGAACTACTCACGCATCACACCAGAGGCAGGCATGGTGATGCAGAAGGCCTCCAGGGTGATCTCTCCCCTCCGATAGGGTGCCGGGAAGAGCTTCGGATCCCTCCCGATCTAGGGATGGAGATGACGGCGGGTACGGACTCTTTCATGGAATTTTGATCGGGTACTTACAGTTTTCGTCCCGAAAGGTCTTCATAGGCGAAGGGGCAAGGTCGGTGGAGCACCAGGGGCCCACACCCCCTGGTGGCGCGCCCCTAGGCCGCGCCGCCACCAGGTGTGGCCGCCTTGGTGTGCCACTTCATCTCCCCTCCGGACTCCGTGTTGCTTCGGATAAAATATTGAATTTGGCTTTTGTCCGGTCCAATTCCAAGAATATTTCCTTACGAGCTTTTCTGAAACCAAAAACAGCAGAAAACATGCAACTGGCACTGTGGCATCTTGTTAATAGGTTAGTTCCCGAAAATGTGTAAAAATACTCCAAAGTGTGGACAAAACATAAGAACGTAGATATAAAACAAGCATGGAACATCAAAAATTATAGGTACGTTTACCACATATCAACATCCCCAAGCTTAACTCCTGCTCGTCCTCGAGTAGGTAAGTGATAAAAAAGAATAATTTTTTAGGTGACATGCACCATCACAATCTTGATCAAGGTATTTGTAAAACATTGATAGCTGGGATCATAGTACTTTAACATACCATGAAAGATATATTTCTAACAATAAAACATAGCAACTATGTTGTAACATGAAAAGGTACAAACAAACAATTCATGAATAATAATGCTTTGAAAGACGTTTGTTTGTTTCACATATAGAAAACATAATGAGAATGGTATTCAGCTTGTCCCTCATAGTGTAGCGAAACATAAATACACAGGACACCTTCAAAGTTCATAAGGGTGACTAGATACAAATAGTTTAAGAACAAGCAATATCAAAGTTATGAATCAATCAACAAGTTTTGGGATAATGCACATTACACTAAGAATGACCACTATGGTCTCTTGATAGGTGCATACAGATAGAAGATGGAGACTCAACATAAAAGTAAAAGAAAGGCCCTTCATAGAAGGAAGCAGGGATTCAAGTCTCATAAAGAGCTTCCAAAAATTATGGTACTTATTAGGTTTTAGCTCTCATTGCCCCTATCATAAGCATCTTTAGGTGATTAAGGTTAAAGTGAACAAATATGAGGATATGCTTGACAAGTTATAAGTTGAAATCTCGTGCTCCTTACTTACGAAGACCGGACCTTATGCTACTCAACTTTAGTCACGAGTAAGTTCTTGTCATTGTAAATACATGTGTATCATAGATAACCGCCAACGGGGTACCCCTTGCCCAATGATACAGAAGAATTCCCATATCAAAATGACAAGGCAAGCAGACAATGAGCATCTGAGCGATCTTTTTATTTGCTTTTTGTATAGGTTTTTATTGAGGTTGCTTCACAGATTGCTCACTATGGTTATGCTGCAAGTTTCCACCATGATTAGGCATGTCTTAGGCTAGCGGCCTAGGCATTTCTCTAACACATATACAAACTCTATGAGCTTACAAGCTCCCCTTTTATTTCACACCGTCGGGATCCATAAGCAAAAGAACATAATATCAACCAAATAAAGTGCAATGTTAAAAGCGTTCCCCATGGTAACATGGTTCTATTAATTTACAACTTATAAAGCGCAATCATATACGCAACATAGATGGGCACAATGGTTCAAGTTTATTAAGTGCAAGATAGTAAAGTGTGCCATCAAGTTTGTGAGAGCTTTAATCACTAATTTTCACATAACAAGTTTAATTCGGAAGGTAGATAAAATACTGAATATACTTGGAATAGCAAATGCTAATAGGTAGGTATGGTGGAATCTTTGGAATAACTTGATTTTATTTGGAGTTGGATGCATGAGTGGAACTCATACTTGGTATGGAGGCTAGCAAAAGACTGGAAGCGACAAACTAAGAGAGCTATAATGGCCATAATCATGCAAAGTGACAAAACATTATTAATTAAAGCATAAAGTGATATTACAAGTCGAAAAATAAATGATCATAGAGGCTATGGTGACTTTGTATAGTCTTAACATGGTGTGAGCATGCGCCAAGCCAACCCAAATAAAGCATCAAAGGAGAATACCACAATATTATGCTTTTATATGCTAAAACAACGCATGATTCTTTCAAGGCACATTAAGCAATCTCAATTATTTGTAACAACTCATGCTACAACAATAATCACTAAGAATAAAGTCAAAGCAATATCAAGCATGACATGATGAAGTCTAAGCCACAGGCAAAAACAAGCTCCTTTTATACCACTTATAAGCATGAACTTTCCTACTCTTTCCAATCCAAATCAACCTATTTGTAAACTAATGTATGAATACGGGGGTCCAACCAATTTATTCAAGCAAACTAAGTAAACAAAAACTAAGAACGAAAGCGAAGACGCTCCAGGAACAACACAATTGTGCATGAAACAATAAAAATGAAGTGTTTGGAAGAGAACCTGAGATTTTTATTGATGAAGAGGGGATGCCTTGGGCATCCCCAAGCTTTGACGGTTGTACTTCTTGAATATTTCTTGGGGTGACACAGGTGGCATCCCCAAGCATGAGCTTTTGTCCATACTTCATCTTATCACATTATTCTTCCCTACACTTAAAAATTTCCTTCATACAAAACTTCACACAATCTTCAGTAGCAACATTAGTGCACTCAAGATAATAAGTCTTTAGGTTCAGTTTCAACATAAGTAAAATTTCCATTAAAACACAAGATAATGTAGTACTTCCTTAAAAAGTTCAAGAATCAAAGAGAACTCAAGGAGAAAGGGATTAAGAGGCAAATGCAAATAATGGCAGAAATCTGTCAAAACAGACCAGCAGGTAAAAACCGATTTTTTCGAAGACCTTCTATTGATCAAATCGAAAAGTGTTTAACTAAATAAAGTTAGATAACAACCTGGGGCAGAAGGACAAAACATTACAGCTCATGCCGACGTACATAGATTTTTCACGAATTTTTACAGCGAAGCACAAAAATCTGTTTCAGGACAACAACTTTCCCAAGTCTTACTTCTCTCTCATTAGAGGTTACTCTTGGCACAAAAACCACACAAAAATGATAAGGAGAGGTTATTACTGAAGCAATAACTTCCAAGTCTCAACAAAAGATTCCTAACGAAATTTGGGTTATCTCCCAATAAGTGCTTTTCTTTAACGCCTTTGAGCTAGGCATAAGAAGCAAGAATCAAGTATTCTCAAATGAAGAAGCATTAAGAGAAAATTTTGTTTTAAAAGGAGAGTCAAAAGGAGTCTTCTATCTCTCTTCTTGGGGAAGTGTTCTATACCTTTCTTGAGTGGGAATTGATATTCAATGGTGCCTTCTTTCATATCAATAATGGCACCAACAGTTCTAAGAAAAGGTCTTCCCAAAATAATAAGACAAGAAGCATTGCATTCAACATCCAAAACATAGAAATCAACGGGGACATAGGTATTGTTAACCATAACAAGAACATCATTAATACTTCTCATGAGTTTCTTTTTAGCATTATCATCAAGTTGGACATTTAAATAACAATCTTCTAATGGTAGCAAATCAAGCATTTCATAAATCTTTCTAGGCATAATAGAAACACTACTATCAAGATCACATGAAGCTTTTCATTCACTTTCATATTAATGATGGGTTCCCAACCATCTTCTAATTTCATAGGAATAGAAGCTTTATGTTTCATCGTTTCTTCTTTAATTTTTATGAGAGCATTAGTAATGTGTTTGGTAAAGGCCATATTCATAGAACTAGCATTAGGACTTTTAGCAAGCTTTTGTAGGAACATAATTACTTCAGTGATATTGCAACCATTAAGATCAATATCGTAATTATTATCTAAAGTAGTAGAGCTATTGTTTCCCGTATTTCGAAGAATTTCAGCATTTTTATTAGAGAAGGTTCCATCGGTTTTAGGCATTGTTGCAAAAGGAATGGGGGCTTCATTGGGTTTGCTAGCATCAACATTATCGGTGGTGATAGTACAAATACTACTATTTCTAGCAATTTCATCTTCTCTTTGTGAAGGAAATATGCCCTGAGAGGCAATAATAAAGTTGTTATTATGTATTCCTTGTATATGATAGATGTTTATTTTGCATGCTATAATTGTATTGATTGGAAAAGTCAATACATGTGTGTTTCATAAACAAATAAAAGGTTCCTAGTTGTGCCTCTCTTATAGACTAGCTCGTTGATTAACAAGATGATCAAAGTTTCCTGATCATGGACATTGGATGTTGTTAATAACGAGGTCAAAACATTTGTGAAATGATGTGATGAACATTCATCCAAAGTATAGCATTACGATCAAAGTCATTATGTTTATATTGCTATAACATCATACTAAGTAATCTTAGTCCTTAGACCATGAGGTCATGTTAATTGCTAACATCGGAAGAGTAACTTGATAACATCAAACGTCACACCGTAAAAGGGTGACTATAAAGGTGGGTTCAGATACTCCGAAGGTGTTATGTTGAGGCTCATGGATCAAGAGTTGTCAATACCGATGACGGATAGATATACTCTGGGCCCTCTCGATGATATCACATTAAGATAGCTTGCAAGCAAGTGATGTGATCACTAGAATGTTATATCACGGGAACGAGAAAAGAGTGCATGTCAGTAATGAGATCAAACTAGGTATTTGGATGCCGATGATTGAATCTTGGACATGGGATTAAGTTACTAGCGTTAAAGGTTCTCACGATCAAATAAGTCATCGTTGAATGTGCAGGAGTTAGAATGGATCTCCAGGTCCCGCTTCTGATTATTGATTTGAGAAGAGTCCGAATCATGTCTGCATTGGAAGGGGACTGGCCATTGGAAGCGCAACTTCCCCAAGTATTTGGCGGACAAGAAGGCCGGCAAGGTAAACAAAGGTATATGTGATATACATGTTATTGATGTGTACTTGACTAGTACTCACAATAGCACCTGCGTATTTGATACGGGATCGGTTGCTAATATATGTAACTCGATTCAGGGGTTGCGGAACAAGCGACAACTAGCAAGGGATGAGGTCACGATGCGGGTCGGCAATGGATCAAGAGTTGATGTGATTGCTGTCGGAATGCTGCCTCTCCATATGCCGTCGGGGTTAGTGACAAATCTAAATAATTTTTATTTGGTGCATGCACTAAGCATGAACATTGTATCCGGATCATGTTTGATGCGAAGTGGTTATTCCTTTAAATCAGAAAACAATGGTTGTTCGATTTATATGAATGATATCTTTTATGGTCATGCACCAGTGATGAATGGTTTATTTCTGTTGGATCTTGATAGTAGTATTACATATATTCATAATGTTGATGCTAAAAGGATTAAACTTGATAATGATATATCTGCATATATGTGGCACTGCCGTCTAAGTCATATTGGCGTTAAACGCATGAAGAAACTCCATTTTGATGGACTTTTGGAATCACTTGATTTTGAATCATTTGATACATGTGAGCCATGCCCTATGGGCAAGATGACTAGAACGTCGTTTTCCGGTTCAATGGAATGGGCGACAGATTTATTAGAAATCATACATACTAATGTATGTGGACCAATGAGTGTGTCGGCGCGAGGTGGATATCGTTATTTTGTTACTTTCACGGATGATTTGAGTAGATACGGGTATATCTATGTGATGAAACATAAGTCTGAAACCTTTGAAAAGTTCAAAGACTTTTAGAATGAAGTGGAAAATCATCGTAACAAGAAGATCAAATTTATGCGATCCGACCATGCAGGAGAGTATCTTAGTTACGAGTTTAGCACACATATGAAAGACTGTGGAATAGTTTCACAACTCACACCTGCCGGAACACCACAATGTAATGGTGCGTCGGAACATCATAATCGTACTTTATTGGATATGGTTCGATCTATCATGCCTCTGACTGACTTGCCACTGTCATTTTGGGGTTATGCACTAGAAACTGCTGCATTCACTTTAAATCGGGCACCATCTAAATCCATTGAAATGACACCACAGGAATTATGATTTGGAAATAGACCTAAGTTGTCATTTCTTAAAGTTTGGGGATGCGATGTTTATGTGAAGACACTTTAGCTGGATAAACTCAAACCCAAAGCGGAAAAAAGTGTCTTCATAGGATACCCTAAATAAACGATTGGGTATACCTTCTATCACAGATCCGAGGGCAAGATTTTTGTTGCCAAGAATGGAACCTTTCTTGAGAAGGAGTTTCTCGCAAAAGGTGTGAGTAGTCAGAAGGTAGAACTCGAAGAGGTTATTGAACCTTCTCGTCGTGAAATGGCGAGTGGCGCAGCACCAAAAATTGTTTTGGAGTTGACTTCACCTGATGAAGAGAGAGCTAATGATAATAATCATGAAACTCTGAAAGAGGACACTACCAAACCTCGCAGGTCAAGCAGGACACGTGCAGCTCCTGAACTGTATAGAAATCCTGTTATAAATTTCATGATTGATGAAATAGATGACCCTGTGACGTATGAAGAAGCGATGATGAGCCCAGATTCCAACAAATGGCTAGAAGCCATGAAATCTGAGATGGAATCCATGCAGGAAAACCAGGTTTGGACCTTGGTGGACTTACCTCACGATCGAAAGGCTGTTGAGAATAAATGGATTTTCAAAAGAAAACTGATGTTGATGGTAATGTGACCATTTATAAATCTCAACTTGTCACAAAAGGGTTTCAACAAATTCAAGGAGTTAACTACGATGAGACATTCTTTCTCGTAGCAATGCTAAAGTCGGTTAGGATTATGTTAGCAATTGCTGCATATTTCGATTATGAAATATGGTAGATGCATGTCAAAACTGTGTTCCTCAATGGTAATATTGAAGAAGAGTTGTATATGATACAACCTAAGGGTTTTGTCGATCCTAAGGATGTTGATAAGGTATGCAAGCTTCAGCGATCCATCTATAGACTGAAACAAGCATCCCGGAGTTGGAATCTCCGCTTTGATGAGGTGATCAAAGAGTTTGGATTTGTCCAAACTTATGGAGAGGCTTGTATTTACAAGAAAGTGAGTGGGAGCAATGTGACATTTCTGATATTATATGTGGATGACATATTATTGATTGGAAATGATATAGATCTTTTAAACAGTGTTAAAAGTTATCTAAACAACAAATTTTCGATGAAGGACCTTGGTGAAACTTCATATATATTAGGCATTAAAATCTATAGAGATAGATCAAGGCTCCTAATTGGGCTATCGCAAAGTACATACCTTGATAAGATATTAAAGAAGTTTAATATGGACAGAAGTAAGAAGGGGTTCTTACCTATGTTGCAAGGCAAGACATTGAGTAAGACTCAAAGTCCGGCTACGGCAAAAGAAAGAGAGATAATGGATAAGATCCCCTATGCCTCAGCCATAGGCTCTATAATGTACGCCATGCTATGTACAAGACCGGATGTGGCATATGCTATTAGTTTGACTGGTAGGTACCAATCTGATCCAGGTTCAGAACACTGGATAGCGGTCAAGAATATCCTTAAGTACTTAAGAAGAACTAAGGATATGTTTCTTGTATACGGAGGTGAAGAAGAGCTAGTCGCTAAGTGTTATGTCGATGCTAGCTTTGACAACGATCCAGATGACTCTAAGTCTCAATCCGGATATGTATTTCTCTTAAACGGAGCAACAATTAGTTGGAGGAGTTCCAAACAACCTGTGGTGGCTGGATCAACAACGGAGGCGGAATATGTTGCTGCTTCAGAAGCGGCACAGGAAGCAGTTTGGATGAAGGAGCTCATAACGGAACTAGGTGTGGTTCCTAGTGCATTGGACCCAATGGTGATCTATTGTGACAACAATGGAGCCATAGCCAACGCCAAGTAACCAAGGTCTCACAAGAATTCCAAGCATATTAAGCGCCGGTTTCACTCCATCCGCGGGCATGTCAAGGATGGAGATATAAAGATTTGTAAAGTACACACGGACCTAAATGTAGCATATCCGTTGACTAAAGTTCTCCCTAGGGCAAAACATGATCAACACCAGAACTCCATGGGTGTTAGATTTATCACTATGTGAACTAGATTATTGTCTCTAGTGCAAGTGGGCGACTGAAGGAAATATTCCCTGACAGGCAATCATAAAGTTGTTATTATGTGTTCCTTGTATATGATAGATGTTTATTTTGCATGCTATAATTGTATTGATTGGAAACGTCAATACATGTGTGTTTAATAAACAAATAAAAGGTTCCTAGTTATGCCTCTCTTATAGACTAGCTCGTTGATTAACAAGATGATCAAAGTTTCCTGATCATGGACATTGGATGTTGTTAATAACGAGGTCACAACATTTTTGAAATGATGTGATGATCATTCATCAGAAATATAGCATTACGATCAAAGTCATTATGTTTATATTGCTATAACATCATACAAAGTAATCTTAGTCCTTAGACCATGAGATCATGTTAATTGCTAACATCGGAAGAGTAGCTTGATAACATCAAACGTCACACCGTAAAAGGGTGACTATAAAGGTGGGTTCAGATACTCCGAAGGTGTTATGTTGAGGCTCATGGATCAAGAGTTGTCAATACCGATGACGGATAGATATACTCTGGGCCCTCTCGATGATATCACATTAAGATAGCTTGCAAGCAAGTGATGTGATCACTAGAATGTTATATCACGGGAACGAGAAAAGAGTGCATGTCAGTAATGAGATCAAACTAGGTATTTGGATGCCGATGATCAAATCTTGGACATGGCATTAAGTTACTAGCGTTAAAGGTTCCCACGATCAAAGAAGTTATCGTTGAATGTGTAGGAGTTAGAATGGATCTCCAGGTCCCGCTTCTGATTATTGATTTGAGAAGAGTCTGAATCATGTCTGCATTATTCGCGAACCGTAGAGTGACACACTTAAGGGTTGCCAAACACCATTTTGGAGCACATATGTTTCAGATGAAAGAATTGCAAAGCGCTGGAATTATTTCGATAGAAACCGGAATTGTTTCGGGTGATATTGAAACTGGTTCTGCATGTGATATTGAAATATTACAAGGGGTTTTATGTGAATGTTTATTAATTAAAGTAATTAACAAAATTCTGAATAAAATAAATAAAAGAGTTTTATTAAATGAGAGTTGCATTAAATTTGGTGGAAATTTAATGCATGTGAGTGGAACTTTGAGTGGAGGCTAAATTGATGTCAGTGGAGCTTCCACCACATGAATGAGGAAGAGGTGGGGGCACCCCCCATGGGTGTCGGCCATGGGAGGGGAGGATCCCCTTCTCCTATAAAAGGCCCCCCTCTCCTCCCTCACAAAGCACACCTCCTCATGAAGGATCTCTCTCCCCCTCTAGATATAATCCCCATGGTCTCGGATTAGCGAGATACATGTTCTCAGTGGCATTTCATCTGGAAGGAGTTGCTGCTTCCGCTGATTCGCTTGAGCGAGGAGGTGGAGGTTGTTCGGTGGCCTGAACATGTGTGCGAGGATGGATGCGCTGCTGATTTGCGGTGCTAGGACTTCCACACGATCTTGAGATCGGAAAGCGTACGACTACATCATCCACGAGTTCCAACTCGTTAACAAAGCTTTGTTGTCTTCGAGGGTAAGTTCTCCTTGGATGTATATCCACCCGTTGCTTGTATCTAGTAGATAGATCTTCGCGTATAGTTCCCATCGTAGGAAATTTTTTCTTTTCTATGCTGCGAACCCAACACTTTCGACTTAGCATGCAATTCAGCTAACAGTCTAACATTTTCATCAATTCTAACTTGTATGGCATTAGTAGTAGCAAAGGGATTTTCTATAGTTTCAGGTTTAGCAGCCATTTTATTAATCAAAGAGGATTGTGCTTCAGACAAAGATGATATATTTATTTCAGCATTAGAAAGTTTAAATTGCAAACTAGGAATTTCCCTATTTAAACTCTCAAGTTGATGACTAATATTTTTCAAAATAGTAGATTGTTCCTCCATGGTTTTAGTGAATAATTTATTCTGTTCATATTTCATTTGCATGAAGTTTTTGGTGGCTCTTTCAACTTCTAAAATTCTTTCTTCACGAGGCATTCCAGATTTATTAGGAGGGTAAGGCCTATAATTGTTATTGCCATAAACATTGTTGCCAAAATTATTATTTCTAATAAAGTTCACATCAACTTGCTCTTCTTGAGCAACCAAAGAAGCTAAGGGAACATGATTTGGATCAATATGAGCTTTCCCATTAACAAGCATAGACATAATAACATCAATTTTATCACTCAAAGAGGAGGTTTCTTCATCAGAATTTACCTTCTTACCTTGTGGAGCTCTCTTAGTGTGCCATCTAGAATAATTAACCATCATATTATCCAGAAACTTTGTAGCAGCACCCAAAGTAATGGTCATAAAGGTACCTCCAGCAGTAGAATCCATCAGATTTATTGAAGAATAATTCAGTCCTGCATAAAAGGTTTGGATAATCATCCAAGCAGTCAGTCCGTGAGTGGGTCAATTCTTTACCAAAGATTTCATTCTTTCCCAAGCTTGAGCAACATGTTCATTATCATATTGTTTAAATTTCATTATTTCACTTCTCATAGATATAATCTTAGCACGAGGATAGTATTTTCCAATGAAAGCATCTTTGCATTTAGTACAAGAATCAATACTATTTCTAGTTAGGGATATCAACCATTCTTTAGATTTTCCTCTCAAAGAGAAAGGAAACAATTTAAGCTTAATAATATCTCCATCTATATCCCTATGTTTTTGCATCTCACAAAGTTCAACAAAGTTATTAAGGTGAGCAGCAACATCTTCAGTACCAACACGAGAAAATTGTTCTTTCATAACAAGATTAAGCAAAGCAGGTTTAATTTCAAAGAAAGTAGCTTTAGGAACAGGTGGAACAATAGGTGTGCACATGAAATAATTGTTGTTGGTGCTGGTGAAGTCACATAGCTTAGTATTTTCAGGAGTATTCATTTTTTTGTGTTTTTAATAAAGGAAGCAAACCAGTACACTAATTGTTTTTGTGTTTTTGATAAAATAAACAAGCAAACAAAGCAGAAATAAACTAAGCAAAACAAAAAAACAAAGTAGAGAGATTGGTTATGAGGGACTCCCCTTGTGAAGATGTCCTTGACTCCCCGACAACGGTGCCAGAAAAAAGGCTTGATGGCTCAAAATATATCGAGCTCGTTGGGGAACCCCAAGAGGAAGGTATGATGAGCACAGCAGCAAGTTTTCCCTCAGTTATGAAACCAAGGTTATCGAACCAGTAGGAGCAAGGAAACAACTCCAAGGTGTTGTTTCCAACTTGTAATCCTGCACAACACAACCACAGGACTTCCCCCCAACTTACAGTGAAGTTATCAATCTCACCAGTTTTGCTGAAAACAAAGAATTAAACATACTATGTGGAAGATAGTAATTGCTTTGCCAAAAGTAAACAGTAAACAGTAGATTGTAGATTGATGGTAAAAGAATGGACCGGGGTCCATAGTTATCTAGTGGTGATTCTCCTTAAGATAGATGACATGTTGGGTGAACAAATTACATCGGGGCAATTGATAGACACCGAGAAAGCATACATGCATATACTAATCATCTTGACTCCTATGAGATTTGATTGGGCATTACAACATTATACATAGACCGTAATCCAACTGCATCTATGACTAATAATCCACCTTCAGGTTATCATCCGAACCCCCTCCAGTATTAAGTTGCAAGAAACAAATAATTGCATTAAGCAAAGTGTGGAAAGTAAACAATACGATTGCCCTATGGACAAAGGATTGCAGTTTCCTCCCTAGTAGCAACAGCACATCTAGTACCTTAGAGATTTCTGTCACTTCCCCAGATTACTAGAGGCATGAACCAACTATCGAGCATAAATACTCCCTCTTGGAGTTGCTAGCATCTACTTGGCCAAGATAGCTACTAACAAAAAAGCATGCAAGATCACAAATAACAAAAACATGATAGAATCAATAATCATTCTGAAATAGCATCTCAATATCCATCGGACCCCTGCAAACACAACATGTAGGATTACAAATAGATGATCTTGATCATGAACGGAGCTCACAAGATCTAAACATGGTAGCACAAAGGAGGAAAACCAACCATCTAGCTACTATATGGACCCGTTGTCGAGGGATGAACTACTCACGCATCACACCAGAGGCAGGCATGGTGATGAAGAAGTCCTCCAAGGTGATCTCTCCCCTCCGGCAGGGTGCTGGGAAGAGCTTCAGATCCCTCCTGATCTAGGGATGGAGATGACGATGGCTAGAGACTCTTTCATGGAATTTTGATCGGGTACTTACGGTTTCCGTCCCGAAGGGTCTTTATAGGCGAAGGGGCAAGGTCAGTGGAGCACCAGGGGGCCCACACCCCCTGGTGGCGCGCCCCCCAGGCCGTGCCGCCACCAGGTGTGGCCGCCCTGGTGCGCCACTTCATCTCCCCTACGGCCTCTGTGTTGCTTTGGGTAAAATATTGACTTTGGCTTTTGTCCGGTCCAATTCTGAGAATATTTTCTTACTAGCTTTTCTGAAACCAAAAACAGCAGAAAACATGCAACTGGCACTGTGGCATCTTGTTAATAGGTTAGTTCCCGAAAATGTATAAAAATACTCCAAAGTGTGGACAAAACATAAGAAAGTAGATATAAAACAAGCATGGAACATAAAAAATTATAGATACGTTTACGACGTATCAACATCACCAAGCTTAACTCCTACTCGTCCTCGAGTAGGTAAGTGATAAAAAAGAATAATATTTTAGGTGACATGCACGATCACAATCTTGATCAAGGTATTTGTAAAACATTAATAGCTGGGACCATAGTACTTATCATAGCATGAAAGATATATTTCTAACAATAAGACATATCAACTATATTATAACATGAAAAGGTACAAATAAAAGATTCATGAATAATAATGTTTACAACGTATCAATCACATCAACTGTAACTGGGTGACCATAAAGGTGTGTATTGTGTATTCCAGAGGAACTTTTGAGGCTTATGTATCAAGATCGGGATTTGCCCATCCGAGTGACGGATAGATACCCCGGGCCCACTTGGTGAGATTACATCTACAAGTTTGCACACATGCGAGTAAATGTGATTGTCGGTAACAAGATCAAACTAGGTATGTCGATATTAGAGATCAGATCTAGTACAAACTATGTATCGTAGAGCAAAAGGAACATAGATCCAAAGGTCACTTTCCCTATGGCGGGCACCAACTATCATCGGATTGAAGACAAGTATGCCATGAGGGGGTCCTCGAGGCGTGGCAAAAGGTGGGATGTGAGACGTACGGTTGTCCGGGATGGTGAGAGCACAAGATTACCCAACACTACAAGAAATGTGTTAACTGGTGGCCTTTTCTTAACGACCCTGAATTTTTTGGTCATAGATCTATGACCATTTTAAACCAACTGGTCGTAGGCCATTTGGGAGGGTACAAACCTTGAAAAACTACGACCTTTTTTGCCAGGAAGGTCATAGCTTGGTTACACCAGTTGGTCATAACATGGATATTACTGGTGCATGACCTTAATTTTGGGCAACTACGACCAATTTAAATGGTCGTGGGTGCTATTCATAATTACTTTAGAAAGACCGATGGCCATCTCAGCAGGTTGATCTAGGTGTCACATGCATATGTCAAGTTTCATTGACGTGTCTGTATATGTGTCATATCCATGTGTCAATTTACGCTTACATGTCTTGTCCATATGGCATTGACCTGCTGACTACCAATTATACTCCTATCCAATGACATGTAGGACCCACCGTCCGGAACTGACAAAGGGGACCCACCGTTAGTCGTTCAGCAAGCAATCAAACAAATCCTCAAAAAATAGCAGCAGCGGCGTTCGAACTCCAGACCTCGCACGCGCACCGCGGAGTCACCTAGACGAGCTACCACTAGGCCACCGACATCATCTTGTAAACGTGTCAATACTGTAGCCTGTTAATCATTAAGTCGCCTCCAACTTGTGGCTACTTGGGCCACTCGCTGGGCTGGCCTCGGCTGGCAGCCGCGTGCGAGCACCCATGCGTCGCTGGGCTGGCACGTTTGGCTGGCGGGTTCGCCCGGCCCACCACCTCCAGCTTTTTTTCTTTATTGTTTTTTAAATTCTTTTGTATCTTTTTATTCATAATTCCAAATCAACTCAAATAAAATTCAGAGAATTTGTAAAATTTCAGAGAATGAAGAAACATCATATTGTGAGTCTAAAACTGATTTTTTCAAAAAAAAATAGGAGCATTAGATCATGTAGTTGTAGTTCAAATCGGACCCACTTCCTACCGATTCGGCAGGAATTTGTCTTTTTCGCCAGGGTTGGACAAAAATGTTTTAGATACCTTAGTTTGGACATTGTACATGTAAGGTGGTCTAGTATTTTTGAAAAATGTGGCGATAGCATTATGAATTAGCCATTTGGTGGTTGCTTCACAAAATTCCCCGTTTTTTGGCACTCAAAAAATGGAAAATGCATTTTTCGTGGGACAAAAAGGAAAACTTCCTCCTGAAACATTGTTCGCCATCCCAGGATGCACATGCATGCACAATATGGGCACATTAACACAAACTGTGTCACAATTCTGGCCATAACATTGCTCATTAGACCTAAAAGCCATGAAACCTCGAACATGATAGGTCATTTCTGTGAAGGTTTTTTCGAGATATTCGCAATATACCAAGTTTGGTATTTTTCCTTGAAATATGTCCCGTAATATGACACCAGGCGAAGATTTTACATTGTTTGGACCATTTCTGGATTTCTTATGCCCGTCTCAAACTTTGGTCAAAACGGCGGGCACGAAGGTTCTTAGCTAGGGTATGACCCTCGCAGAACTTGCATTGGATCTCTGATAAAACAACATGTTGTGAACCTAAAACTAATTTTGTCAAAAAATTAGGAGCATTAGATCATGTAGTTGTAGTTCAAACCAGACCCACTTCCTACCGATTCGGCATGAATTTGTCTTTTTCGCCAGGGGTGGACAGAAATGTTTTAGATACCCTAGTTTGGACATTGTCCATGTAAGGTGGTCTAGTATTTTTGAAAAATGTGGAGGTAGCATTATGAATTAGCCATTTGGTGGTTGCTTCACAAAATGCTCCATTTTTGGCACTCAGAAAATAGAAAATGCATTTTCCGTGGGACAAAAAGGAAAACTTCCTCCTGCAACATTGTTCGCCATAGAAAGATGCATATGCATGCACAATATGGGCACATTATCATAAACTATGTCACAATTCTTGCCATAACATTGGTCGTTTGACCTAAAAGCCATGAAACCTCGAACATGATAGGTCATTTCTATGAAGGTTTTTTTGAGATGTTCGCAGTATACCAAGTTTGGTATTTTTCCTTGAAAATATGTCACATAATATGACACCACGCGAAGGTTTTACATTGTTTGGACCATTTCTGAATTTCTTATGCCCGTCTCAAACTTTGGTCAAAACGGCGGGCACGAAGGTTCTTAGCTAGGGGATGACCCTCGCTAAACTTGCATCGGATCTTTGATAAAACAACATGTTGTGAACTTAAAACTGATTTTTTTCAAAAAATTAGGAGCATTAGATCATGTAACTTTCTACCGATTCGGCAAACATTTGTCTTTTTTGCCAGGGGTAGACGAAAAGGTTTGGGATACCCCGGTTAGGACAATGTCCATTTAATATGGTCTATTTTTTTAAATATGGTGGTATCATTTTAAAATTTTTATTTAGTGGTTAGTTCACAAAACACCCCGTTTTAAAACTCAAAAAATAGAAAATAAATCCAACCAATCAGAAAAGAGAACCAGCTAACCACAGATCAGCCCATCAAAGGAGCTCTCAACCGTTCAGATGACGTCCATCCAACACTCTACAATTCCCTCACACTTGGATGTGAATGGACGAAAATGCCCTACAATTCCCAATCTTGCGCCACAAGTGTGTAGGGGTAGTTTCGTAAAATACCCACGTCACCCATCTAGCCATCTAGATTGCCATCCGCGCCCCCAAACCCTAACCTATCACACACGAGAACCTGCCGCCTCTCTCCCCGACCCTGTCGCCTCCCTCTAGATCTCCATCCAGCCACCACCACCCTCACCCTCTCCCGCAGTCCACCTCCTCCTCGCCGAAACCTAGCTTCTCCCCCGGCGGCGGAGGGGATCAAGAGAAGGCGGCCGTCACGGCCCATGTCTCCTGCCTCCATGCGCAAACCCTAGAGGAGCTCTTGCAGGCCGCCCTTGAGGACGAACAAGCCCGGACGCTGGATTCGGCCTCTCTCCCGCCTCCCCTACTGATACATTTGATTTGCTTATTCTATTCAGAACAGTGCGTTGTTGCAGTGCGGGCGCTGGATGCCGATGACGAGTGGGGGAGGGAGCCAGGGGAAGGGGTGACGGTGGTGGCAGAGGAGGAGGTTCCGGTGGCGAGCGAGGTGGCAGAGCTCAAGCAGAAGCTCAAGGCGGAGCTGTACTGGACTGAGCGCGGCATGTGCACCTCCAGCGAGACACGTGCAGAGGTGGTCGAGCTCATCACACAACTCGAGGCGCGAAACCCCACGCCAGCGCCCACCGAGGCGCTCACCCTCCTCAACGGCAAGTGGATCCCCGCGTAAGTCTTCTTCGTCTACTACTACTCCACCGATGTCGCGTTTATGAGATCCGATGAGGAACTGATGCGCTCGATTCTCACCTTCCTACTTAGCTCTGGTCACTTGCAAGTGAACTACAGAACCATTGTATTAGAAGGCGCCAATTGATAGATATGGAGTACATGCACTACCCCAGAATCTTGATGCTAGCTAGTACCATATTATAGTTGATTGCTCTCTGTTCTCTATACTTTGGATTATAAATGTGTGACTTCCAGGAACTGGATCTGTGAAAGATCAGGTGGACGTTCACGTTTTAGAACTGGATCTGTTCAAGATTAGGTGGATATGTACTTTGGATTAGGTGGATATTCACGTTTTAGAACTGGATCTGTTCAAGATTTACCTATAAGTTTGGCTCATGCAACTATTATAGCGCTAAAAATGAAGAAAGTAAAGCTCATGCAAATAGTGCTTTTTAGGCAGTTAATTTGGTAAAACTATGTCCTCTCCATACACCTTATTCCCTGTCAAATGTCAAAGTTTGATTTATGTGCTACTGCTATGCCTGCACTATTTCCTTAGCATTTCTCACTGTAGCTTATAAATCCCATTTTTTTCTAGGCAGTCTATATTTCTAGCCAGTCAAATATCTTGTTGTATAGCTTTGCTAGCCTACTGATGTTGTATACCTTATTCCCTGTTGAATATCTATCTGAATCTTGTACTATTTTATTCTTCTTCCAGGGCACTATGAGGCTGTAAGGCTATTGTGTCCAAAGGAGTTCATGTGGATCATGTTGATCATCGGGGAGTGCTGTTACACTTGGCTGCTTCAAATGACCATCTTGAGGTTGTGAAAATTCTATTGGAGCATTCCACTAATGTAAGTTGTCTACTATTATCTGTTTACAAAATACCAATGCAAACTTCTTGTGTATTTGTGATTTAGAAGTTCTATAGTTTAAATGAGAAATGTTGAGATATACTGTTGTTGGTTTAATATTGTAGTGAGCCATTATATAAAGTTGCGTACATGAAGAAAATTTTCTTCCTGACAGCTTTCTTGTTCTATACTATGACTGCAGTTGCATCATTGTAGTAGGATCTATTGAATATATTTCTGTCTTTGTTGCTTCTAACACAAAGATCTATATTTCTACTGTCCTTGTGAATATATTTCCTTCCAGGTTTTATTATTGTTGTTGCTGCTAATAGAAAGTTCTATATTTCTAGCATCTGAATCTTACCATTATACTTATACCTGTAATCTGTGCTTATTCATATTTCACTTGTGCTTATGTTTTTACCAGATTGAAGTTAGAAGAGCTCCTGGCTGAAGTTACAAGAAAAGCCCATTGCCCTACACAACAAATAGGATGTATTGTATTATTAGAGCTAGCTTATAAATAGCAGCAGTACTATGATTGATAAGAACAACTGGATGACTGTAATAGAGATTGGTTTGCTATCATTTGAAATGTTATATCTGTTTACATTGTATATTGGAAATATTTCTTGTTTATTACTGTCAAATTGTGTCAATCTAAAGCCTGATATTGTGTATGTGAGTATTGAAATCTGATGGCTAGAGCCTATATGGAATGTTGTTTGGAATTTATACTCGTGTGGCACCTGTAGCAAACTACTGTATATGTGGGATCTACCGTGGGATAAATCTAACATGTGGGACCTACTGTAAATTAAAAATGGGAAAAATGAAAATGTTGGGCCAAAGAAAATGCCACAGGGTCTAAAATATATGGGCTAAAGTTTGGGCTTGGCCCATGAAATAGGCAACCTTAGAAACCAAAAGACTAGAATTATTGGGCTTAGCCCATGTGAAGCACTATGTTGGACTGGGCTAATTTTGATCTACCACCATTTGGATTGGTCACAGATATGCCACGCAGGATTAGCCACGTGGAATGTGATGTGGACAGGCTAGATTTTTCATGACCAAAATTTTGGTCCTAGACTCTATGACCATTTATTTTGGTCATAGCTATCCATGACCAATTCAAAAAAGGTCGTTAGCTATCTATAGTGACCCTCGCTATGTGACCTACTATTTTTGGTCATAGAAAGGTCATAGATGAATTACTATGACCTTTCTATGACCAATATTTGAGGTCACTAGTTAGCACATTCCTTGTATTGCAAGTTCAGATCTGACTTCTCCTACTAGTAATCCAGTATATCGGTAGAGCCGGCAGTACAACAAATTACAAGAGAGGTTTTACCTGTGCGAGTTGTAGTTGGTAGTGCGTGCCCTAAAGGCTGGTCCCTAGGTCGGATTATATAGTCATACGGCCTAGGGTTACACCAGAGTCCTATCCGTCTATGATATGGAGTCGGTACATAGTACATCTTAGACTACAAGTATTCCTACATGCCTAAGTCGGCAAGTCTTGTGGGCCTTCCCGTAGCCTCATGGGATTCTATCTTCTCTCTCTGACTGGGCCACCCGTGAAGGTTTTCTCTAACCTAGAAGTGGGTCACCTTGGTCAGCGAGTTACAGTGGGTATACCCGGAAATTATATCCCCAACACTTAGTACCATTTCCCCATACAAAATATTCTAGAAATTCCTTGTATAAGAAATTCCTAGCAAAACTATCAATATAATTCATTCTAAAATATTCAGTAAGCATTGTTCTTGAAGCCAATCCTTTACTAACTACATCCTCCAAATTTTCAGAATATTTATAGCAAAATTGGTGCATATTTGGCAAATAGACTTGTAACTGTATAACTGATGGACACATCTCACTAAGACTGAAAGGATAAATCCTCCATATTGCCTCTAGAGGCGATATAAACCTTCCATCTCTGTACTCATGAATCTCATTAATAACTGCACCATATCTTGTGCCCTAGATCACAAAAGAGGCATGATCATGGTCTTTGTAGATGTACTTGAACAAATATTTCATAGCCTTGATGCTAAAGAAAACTTAAATATTGATATGGCAATTGTATCGCATCAGTAGATAGGGATTGTAAGGCACAACCCATCTATTGTCCAGAACTTCACCCCTAATGCACACTCGATGGCTGTAACATATCAAAACTTCAATCCAAGCTTATCAAGATCAAATCAATAAAAATGGGGTTAACAAAAACTTTTCCAAATTTAAAATGAAAGCATTCATACATGTGTGCATTTAAAATAGGAGTTGTTTGAATTGCCATGATTGAGTGATCCAATGCTTGTAAAATGTTTCTTAGGTGATTTAAACATCATCTACATCATTCCCAAACTTTTCCTAAAGAAAATCAAATCAAAAAGAATTAAAAAGGAGGAATGGTCATTTTGGCCAATTTCACTCTCATGCCTACTTTGGCCCTAGCACTCATTTCTTAACAGAAAAAATTCTTGATATTTGCACCCCTTGCTAGTACACATAATGAGGTACCAAGGCCCACCTTTGGATCTGCTAAAAACATTCTGTTACTTATTTTAAATTGCATTTGAAAATTGAATCTAAAGCATATGCATAGATCACCCCTATTTCAAAACCCATCTTTTTGAGCTCCACTTTCGAAACCCTTGCAACCAGAGACTACCTAGCACTAGTGGAGATTACTCAAAAAATTTGAAACCAAAATTCAAAACTTTCTTTCATGTGGCCATTTAATCAAACACTTGGCAGGCAGGTTTAAACCTAAATCATAGCTCACTGTTTTGAATAGGGTTTTGCCCCCATTTGATCACCATTTATCTCCTCTGTCCCCTCCTAGTCTAACCAGGCCCTTAACACCCCTCTCCCTTGTCCCTAGCCCCCAGGCCATGCCATGCCGAGCCATGCCTCGCCAGCCAAACCTTGCCTCGCTGCAGCAGATCACTCGCTCTTCCCTCGCCATGTCTAGGAGGTAGCCAGGAGCTCACCGCCACCCCCTGTCCCTTGCCTGAGCCCAGGAGTGCAGTGGAACACTGAGGACAAACCGCGCCCAGTGCCACAGCACCATGCCAGTGCCGCCCGCAGAGAGCGCTCGGTCCCCGCTCGCCCAGACCGCCTCTTGGCCGCAGCCCGCGCCCGCCGCTCCGCCTCGACCTGGAGAACACCCCAGACACCCCGGATGGCCGCCCAACGCCTCACAGCCACCGCTCGCCGTGGACAACGCCGCCTCTGCCGCGCAGAGCGCTACCTCACCCAGACCACGTGCCACCGCCCCTACGGCTGCATTCAAAGCCTAGAGCACCGCCAGGGAACCACACGTCGATCGCCACCCGCAGCCATGCCTCTACCCCGACGTAGCCATGTCGCCACCATCGCCTGCCCATCCCGCTCGCTCTCACCGTCGGGCCTATAAAAGGAGCCCTCCCCAGCCTCTTCTCCCCACACCATTCCACTCCCCTCAACTCACTGAACCTCACCCACCTCTAGCCGGAGCAGGGCGAGCTCTGCCTCGCCGGAATTGGAGCTGGAGCAGCCGCGGCAGGAGGAGAAGGGCCTTGTTCATTGCGACCACCCCAAGCTCCACCGCAGCCGCGCCTCGCCTCGCCGTTGTCTTCCACTTTGTTTGCCCGCCTCGCCGACCCCGCTGGAGCCCTGGTACGCTCCTAGCAGACCCCCACCGAGCCGCTAGGGTTCGAGCTCGCCGGCGACCTATTCGTCGTCGACGACGACCCTCAGCCGTAGATCTGCCTTCTAATCCTACGGCCCACAGCGCGCATACCGTTTCACGTGTTAAGTGCTGCTGACAAACGGGACCCCCCTGTCAGCTGAGCCCCGCGCCGCGCAGCGCCACTGGGCCGGCCCAATTCGTTTCCCGCGCTAGCCCACACATTCAAATCTGGATTTTTCTTTTTAGTTAAATCTAGTTTCTATCCACTATTTTAAAATTCAATTCTGGGAGTTTTACAAATCCAAATAGCATAAAACTAATTTTACCTGAAAGATAGTAAGATGATCTATCCAAGCCCGTTGGATTTAATTCAATTAGAGTTATAGATCTCTCCTAATAAAAATAAGAAGACAGAAGCAGTTGCAACTTGCAACATTTTTATAAAATCAACCAAGTTAGCTTTTGAGTTGATTCCAACTCTCAAAAATCACATTTCATTATATATATCTAAATATGTAATAATATTAAGGTTTACATGCAGTGACTTTGGACTAGTACCAAAATAATGCTATATAGGTATTTCTAGTCACTTTAAATCATTAAATAATGAACTTAAACCAAAGTAATGTTGATCCAACCTTTAAATCTCATTCCCACATGTTATAATATGTCGTGAGGACATGTGTCCACATGATCCCATATTTTGGTGGTGGATATTAAATTTTAGTTCAGTTTTCAATGAGTAGAAATTACTTTTCTAAAATAAAAGGGATGAAACTATGGAATTAAACTTGTGATGTTTGTGATGATAATAGATCATCAAATGTGTGTCTTAGAATGTTACTTAGCTTCGTTAAGTATTGTTTGGTGATTGTGCACTCCGTATGTATTTATAGACGATAGTACCGACCAAGCTTTCGAGGAGGAGGAGTTATACCAAGAAGAAGAAGAAGAAGAAAACTTCAACCACTGCACCAACAAAGGAAAGCAACTATTAGCAAGCTAGCACTTTTAAGTGCAAGCCAACATTAACAGTGCAAGCTAACACTTGCAGGTTTAGTGCTTAGCAAATTAGAATCAAACTAGATGGTTTAGCAAAGATGCCTTAAGCATGCTTTGATCACACTCCCTTTTAACTATTAGTACCCCAAGTCTTAGTTACAAGTTTTACCCCTCCTAGGTTATACAAAGTTCTTTACTTAGTTTGAAGGTAGCATAAAAAGTATAAAACTTGACCTATTTAGAACCCTTTAGATGTCATTCTATGGCATGAGATTGAACCCATCTTTTCCACCTTAGTGAACACTCTTAACTTAGTAGTTTAGAGTAGAATCAAAAACTTGAGTCACTTTAGATGGGAAAACTTGGTGAAAATGGATTGTGAAAACCTTGGAATGATGAGTCATTCTATTGAGATGTTTTGACATGTGTTGAGAAACACAAAGGATTGATGTTGATGAAAATGTTGAGGCCTGAGCCTTAACTCTTTATAAAACTGATGGTTGGATTCGGATGCGATACCATTCCAAATTTACCGTATAACCACATTACCTGAATTGGGTAAGGCTTCGCTGGAAATTTATATGCATTAGTATTAGTTCCCTCACGGGAGAGGTCTGAGCTGAGGCTACCTCTCAATGTTGTCCACCTATGCAGTGCCCAAGATGACTGATGGTCATGGTTGGGAGGCCATACTCATAGGAGAGGTGCTTATACTAGGGTGTGTAAAGGGAAGGTTATGTTTGATTATCTGCATACTAAGTATGATGATTCAGGGTTATCTCTGACAGATGTATCGAATCTTGTGGTGAAAGTGTACCACCTCTACAGAGTGTCAAACTATTCGAATAGCCGCGTCCGCGGTTATGGACAGTTGGAATGGCCATACTGTTTCGTTGTCAGATGTTTTCTAAATACTTTGAAATGAATGATGAATCTTGACTTGACCACAATAGGGTTGTGTTTATGACAATAGTTTTTCCCAACTTAAGTGATTTTAGGACTTTACTTTATCTTTCTTTGCTTCTGAACTCAGCTTAGGTTTCAAACTTAACTTTATAGTTAAACTTAGAGTTAGCACTTTAACTTAGAAGTTTATACTTGTTAGTGGTAGTTTGCGAGTACTTAAAGAGTACTCATGGCTTTTGTCCCTGGCTATTATCATGGCCAGACTATGAAGGAGACTATCAAGATGATGGCCAACAGGACGGCTATGATAAGTAGGACTATCTGCCTTCGTCAGCATTGCCTGTGACCCTGAAGATGGACCCCACCGTTACGCAATCTTTTATTTTTCGCTGCTTGTTGTATTAAGACTGGATCATGAGATCCTTATTTGTGTAAGACCTTAAGTATGGTTTGTAATGGATGATTTAAGATGATATCCAATCCGTTATGTCTCGCAAAAATGGTAATCCTGGGATTGTGAGGTATGGCATAACGGGCATCTGGAATTAAAAATCCGGGTGTTGACAAGTTGGTATCAGAGCTATCCTGACCATAGGAGACCCTAGTTAGAATGGACATCAAACAAAAACTTAGTTTCCAAACCAAAAGTGAGTATTTATGAAAAACTATCTCCTCTCTTACCTTTGTGGATTCTTTCTCAAAAATTCATGTTCCTCAAAATTCTTCCACTACTACTTAAAATTTGACACACTTGATCACTTCACTAACCTCCTCATCCTTAATTCTTGTAGATGGAGACTCAGTTCAGCAAGTTTTACCAGTTGGGAAACGGAGGTCAGCTGATCTTCGAGAGGGATCTGGATTCACTGTCAGAGTTACTGGGACGCCCGCACCCGGAGTTTCTTGGAGCTCAACTTCCAGGACCCCCAGGAGGAGACCTATAGTGGCTAGTCACCGCAGATCTTAGAGGAAGCATTGAAGCACCAACTTCTGGGAATTCAGTTCTCCGTGAGAGAGAACAACTGGCTAGATGGAGTAGCTAGGGCAATGCATGAAGCTCTCGCACGTCTATGTGCCCTCAGCGTCAACAAGACCCAAGGAACCCGTTTTGCCCACTATGCAAGACGTGGTTTCATGGGAATGCCAATTGAGATGCCAGGCCACCCCGAGTTGAGGTGACAAGTGGAGAACCTTGATTTCTTGCTTCACGACAGACAGCAGGAACTGGACAATGCCAGAGAGTTAGCCAACCATAACCGTGCCATTGCCGACCAGAAGGCCCAGACTTTCGCACTGCTTGTCCAAGACCGTCAGTATCTTTGCCGCCAGCGTGCCAAGAAGGATAGCACCATCGCCCGTCTTCACAAGAAGGTGGCCGACCTCGAGAAGACCATCAAGGAGCAGGAAGCTCAGCTTGCAGCAAAGGAAGAAGAAGGTGAGGGTGAAGACATCCAGGGAAACATGGACTCTTACCTCAGCAACGATGATGATTTTCTGGCGGAGGATGTCGTAGACTTCTACACTGATGATAAGGACTCCGACTTCATCGACGATGAGTAGATACACTAGAGCACTGTCGTAGCATGAGATGTATCGATCTCACTGTATCTTAGTTTGCAGAATGGTTCTTCAAACCATCTATTTTCCCTTTGATTGTTGTGGTGTGTGTTGTATCGTGTGCTTTCTTGCATGAATGAAAATTAAGTTAGTTGAAAAACCTGAGTCTAACTCAAAGTTTTAGCTTTGAAAACCCAAAACCCTGAACCTTAGAATTTCCCTCTTACCCCTATATCTCAATCTTCAGATGACTCGTGGAAACCAAGGAGGGAGCAGCTCGTCGCAAGACCCAATGCTGCAGATCTTGCAGAATCTCATCGCAGACCGTGAAGCAAGCAGGGCAGAACGCCAAGCCAACTTAGCAACACTTCAACAGATCGCCCAGATGGCTCTCAACAACCAAGGGCATGGAAATCAGGATCACCAGGGATCCAAACTCAAAAACTTTTAGAACACCAATCCCCCAATCTTCAACCAATCTGAAAACCCATTAGATGCTGATGACTGGTTACAGACCACAGAAAACAACTTAGAGGTTGCCAGAGTTGATGAGAATGAGAAAGTTCTCTTCGCCACCCACTATCTGGCAGGAGATGCAAGAGCTTGGTGGAATAGCATCCGCAATATGAACCATGGTCAAGTGATGATATGGGAAGCATTCAAGGTCAAGTTCAGCCGCACCCATGTGCCGCAGGGTCTAGTCAACAGAATGCGAGATGAGTTCCGCGAATTGAAGCAAGGAAGAATGACTGTGGTAGAATACCGTGAAAGATTCCTGTCACTTGCCAGATATGCACCTGATGAGATCAACACGGAGACCAAGAAGAAGGAGAGATTCTTGAACGGACTGCATGATGAGATGCAGACTTCCTCGTCAACATCCGCTTCCAGGATCTGGAAGAGCTAGTCAACTCTGCCATCTAGATGGAAGGGAAGATTAACCAGGCAAATGACAACCGCAAGCGTCATATGATGCAGCAGTCTGGACCCAACAGTCACCAGAAGTACCGTCCCAACCCTTCACCAGGATATGCACCAAGGAACAACCGACCCCCAAATTCTCACCCAAGCTACCCCAACCGTAGTGGAGGCAATGTGAAGTCCGGAGGAAACAATCACAACTCCGGTAATGCCAACAATTTCAACCGTGCACCTCCCAAGAACAACAACAACAACACTGCACCCAGAACTGGTAGCAATGCTGTACCTATTGCAGTCAAGGACAAGTCCCAGATCACTTGTTTCGAGTGTGGAGTGAAGGGTCACTACTCCAATGAGTGTCCCAAGAAGACTGCAGCCAATGCCAATGTAAATGCCCCAGCTCAGCAGCAGCGTCGTGTTCAACCAGGAAGGAGATTTGCCCCAGGGAACCCCCACAACCGCAACGGTCGTCTCTTCCACATGAATGCAGAAGAAGCCCAGGAAGCGCCAGATGTAGTGTTGGGTTTATTTTCTGTCAACTCAGTTTCAGCAAGAGTATTGTTTGATTCGGGAGCATCGCATTCATTTGTCATTGAAGAATTTGCATGCACTAGTAAGATTCTCCCAACCAACCTGAAGCATGTCATGATAGTTCAAATCCCCGGTTCAACAACCAAAGCTAGAAAAATTTGCAAAGTTGTACCTATCAGAATACATGGGATAGATTTTTATGCCAACCTAATTGTACTTGGAACCAAAGGTTTGGAAGTAGTACTAGGTATGGACTGGATGTCAAGGCATAAAGGATTGATAGACTGTGCTAAGAAAGCCATCACCACGACCAGTAGTTCTGGAGTCACAGTAGATCATATCTCTGAAACCTTACCCCGTCAATTCAAGTGCAACCAGAGTGTAGCCTTGCCCACCATAGACCAAGTCAGAGTAGTCTGTGAATACCCCGACGTATTCCCAGATGAATTGCCAAGTATGCCCCCGGATAGGGATTTTCAGTTCATTATCGAACTAATCCCCGGAACCGGACCTATAGCCCAGAGGCCCTATATCATGAACCCCTCAGAGTTAGTGGAACTGAAGAAGAGTTGGATGCTATGCTAGCAAAAGGTTTGATTCAACCAAGTGCATCGCCATGGAGATCACTAGTGTTATTCGTCGACAAGAAAGATGGAGGCAACCATCTGTGTACAGATTATAGAAAGTTGAATGATGTCACCATCAAGAACAAGTACCCCTTGCCAAAGATAGAGGATTTATTTGACCAGTTGACTGGAGCCCAGGTATTCTCAAAGATTGATCTTAGGACTGGTTATCACCAACTTAAGATTCATGCAACGGATATTCCAAAGACCGCCTTTACTACTCGCTATGGTTTATACGAGTATATGGTTATGTCTTTTGGATTAATCAATGCCCCTGCTTATTTCATGAATCTCATGAATAAGATCTTTATGAATTTCCTAGATAAGTTTGTAGTTGTGTTCATCGACGACATTCTTATCTACTCCAAGTCAGAAGAAGAGCATGAGCAACATATGAGAGTTATCCTAGAAATCCTGAGAGAGCATTAGTTATATGCCAAGTTCAGCAAGTGTGAGTTTTGGCTGAAAGAAGTAGGATTCCTAGGACATATTGTGTCTGCCGGAGGAGTTTCTATTGATCCTGCCAAGATCAAAGATGTCAAAGAATGGGAAGCCCCAACCACTCAAACCCAAGTTCGTGCACTTCTTGGATTAGCGGGATATTACCGCAAGTTCGTAGAAGGATTCTCGAGCATCGCCCACCAATGACCCAATTGTTGAAAAAGGACAAGAAGTTTGAATGGACAGACAAGTGTAAAGCCAGTTTTCAGGAGCTGAAGAAGAGATTGATATCAGCCCCAATATTGGTCATGCCCGACATCAAGAAGCCCTTTGATGTGTATTGCGACGCATCCAAGATTGGTCTAGGATGTGTATTGATGCAAGAAGGCAAAGTCATCGCGTATCTATCTCGACAACTAAAGCAGCATGAGCAGAACTATCCGACCCATGATCTTGAGCTAGCAACTGTAGTTCTAGCATTGAAGACATGGCGTCATTATTTGATGGGTAATCGTTGTGAGATTTACTCAGATCATAAAAGCTTGAAGTATATCTTCACTCAGAAGGAGCTGAATATGAGGCAAAGAAGATGGATAGAGTTAATCAAGGACTATGACCTTGACATTCACTATCACCCCGGCAAAGCCAATGTGGTAGCGGATGCTCTTAGCAGATTGCCGTGTAGGCTTAACACCATGATCAAGGAGAAGCAACCAAGTTTGTATGAAGAGTTGAAGCAGTTCAGGACTGAATTAGTTAGCAAAGGATTTCTAGCTAGCATTGAAATTCAACCCATGTTGATTAGCCAAATCAAGGAAGCCTAGAAGGGAAATGAGAGTATTGACGGAATCAAACGTAGTATCGGTACAGGAAAGGTACCTGGATTCACCGAAGACGAAGAAGGAGTACTGTGGTACAAAGGACGTATCGGTGTTCCAGCAGATTCGGAACTGAAGGAGGTGATCATGAAGGAAGCTCATGATACGCTTTATTCTATCCACCCCGGAGGAACAAAGATGTATCAAGATTTGAAAGAGCAATTTTAGTGGCACAAGATGAAGAGAGAGATCGGAAGCTACATCGCCAAATGTGACATCTGTCAAAGAGTCAAAGCAGAACATCAGATACCTGCAGGACTGTTGCAACCATTGCAGATTCCGGAATGGAAATGGGATTCCGTCGGAATGGACTTTATCACCGGTTTACCTACGTCTAGTAGGGGAAATGACTCAATCTGGGTCATAGTTGATAGACTGTCCAAGGTAGCCCACTTTATACCTGTCAAGACCACTCACCAGAGTGCAAAGTTAGCAGAGCTGTACATTGCTAGGATTGTTAGTCTATATGGAACCCCCAAGACCATCGTATCAGATCGAGGAACCCAGTTTACCTCAAGATTTTGGCAGAAAGTCCAAGAAGGATTAGGAACCAAGTTGAACTTCAGCACAGCATATCACCCGCAAATAGATGGACAGACTGAGAGAGTCAACCAGATCCTAGAGGATATGCTTAGAGCTTGTGTTTGGAATATGTATCAAAATGGGAAGACTACCTGCATTTCGCAGAATTCTCATATAACAACAGTTATCAAGCTAGTTTGCAGATGGCACCATTTGAATTCCTATACGGAAGAAAGTGTCGTACCCCTTTGAATTGGTCGCAAGTAGGAGAGAGTCAGATCTTCGGACCCGACATTCTCCGAGAAGCATAAGAGAAAGTTCACAAAGTCCGTGAGCACCTCAAGACCGCCCAATCCAGACAGAAGAGTTATGCTAACAAGAGAAGGAGAGACCTGACTTTCAATGTCGGAGATTTTGTATATCTCAAGGTTTCACCCTTGAAAGGAACTCAACGCTTTAGTCTAAAGGGAAAGTTAGCCCCCAGATATATGGGACCTTTCAAGATTCTGAACCGTTGAGGAGAAGTATCATATCAGCTGGAACTGCCCGAAGAGATGTCAGCCATCCACAATGTGTTCCATATCTCGTTACTTCGCAAATGTCTGGAAGTGCCCGAGAAGACTGAAGTTTTCAAGAACATCGATCACCGAGCTGTGGAAATCAACAATGATCTGACTTATCGGGAAGTACCCATCCATATCTTAGAAGAAGCTTACAGAACCACCAGGACCAGGAGTATCAACTTTCTCAAGATTCAGTGGAGCAACCATACCGAGGAGGAAGCTACCTGGGAGCGAGAAGATTACATTAGGACAGAGTTCCCAGATCTCTTTAGTTTCTAGTTTTCTTTGTAAATCTTGGGACGAGATTTTGTTTAAGGGGGGAAGGTTTGTAATATCCCAAAACTTCAATCCAAGCTTATCAAGATCAAATCAATCAAAAATGGGGTTAACAAAAACTTTTCCAAATTTAAAATGAAAGCATTCACACATGTGTGCATTTAAAATAGGAGTTGTTTAAATTGCCATGATTGAGTGATCCAATGCTTGTAAAATGTTTATTAGGTGATTTAAACATCATCTACATCATTCCCAAACTTTTCCTAAAGAAAATCAAATCAAAAAGAATTAAAAAGGAGGAATGGTCATTTTGGCCAATTTCACTCTCATGCCTACTTTGGCTATTCCTAGCACTCATTTCTTAACAGAAAAAATTCTTGATCTTTGCACCCCTTGCAAGTACACATAATGAGGTACCAAGGCCCACCTTTGGGTCTGCTAAAAACATTCTGTTACTTATTTTAAATTGCATTTGAAAATTGAATCTAAAGCATATGCATAGATCACCCCTATTTCAAAACCCATCTTTTTGAGCTCCACTTTCAAAACCCTTGCAACCAGAGACTACCTAGCACTAGTGGAGATTACTCAAAAATTTTGAAACCAAAATTCAAAACTTTCTTTCATGCGGCCATTTAATCAAACACTTGGCAGGCAGGTTTAAACCTAAATCATAGCTCACTGTTTTGAACAGGGTTTTGCCCCCATTTGATCACCATTTATCTCCTCTGTCCCCTCCTAGTCTAACCAGGCCCTTAACACCCCTCTCCCTTGTCCCTAGCCCCCAGGCCATGCCATGCTGAGCCATGCCTCGCCGGCCAAACCTTGCCTCGCTGTAGCAGACCACTCCCTCTTCCCTCGCCATGTCTAGGAGGTAGCCAGGAGCTCACCGCCACCCCCTGTCCCTTACCCGAGCCCAGGAGTGCAGTGGAACACTGAGGACAAACCGCGCCCAGTGCCACAGCACCATGCCAGTGCCGCCCGCAAAGAGCGCTCGGTCCCCGCTCGCCCAGACCGCCTCTTGGCCGCAGCCTGCGCCCGCCGCTCCGCCTCGACCTGGAGAACACCCCAGACACCCCCGCTGGCCGCCCAACGCCTCACAGCCACCGCTTGCCGTGGACACCGCCGCCTCTGCCGCGCAAAGCGCCACCTCACCCAGACCGCGTGCCACCGCCCCTACGGCTCCATGCAGAGCCTAGAGCACCGCCAGGGAACCACACGTCGATCGCCACCCGCAGCCATGCCTCTACCCCGACGTAGCTATGTCGCCACCATCGCCTGCCCATCCCGCCCGGTCTCACCGTCAGGCCTATAAAAGGATCCCTCCCCAGCCTCTTCTCTCCACACCATTCCACTTCCCTCACCTCTATAAACCTCACCCACCTCTAGCCGGAGCAAGGCGAGCTCTGCCTCGCCGGAATTGGAGCCGGAGTAGCCGCGGCAGGAGGAGAAGGGCGACGTTGATTGCGACCACCCCAAGCTCCACCGCAACCGCGCCTCGCCTCGCCGTCGTCTTCCACTTTGTTTGCCCGCCTCGCCGACCACGTTGGAGCCCTGGTACGCCCAAAGCAGACCCCCACCGAGCCGCTAGGGTTCGAGCTCGCCGGCGACCTGTTCGTCGTCGACGACGACCCTCAGCCGTAGATCTGCCTTCTAATCCTACGGCCCACAGCGCGCGTACCGTTTCGCATGTTAAGTGCCACTGACAAGCGGGACCCCCCTTTCCGCTGAGCCCCGCGCCGCGCAGCGCCACTGGGCCGGACCAATTCGTTTCCCGCGCTAGCCCATACATTCAAATCTGGATTTTTCTTTTTAGTTAAATCTAGTTTCTATCCACTATTTGAAAATTCAATTCTGGGAGTTTTACAAATCCAAATAGCATGAAACTAATTTTGCCTGAAAGATAGTAAGATGATCTATCCAAGCCCGTTGGATTTAATTCAATTAGAGTTATAGATCTCTCCTAATAAAAATAAGAAGACAGAAGCATTTGCAACTTGCAACATTTTTATAAAATCAACCAAGTTAGCTTTTGAGTTGATTCCAACTCTCAAAAATCACATTTCATTATATCTATCTAAATATGTAATAATATTAAGGTTTACATGCAGTGACTTTGGACTAGTACCAAAATAATGCTATATAGGCATTTCTAGTCACTTTAAATCATTAAATAATGAACTTAAACCAAAGTAATGTTGATCCAACGTTTAAATATCATTCCCACATGTTAGAATATGTGGTTAGGACATGTGTCCACATGATCCCATATTTTGGTGGTGAATATTAAATTTTAGTTAAGTTTTCAATGAGTAGAAATTACTTTTCTAAAATAAAAGGGATGAAACTATGGAATTAAACTTGTGATGTTTGTGATGATAATAGATCATCAAATGTGTGTCTTAGAATGTTACTTAGCTTCGTTAAGTACTGTTTGGTGATTGTGCACTCCGTATGTATTTATAGACGATAGTACCGACCAAGCTTTCGAGGAGGAGGAGTTCTACCAAGAAGAAGTAGAAGAAGAAAACTTCAACCACTGCACCAACAAAGGAAAGCTACTATTAGCAATCTAGCACTTTTAAGTGCAAGCCACCATTAACAGTGCAAGCTAACACTTGCAAGTTTAGTGCTTAGCAAATTAGAATCAAACTAGATGGTTTAGCAAAGATGCCTTAAGCATGCTTTGATCACACTCCCTTTTAACTATTAGTACCCCAAGTCTTAGTTACAAGTTTTACCCCTCCTAGGTTATACAAAGTTCTTTACTTAGTTTGAAGGTAGCATAAAAAGTATAAAACTTGACCTATTTAGAACCCTTTAGATGTCATTCTATGGCATGAGATTGAACCCATCTTTTCCACCTTAGTGAACACTCTTAACTTAGTAGTTTAGAGTAGAATCAAAAACTTGAGTCACTTTAGATGGGAACACTTAGTGAAAATGGATTATGAAAACCTTGGAATGATGAGTCATTCTATTGAGATGTTTTGACATGTGTTGAGAAACACAAAGGATTGATGTTGATGAAAATGTTGAGGCCTGAGCCTTAACTCTTTTATAAAACTGATGGTTGGATTCGGATGCGATACCATTCCAAATTTACCGTACAACCACATTACCTAAATTGGGTAAGGCTTAGCTGGAAATTTATATGCATTAGTATTAGTTCCCTCATGGGAGAGGTCTGAGCTGAGGCTACCTCTCAATGTTGTCCACATATGCAGTGCCCAAGATGACTGATGGTCATGGTTGGGAGGCCATACTCTTAGGAGAGGTGCTTATACTAGGGTGTGTAAAGGGAAGGTTATGTTTGATTATCTGCATACTAAGTATGATGATTCAGGGTTCCCTGACAGATGTATCGAATCTTATGGTGAAAGTGTACCACCTCTGCAGAGTGTCAAACTATTCGAATAGTCGCGTCCGCGGTTATGGACAGTTGAAATGGCCATAGTGTTTCGTTGTCAGATGTTTTCTAAATACTTTGAAATGAATGATGAATCTTGACTTGACCACAACAGGGTTGTGTTTATGACAATAGTTTTTCCCAACTTAAGTGATTTTAGGACTTTACTTTATCTTTCTTTGCTTCTGAACTCAGCTTAGGTTTCAAACTTAACTTTATAGTTAAACTTAGAGTTAACACTTTAACTTAAAAGTTTATACTTGTTAATGGTCATTTGTGAGTACTTAAAGAGTACTCATGGCTTTTATCCCTGGCTATTATCATGGCCAGACTATGAAGGAGACTATCAAGATGATGGCCAACAGGATGGCTATGATAACTAGGACTATCTGCCTTCGTCAGCATTGCCTGTGCCCCTGAAGATGGACCCCACCGTTACGCTATCTTTTATTTTTCCGCTGCTTGTTGTATTAAGACTGGATCATGAGATCCTTATTTGTGTAAGACCTTAAGTATGGTTTGTAATGGATGATATACTGTGATATCCAATCCGTTATGTCTCGCAAAAATGGTAATCCTGGGATTGCGAGGTATGGTATAACGGGCATCTGGAATTAAAAATCCGGGTGTTGACAATGGCCATCATTCCTGCATCTATAGATTGGATACGAATCATCGCCTTGCAGTGTAGTCTCTACGAACTGTCGAGGATAATGATACCTACAACTTCCATTTTCCATACAAGGATTATTTATGTTGAGAATTCCACATGGGCCATGCATCATGTGCTTAATAACTAAAGCATGAGACATAGGATATTTATCATTATCAGGAATTTTGGCTGATATTACCTCATCATATTGGTCCGGGTTAGTTATCTTGTAATTTTACTTCAGAATTATTAAGAAATGTGCATGTGGTAGGCCTCTCTTTTGAAACTCAATTACGTGCACATGTGCAACAACTGCACCAAAGAATTTCTTCTTGAATAGAAGATCATTTAAATCCTCTAATTTTTCCTTGAAGACTCATGCTACCAAGTCAGGCCGGTCTTATGGTGATTGGTCTGGTGCGAGTTCTCTAGTTATATCCTTCCAGTGTGGGTTGCAAGTCATTGTAAGAAATATGTCTAGCTTCCCAAACCGTTGCACCAATGCCATTGCAACCAGATATCTACGACGCATATGTCTTGGTTCTCCAATAATTGATGGAGAGGGCACAATGCACTTACCATTCATACATGCATGTGTTTCACCGGCAACAATGCTATCTAACAATCCTTGATATAAATCTGCTCTTATGAGAATATGAGTGGATGGTCATAACAAGAATGCTAACCTTATTGATTCAATCTTAATGTAAATATCAACTACATATTGTACAGTCAATCACCTTCCAAACAATAGGATGTTAAATTCTTCAGGTCTAATTTGCAGCTTGAAACAATAATATTCTCTCGTGAGACACAAGAACCAGAACTATGTTTTAGCATTCCAACATAATCCAAAATAACATATGGTTAGTAAGCTATTCTAAAGCTGAAACATAGAGCAGTTAACCAATTAATGAATGATAATGAACTTGCCTTCTTTGTTAAAAATATTTAATTGATTATCTATAGATGTCCTAGCACCTCGACTCGGCAGGTCCAAGTTCCATCCGACCTCTCCATTTGGAAAAGAAGTGGATATAATAGTGCATCGTAACACCCATGACATGCTTTTATATATTGTGGATGGTTTGATTTTCCATATACCATAATACTCCTTTCAAAATGGCCTCGAGGGTCACTTCCCTCGATCCAAATTGTTGTCACTTGTGATGCTGTTGGAGAATTATATACTATTTGGTCCAAAACAATATTTGTGTTGAGCTCAATCCTATAATCACCAAGGTTTGGAATAGAACTTCTAAAGATATGCACATAAGGATTAGATGAGAGTATACCTAACAACTTTCTAATAAGTTCTTTATCAAGGTTAGGTGAATGTCGAAATCTCTATTATAGATCAGCATCAGTGTCATAAAAGTACAGTTGTAGATGCTTGGGACCATCATATCTAGGCACTAATTGATCGATTCCATGATACATCTCACCTTGTGTGCGGAAAGTATAAACTCCATATCTATTGTTGTAGAATCGTTGATCCAAGGCAACGCCAAGAGAGGTAAAGAACAAGTGAGAATTGAAGTAACGTATATTATCTCGTAAGTACTTTGTATCTGGATCTTGGCTTGTGTACAATCCACATAATTCATCGAGTACCGGTGGAGTTACTATTTTAACTTTTCTACCCATGCAACAAAAACTTGGTTTCTCATATGAAACCTTTTTGCATTGCAATGTCGAAAGTTAGGAACCCGATCTTGAAAATGATAATCCCTGGGTAAATTTTGGTATACGATCATATGAATCCATTTGTACGTAACTCAAAACAATATTTCTCTCTAGAAATGATTGGAATTCAAAACCTGCATATTTTTATTTGAAAAGATTAGAAATACATGTTTGATTTGGAAATATTATTGTAAAATTAAGTCTAATAAATACCTACCTTTTCCATTAAACATATGAATTTCATCATCACGATCATCATATTCAAGCATGTACCCAATGCCCCTAATATTATCTGTCAGATTGTGAATCACAAAAATCAAATAACATTAGATTTTATTTGAGCATAATAAATAAAACTAGTGCAAGGTGGTACTAAAATTACCTTGAATGACAACAAAAGAATCACTTGGCATGTAGATAAGATCTTCATGTTGAGGGCTGGTATGATCTTGTAGTTTGAAAGTATATATAATTATATGTTCATTACATACAATCACCCCATCAGATGTATGTTATGCACCGCTGCAGATTGCTCCTTGAGACTTTCTTCTTCTCTTGCACTCACGGTTTACCTTTTCCTTATTTCGATGTCAACTTTCTTATTCTATTGAACTCGTGGTTTGCCTCTCCTTGTTCAGGATCCAGCTTTCTTCTTCTCTTGTAATCACGGTTTGTGTCTCCTTGTTCAGGTGTCAACTAGGAATAATAGCAGCTAGTGGTGCAACAGAGCTTACGTCCACCATGACCATTATTACTGTTATATATTTGCGCTTACGCTGCAGCTTGATTTTCTAAATAAATAGAAGATACATTAACTCCAGATGGTCCGATCTTCATTCAAGTACCATTATTTGGGTGGCACATGTTTGGCTGAAGAAGGATGCATTGGTCACATGCTGACATATCAGAACTTCCAACCGCGGTCATTGTTTGTCATATGGAAAAAAAGTTAGACCATAATATTAGTAGAGATACAAAAATATTAGTACTAAAACAATGGGCAATATGCTTTTGTCAACCTGGTTTCCTTTTCGCTGAATACATTGGTTGATGGGCCAGTGAACTGTGTATCTTAGAGCTTGAAGATGGAGCACTTGTAACATTGTGACAGTTATTTATTTTCCTGGCAAATAAATATATATTAATATCATCACGTAATCATGTACAATGAAGATGATATTTTTACTAACACAACACATGATACCTTCAATCATTATAGAAGATTCAGTTGGCAAGTGAATGTTGCCATTGGTTGTCATATTGGTATCCCCCATTATGGATCATGCATTGCTACTACTTGCACTGGTAACTCGCTTCATTCCTTCGTACTCCCGATTTCTCTTTGATGTGCTGTCATCAGCATGTATCTAACCCGACGGTAACATTTACATGTTGAGATGGATCCATTGATACTGCACTGCTTAATTGAACCATGTGATGAATTCAATATGCAATGTTAACATTTGAGACACACAAGAAGAATTGAAACAACATTAATTGCTTATGTGTACTAGAAAACATAACCAGATTGACATATCTGCTATATTTTCCTTTCGATGAAAACCAAAAAATCAAACTATTATAAAAAACGTCACAAAGATGAACAATAATTATGCATCCCTTTATATAAACAAATAATTCAACTTAAGAATAACTAAAAATAATTCATGAGAAGAATTAAATCATTTGTCATGACACCCATATCCCCGTACTTAGTGGATCTTTGTACTCTCTCCGTTTTAAAATATATGTCGTAAATTTTTCAAAATGAATCCATACACTATTTAGTGTCTAGGTTCATCCAAATTTATACAAACTTTCAACATCTATTTTGAGACGGAGTGAATAGTCCACTTCAAGGATCTATAACGGACTGGATAAAGAGCCAAACACATAGATAACCAAATATACTGTCAGGACTAATATGAAGCATCATATGTGCAATATTTTGACATAAATAGATTAATTGTGCAAACTCATAACCATCATAAAAAACAATTAAAGAGAGAGCCACTCACATGTGGTTTCCTCCTTTGGTGCTAGCTTTCCACACTAGTTATCTGTCCTGTACACAACGGGTTTGGCTGTGTATGGATCTTATACGTATGTACAAGATGGCGTCGGCGAGAGAGAGCTAAGAGGCGTCAATCTAGATATGCAATGTTGCAATCAGGAGATGCAGCCTAACGGGCGACACTTCAACTCAACCAAGGAAGTAGAGCTGTAGACGGGAGATGTAGAAGTAGAGTTGTAGAGATATAGAGTTATGGTCGTATGTGATTTGCGCGAGACTAAGGGGATGGAAGCACGGGGATGTGTTGTGCGCGGAATGAAGGATTGGACTCCGCGGTACATGAGCGTGGGCGGTCAAATTCAAACAAAATATGGGCGGGAGGAGCGACGAATCCAGCTGAGCTAACGGTGGGTTATGGAGCTATTGGGAAATGCCGAGTGGCTTCCAACACACGCGTGCAGGAGGAGCATCCAACCAATTATAGCCGTTCGATCGGACATGGCATGGGGTGATGTAGGGTGGATAGCTACACATGCCTTCAAATCAACAGTCAAATGTGGTTGTTCGTTGCCCGGCGGGAATCGAGACTAGACTGAAAATTCAAATTCAAAGCTAGAGCATTATAGTAGTAGAGAAAAGAAATAACTACAACATGACGATTTATCTATTTTTTCGAATATCTCGATCATATATTTTTCACGGAGATTACACCGGATATTTAGAGCATGTGGAATCGAGATAGGATGATTAAATTACCTTTGCCTCCTCCCACGCCAAGCTCGACAAGACAAACACAATCAGATGAACTGGTTCTATTGATATTGTTCAGTTGCCCAATGATACTACCGTTGCTCCTGAAATTAGATCAAATGCTACAATTATAATGACTAAATTATGGGTCATCTTGTAATCAAAATTGGGGAAAATCAGAAATTTTCAAATAGAAAGTGCGAACAACCGCACAGGGTGAGACTGGAGCAATGAGGCCTATGCCGCCTTGCCTGCCGACTGCAGGCTGTAGCTGTCGCCACAAAGCGAGGGGGATGCGAGCGGTGAACCCCAGTCCCGATTGCTGAAGCAGGAATAGCCGGTGGCACCACGCAGAGTCTTCAGATCAAGCCGTTGGGCCTCTACTACCATTCCAAATCAGCGACGGTGACTTGCAGGCTTGCAGCCTCGCTGGTGGACAACAATATATAAGCTGCTCCAACCCGCATCCCACAAGCTTGCCAAATGCATGGAGATCAAATTGATTGAGAGATTGGGTAGAGTGGACTCTCTGCTAATATTTCTTGCTTGCTTTTCACGAGAGAGTGATGGGATGTGGCTCGTCTAACGTGCCAAAGGCACGGCACAACTAACGTAGGGCCACGTATCAGCTGTCCCTCGTCCGTGAAATCAATCCCATGAACCGAGCTATTCCAGCTTTCTTAAGGATCTGGCTACACAGCGGACGCCCGTTAATTCGGGAATCTCAGCGGGCAGTCCTCGGCCTAAGCGCTAAAGGATAAAAGCTTGAATAGCTAGCTGAATTGAAATATGATAATTTAAAATGTTTCGTAGACCAAACCATTAATCCGATTTACGATTTGTTTTCACCGTTAGACTAGTCGCAACGAGATCTTCGAAACTAGATTCCATGTTGATAATTCTGACGACGTTTTTTTCAAGTCTAAAAGTTATCCACCCGTAACATATGAGTTATCCAGGGTATAGTATATAAGTTATCCACCGTATAAAATAATATGTGGAGAATCTTTTGCGTGGATACAGCAAAGTACCCGGCGACCGTTTTGAGAATTACATAACTCGGCGGCTGTTCTGAAAGCCTGCACGAGTGCCCCGTGTGCATGATCTGGCTAAATAACACGATATTTTTGCCTCAAAAGATACCCATAAGTAATATTAGAATTATACAGACTTCAACATGTAAGTTATCCATTACCATAAAATTTACCACAGATAGAATATAAAATTTATACAGTGAGTAACTTATATGTTACATAGTGGATAACTTACATACTATGGCATGGATAACTCACGTGTTAGAGGTGGATAAATTTAACATTTTTTATCTAAAAATTACCTATCAGTAACACGAGAGTTATCCAAACTTTAGCACGTAAGTTACCCACCATAATAATATGTAAGTTATCCACCACTAAAACTTACCTACTGATAGAATATATATAAGTTATTCTAGTTGCTCGGTTTCGTTGCCCGTTGCCGCTCTTGCGACGTATATCTTTTAAGGAACTAAATTTAAGCTTCTTTTGCATACAATATAATAATTAGGTTTTATGCCCACCCACTCACTACCTAAGTCATAGTGAACACGTAACGCGTAACTACTAGTCTAACAGCTCGGCTTCATCGCTGGTCGCCGCTATCGTGCGCTAGCGGCGACGGGTGATGAAGTTTCGTAGGGTGTTAGAGTACCGAGCTTTCATCGCTCATCGATGCTAACGCGTAAGCACCGATAAGTCTCGGTACCCTAACACCTAGGCTACGACGTTCCAATTAAACTTGTTCAAGACGTATGCGAGAACACCTCTACTCAACATGTTTACATGGTGGGTAATTTATTTGTTACAGGGTGCATAACTTATATATTATGGCATGGATAACTCAAGTATTACGGGTGAGTAACTTTTCAGTCCGATTATTTTTCATCGAAACATATCAATATAGGATCTAGTTGAAGATCTCGTCGCGACTAGTTCAACGGTAAAAACAGATTTTAAATCGGACAAACAGTTCGAGTTACAAAACATTTTGAATTTTCGAATTTCTCCATTAAATACTAAATGATGGCATGCAACCGGTAGACAAACTATGGGAGAATCCAGTAAGCGGTGTGTGAACAAGTGTGAACATAAGAGGGAATAAAGTGCACGCATGCAATTAGGAGGTAATCACGCAGTGATCCAGTCCGTTCGCTAACGATCCGATGCTCCGCACTTGCCCGCTGAATCTGTCACCCGTATGGGAGCCCGCTGGTTAGATTTGCCCAAAAATAAAGCTATTCCATCTTCCACAAAAAATAAAGCTATTCCATCTTCCGCTGAATCTGTCACCCGTATGGGAGCCCGCTGGTTAATGAACGAGAGAAACATGTCCGAGCAGAGCATGTGCGCACCATGGTCGCCGGCTCGACCTGCCGTCCCCTCGATCTTCCCCTAACCCAGCAAGCTGCCACCGCCTCCGCCTCCACCTTCAACTCGTACCAAGTGGATGCGCCCCACGCCTGTCGTCGTTGCCGCCCGTCAGAACCTCGCTGGAGCGGCGGCCGCTCGCCGGAGATAGACCCCCCACCACCACCAGATCCGGCGACCGAGGCTCATGAGAAGGAGGACGTATTCCTCCACCGCCCCCTCGAACTCGACGGCGGCGCCTACACCGCGGACATCAAAATCGGTAAGCCACAAAGGCTTAACTGAAGTTATTAGTAGTGCCAAACCATCCTGAATGTTGGCAATTTATGAATGGATCATCTCAGATTTTCTTTCCTTCTTGTCCGATTGCAAGAGCAGCCTATTCCAGACTGTTATTACAAGATATGCTACAAATGCCCCTCATTATATTGACTTTCAAACAGAATAAATTCGAAGTATGTTGGTAGGCTCCTGAAGCAATCACAGTGACACTCCCCAATTTCAGGTTTAATTAGCTGAACTAGTAACCGAAGAGAATATATTTCGGCCGACGCAATATTTTCACTAAAGCATGCAAGTATAGACATAGTACTACTCCATAACCAAAAGGCCAAATCGTATGATCAAAGTAGATCTTCTGCATTAATGTCTTCAATACTGCCAACCTGTAGAGTAGAACATTCAAATCTTAGAATTGTGATAAATTATTGGCTGTACTAGCTCAAAACAGTTGCGCATGAAACATACCATTGACAGGTCAGTAAAACTATGAAGAAACCCGTAGCCTTCAGATTCATTTTGGATGTTCACATGACCATTTTCTCGTATTACTTGACTTTGTGATGTCTCCCTCTTGTTGAGAAATTTTCCTCCTATTTTTTTGTTGCTGGGAAATTTTCTTTGTATTTTCTTGTTGCTGGAACCCTGTAGAGTATACAGGTTCTAACAAATTTTTAGTCTACATATGGGAAAACAATGGAGAACAAAATAATTTACTTTTTGCATACGAAGAACATACCATAGTTATGTTTCCATATCAGATGATCTCATCTTCTTCTTCTTGTGGAACTTTTCAATCCAAGTTTGTTTTCTCTTTGAAGTTTTCTTCTTTGGAGATTTTTTCTTTAGTCATGCAGCCTTTAAAAGTTCATTTGTTTGAGGTATAACTTGTGTACAGATCCCTCGTCATGGTTAGTTTGACTTCCCCTTTTTAATTTTGCTTCAACCTCCTTATCAACACTATCAAGGGCATTCTCAATTAAAATACAACATTCTTCAGAACCAGATGCTTTAGTTGTAAAATTAACAAATTTGCGTGAAATAAATTTGTAGCGTAGAACAACATCCCACTTAGGATTCTCAATAACATCCCTTCCCTTATGTCCTGGATAGTTCCAAACCTTGCTTCTCGAGTCCATCGCTTCAAAATATAATGGATTGGTAATATCTTGACGTTCTCAAATCAAGAACCCTTAGAGCATGTGCACATAATATCCCTGTTCTCTCAAACTGTCCACAACTACATGAAGCTGTTTGTTCGGATGGGTTACCAGTAACTTTGCTTTTCTCTTGGAAGGTTGGATCTACCAAAGGGCTACTAATTATCACTGTAAATTCATAGTCCATATTCAATTGTTTAGTGCAGGCTGACATAGATATCCCATATTCTGTTTGGAAATATTCAAAGATGCTAGGAGTGTAAACTTGGGTTGCTTGGACCAACATGGGTATGTTTATTTTGACCCTAGGTACTAGTTCCCTTGACTCAAGCTCTGAAATCAGCTCAATGTCTCTTTTCCCTTGCACAACTCTTTCAAAATGCTTGAAAAAACGAATCACGTCAAGATTTGGTTTCACGTAGTGCTTGAGGTCATTGTTCAAGTTTTCGCTTCGTTGTGTACTTCTCATTCCTAACATACTAAATAAATAGGAAGAACCATATTCATCTCCACATCAAGCATGCCAAATAAAATATGCTTTCATTGTTCAAGCATACTAAATAAAATATGCTTTCATTGTCCAGCCATACTCGTCTCTACATCAAGCATACTAAATAAAATATGCTTGAACAATGAAAGCTTTCACTTAGTTCTACATCAGGCATACTAAATAAATAAAATATATTTTTTATTTAAAATGATATATGTGGCAACGTGCAAAAGCATGTGCTACTTACTAGTACAAAATAATGTGCGGGATATAAGGAAGCATGGCGAGAGGGTTGTTCAGTTACAATATCAGTTCTTAGGTCGTGTTTACGGGAAGAAGGCACTGAACAAAAAGGAGAGATGAAAGGCTCCCGATTTGGGAGGAGGGGGAGGGGGTTCAAGATCAATACCGATGTTCCTACAAACCGGTGGCTGTGTTGTTCGTGATCATCAGGCAGATCATTAGGGGACAACTATCTGATATGAACATGCAGCTAATGCTCAGGCAAGGGATATCTTTGATAGTGCAAGATATGCCATCAAGAGGCATTACAACCGGGTAATAATTTGGAGTGGCTCTTAGATGGCTGCAGTGCAAATGAACTATGCAATGCAAATGACCAGAACAGATCATAACTTATGCCTATTTGCCAGGAGATTAGAGAGATTAGGAGGTTTTGTTTCTAGCTTTAGCATTGTTCATATTGTTAGTGATGCAAATAGGGAACAAACTAGTTTTGATAGGAGAAGATGCGTGTGCATCAACTATAACCCAAGCTTTTTTGCCGACATTCTTCGGAAGAGACGGTAATCCTACCAATTAATCAATAAAGCTATATGAATTCACAAAAAAGAAATGCAAGTTTTTTTTGCAGGGTCTATATATTATTCTTATTACCATGTATCAAAATAGATATCCTAAATTTATCTATATCTGGATGTATCAGACACACATCTAAATTTTAACAAACTCATGATAAATAAGTATAAATTATGAATTGAATGAGCCAATTCGGCTGAACTTGATGATAGAATTGTGTCGGAACACTACATCTGATCTTTATTACTCCCACAAATCCAAGATCAAAAACCAAACTAACCACATTGAAAAAAGAAAAAAAAGACAGATTATCAATCACTGAAGAAATATTTTGCAGCCCTGCCGTTGATCTTCCCCTCCTTGATCTTCTTTATCCTCAGCCGGTGACGGTCGGCTTCCTCCACTTGCTGGACGGCGCGCTCCAGCGTATCCACCCGCTCCGCGAGGGCCCCGATCAGGGTTCAAGATCAATACCGACATTCCTACAAACCGGTGGCTGCGCTGTCCGTGATCACCGGGCAGATCAATAGGGGACAACTATCTAATATGAACAAGCAGCTAATGCTCAGGCAAGGGATATCTTTGATAGTGCAAGATATGTCATTGGGAGGCATTACAACCTGGTAATAATTTGGAGTGGCTCCTAGATGGCTGCAATGCAAATGAACTATGCAATGCAAATGACTAGAATAGATCAGAACTTATGCCTATTTGCCAAGAGATTAGAGAGATTAGGAGCTTTTGTTTCTAGCTTTAGCATTGTTCATATTGGTAGCGATGCAAATAAGAAACAAACTAGTTTTGATAGGAGAAAGATGCGTGTGCATCAACTATAAACCAAACTTTTTGCCACATTCTTATTGTTAGTTATGCAAATAAGGAACAAACTAGTTTTGATAGGAGAAGATGCGTGTGCATAAGCTTTTTTGCCGCATTCTTCGGAAGAGACGGTAATCCTGCCAATTAATCGATAAAGCTATATGAATTCACAAAAGAAATGCAAGTTTTTTTGCAGGGTCTATATATTATTCTTATTACCATGTATTTTGATATCCTAAATTTATCTATATTTGGATGTATCAGACACACATCTAAATTTTAACAAACTCATGATAAAAAAAAATATGAATTGAATGAGCCAATTCGGCTGAACTTGATGATGGAATTGTGTCGTAACACTACATCTGATCTTTATTACTCCCACAAATCCAAGATCAAAAACCAGACTAACCACATCGAAAAAAGAAAAAAAGACAGATTATCAATCACTGTAGAAATATTTTGCCGCCCTGCCGTTGATCTTGCCCTCCTTCTTGATCTTCTTTATCCTCCGCCGGCGACGGTCGGCTTCCTCCACCCGCCGGACGGCGCGCTCCAGCGTATCCACCCGCTCCGCGAGGGCCTCGATCAGCTCGCACTGCTGCGCGCTCCGCTCGCACAGTGCCGCCACCATCTCCATCACCTTCGTCACGTCCAAACCGTCGGCAGTTGCAGCCTCCATCTTCTTCTCTGTCTCCTCTCCCACCGGTTCTTTGGGTGGTGGATTCTCGCCGCCCAAGGCGTCCTCTCCTGTTACCATCTCCCACTCGGCAGCTTCCGCCTCTGTTGGCTCCTCGCCGACAATCGTCGATTCTGCAGCTATTGTCTCCTTAGCCGCGGAATCCGCCTCCACGTCTAGGTCATTGTCAACCTCCACGTCCATCTCGGCGGTTGTTTCAACAGCCGAAGGATTCGGCGCGACGATAGCTCCAATCTGTACGCCCTGCTCCCTGGATTGCGGTAACTCCGGCACCTTCCCGCTCTCCGCTGCAGCGTGAGCCTCGGACATCTCGACGGTCTCAGCCGCCAAGGACTCGGCGCCGGGGCCCGGCTTGGCCTCCAGGGCGTCGACGGCATCCTGGAGCGCTAGCACCTTCTTGGTCACCTTCTTCCGGTATTCCCTCACGCCGCGCACCGCGTCGAGCCGAAACAACAGCCGCATGAGCTCCTCCCCAACGGCGATCCTGCCGCTTGAATCCACGCGCAGCGCCTCCGCTTCGGCTGCCAGCCTCGTCGCGACCACCTCCGCCTCCCGCTCCACCGCGCGCACCTCCCGCACCATCCTCCGTGCCACGAAGCCGCGCGCCGCCGCCTGTACCGTCACGGCAGCCTCCTCTGCCGACGGTACCCGTTTCTTTGGAACCGCCGCGGTCTTCCGTTCGGGCTCCAAGTCGGATCCGACGAACTGGACCGGGATGGAGACTGACCTGGAGGACCTCGGCCTTGGATGCAGAGCCTCCCTCATCACCGGCTCGGGGCTCCCAACGTCCCGGAAGAAGGCGCCTCCGTTCCGTGCAGGGGCTCGAGCAGAGTCTGGGCGTTGGGGGTAATAGAAGTGAGGGCTGCGATGCCTGACCGCCGGCTCCGTGGTCTCGAAGTCATGGAAGGTGGACGGGTTGTGGTAGTAGGACGGCGAGGGGTAGTAGTAGTCGTAGGGGTCGTAGCCGAAGAAGCGGCGAGACGCCATTGTCGCTACTGTTGTGTTTTAGATTGAGGTCGAGATCGATCGGTCTGGAATCTGTTTTCGATTTTGGCTGTGTTTGTGACGGGGAAAGAGATACCGGAAGGTATATATGCGCAAACGGCGGAAGGTTCCAGAAGGCATCGGTTGTTTCTAGAGTTCCGGATTTTGCTTGATAAAGGGGCAGATGCGGTTTAACGCCGGTCTCCCGATCGTCCTCGAAGAATCCGGAAGGGTTAAGGGGTGTGCGGTCGATGACGTGGGGCAGATCCAACCTCAACCGTACGTTACGTGCCTCCTGATGATTGGAACGGGGGCTTGAGACTGGGCCAAGAAAAGAGCGCGTGTAAATAAGTTCCTAAATACTCTCTCCGTTCCTAAATATATTCCTAAATACTCCCCGTTTCAAAATTTAAGATATTAGCTTTCTGAAAAGTGTATCTAATCTCGTTTTAAGCGTGTAGGTTTACTCCAAATCTACATAAACCTATATACTAACAGAGTCTAGATACACTTGTTTTACAAAGCTAAAATATCATATGTCTTAAAACGGAGGGAGTATAACACATTTTTTAACTTTTATGAACCTAGGGTGTGTTTGGATTGTACCTCGTCTCGCTTTGCCAAATTTTGGTATGACCAAATACAGGGCATAGACCCACAACCGGAACTCCTCTTCCCCTCTCTCCAACCACCAACCCCCCTTTTGAGAGTCGACTTCCACTCCCTCGCGCCGCCCCTGACCTCCCCTCTCTCCGGTGGCCCTGCTGGCCGGTGAGTGGATGGTTCAGGTGGTCTGGCCTTTAGTTTAGGTTGTAGTTTAGTTTCTTCTGCTGTTTTGCCTCTGTTGGCGTCTGCCCCTATGGCGTGTGAGGGTAGGATAGTGGATCTATTCGGCCAAATCTGCTGCGTCATGCTCTTCTCCCATCTCGCTACTCCCTGCTGGTGGCAAGTAGTGGTGCTCGCGAGCTGGTGGAAGGCCTGCATCCCTCTAAATAAGGCCTACCTCGGGTGCTTCGAGCTGGGCACGTCGGATCTTGCCCAATTCGATGTGGTCTCTCTTCCTCCATTGATGATGCTCTCATGGAGAGGGCCGGTGATGGAGAAGACCACCACTCGCCCGTTCAATAAGACCCGTTTTGCCCCGGTACGTCGCCACCATCATCTCCTACGCCCACCTCCCCTAGTCCGTGGCAGGTTCCAGGGTTTCGACGGTGAGCCACTTTCCCTGATTCGGCGCTGGCGTGCCTCTGCTGATCTAGCTTTTCTGCATACCCTGCTTCATCTCTTCCTTTCAATCTCCATGGTGGGGATGGGGAAAAGAGACAGTAGTGTTTGCTCTCGGCTGGTTCGGCAAAGGAGCATAGGAGCCTTTCTTCTCTGGAGCTTTTCCTCGGCGTCCAACAAGACGCAGATCTTATTGGCCAAGATGGCCTTCTCTAGGCCGGTGAGCTCCGGCACTGCATCAACCTCCGCTGGGAGGCCCTTTTCGAAGTCGGGTGCTGAGGGCTTCGCTAGGCCGGAGACAAGTGGTCTCGTCCCCGTCTCCGTCCATGGCTGCAGCGCTCGTCTTCCTCTGCTCCGCGCTGGGAAAGAGATAGGGCTAGATTGTAATTGTAAATCTTTTAGCAAGGCTCTATCTACAAATACCAGGGACCTATGTGTTATTTGTTGTTTTTATGGGGTCCTTTATAATTTCAATGTACACCCACTGTAATAATTAATGAAGGCTCTAGCCCCTTTTGGGGTGCTCTGTTGTTCAAAAAAAAATACAGGGCATAGCCAAAATATTGGCAACATGTGACTGGATTGTAGCCCATAGTGCCTGACAAAATTTTGGCAATCCCAGTGACTTCCATTTGGATTGGCAAGCTAGATTGGCTCAAGAGAACATGAATTTTTTAAATACACTAGGAAATCTGCCCGTACGTTGCAGCGGGAAAAAATCATGGACACACAAATTTTTCGCTTGTATAGCTGCACCGTGTCGCAGAAACTAGCTAGCGTCCACCCACCTACTCTGCCTGGGGCCTAAGCGAGGCCACCCAAAGTCAGGTGCTGCCATCACCACCTCAGAGCATCTCTGGTGGAAGGTGCAAGCCACCGTCTAAAGCAAATATAGAGGATGTGAGACAGAAAACGCTCCCCAGAGGCTCGTCCAAAGCGTCATCTAAATTTAGACGACCATCCATTCCTGCTACCCATCGTCCATATTTGGAAGAGCAAGCCCCGACGTCCAAGCGCAAACCGCCGCTCGCGAGCCTTCCTTCCCGCGCGGACGCGCCCTTGCTCCCAGGCCCATCCGGAGGAATTGGAGAAACTAGTGGGAGCGCTACTCCCGTGTCGCCGTCGCCCCGCTCGCCGGCTCAAGGTACGCCAATTTTCCCTATTTTTTCATGTAGAGTAGGTGAGAGAGAGAGAGAAATCGGACGGGATGGATGGGGATTTCGCCCATGCGACCATGGTAGGCGTCGGATCTGGCCGCCGGCGCACCGTTCGGCCCGATTCGGAGGCAGCGAGCGATTCAGAGGAAGCAAGGTAGGGATTCGCGGCTCCATTTCGGCCCTATTCGGAGAGGCAGCCAGCGATGGACTAAGTGGGGTGGGCGGCGACGGTCTCAGCGGGGTGGGCTCTGAGCGTGGGGGAGGGGGTGGGGCGGTGGTCGGGCTCGGTGGCCTAGCAACACCCAACACGAGCGGATGAGGGTAGCCCCAGTCGATGGAGAAGAAGGCGTGCTGCTACTGAATTTTTTAATACTGAACATGTTGCTTCCTTGGTACTGCACGCTGAAGCTGAATTTGACATATGTTTGTATGTATGATCAAAAGTATAGATGGGGTGCTGGTAGCCTACAGACAGAATTTTGATGTTCTTTTTAAAGAAATTTATCTAGACACTGAATTATTCTGGTGTGTATTATCTCGTGCAGATGGACAACTCGCTGATGAACAACTCATAGAAGGACAACTCGCAGATGAACTACTCGCAAATGGAACCGCCGTGGCGTCGAGCATTCGTTTGCTCTTCCTCCTCGCGCTCTGCAAATGCTGCAAGAATGAGTTCATCGTCGTCCGATGAAGACGACGATGAATTCATGAGCATATCCTAAGAGGAAAAGTTCCCACTCATCATTCTATTGTGTTAGAAATGACAAAGTATTTCAGGAGAGATATGAGAGAAGGCACACTGAGGAATGTTGGATGAGAGGTGAGAGGGATGGTATATATAGACTTGAGAATATAGTTGTTGGGAATATAGCCGTTAGAAATATAGCTATTAGAAATATAGCAGTTGGATGGTAGTTAGAATATATTGTTAAATATAGGAGAGAGAATATAGACTTTCTAATATAGATGTTCCACTGAAAAACTGACCGTCTTGTTGGAGATATGCCCAAGAGGCAATAATAAAATGGTTATTATTATATCTTTATGTTTATGATGAATGTTTACATCCTATGCTATAATTGTATATTAGGAAACACTAATACTTGTGTGTTTTGTAAACATAAAAGAGTCCCTAGTGAGCCTCTTGTTAAGACTAGCTTGTTGATTAGTAGATGATCATGGTTTCTTGATCATAGACATTGGATGTTATTAATAACAAAATCATATCATTAGGAGAATGATGTGATGGACACACACCCATAGTAAGCATAGAATAAGATCAAGTCATTAAGTTCGTTTTGCTACAAGCTTTCAAATGCATAGTAACCTAATTCTTTGACCATGAGATTGTGTTAACTCACCATCACCGGATGAGTGCTTTGATGACATCAAACGTCGCTTCGTAACTGGGTTGTTATAAAGGTGGCATTAGGTATTCTGAAAGTATGTGTTGAAGCGTATGGATCAAGACTGGAATTTGTCCATCCATATGACGGATAGATATGCTCTAGGCCCTCTCGGTGGAATGTCATCTAATTAGCTTGCAAGCATGTGACTAGGTCACAAGGGATGACATACCACGAAACGAGTAAATAGTACTTATCAGTAACGAAGTTGAACTAGGTATGGAGATACCGATGATCGAACCTCGGATAAGTAGAGTATCGCGTGACAAAGAGAATTGGTTTCGTATGTTAATGCTTCTATCGATCACGAAGTCATCGTTGAGTATGTGGGAGCCATTATGGATCTCCAGATCCCGCTGATGGTTATTGATCGGAGAGGTGTCTCGATCATGTCTGCATATTCGCGAACCGTAGGGTGACACACTTAAGGTTCGATGTTGTTTAGGTAGATATGGAACATGAGTTGGAGACCGAATGTTGTTCGGAGTCTCGGATTGGATTCGGGACATCACGAGGAGATCCGGAATGGTCTGGAGAATGAGACTCATGTAAAGGAAATCTTTTTCTAGGTTACGGAAAAGTTCCAGAGTATTTAGTTGGAGTTTCTAGAATGTTTCGGAAGGTTCTGGAAGGTTCTAGAAGTTTCAAAGGAGTTTACTTGAAAACCAAGAAAGAGAAGGGGAAGACTTGGGGGGCAAGGAAACTCCCCCTCCCTCCTTGGTGCGCCGGCCCTAGGGGTGGGCCCCAAGGGGGAAACCCTAGGGCGCCCTCCCCTCTATATAAGGAGGGGAGGCGCCACCCCTCCCCCTTGCCCCTTTACTCCCTGCCCTTGCCGCCACCCTCCTCCTCCTTCCTTCTGCTCCGACTTAGGCGAAGCCCTGCAGAAATCTCTTCTCCACCACCACCACCATGTCGTCATGCTGGTGGGATTCCGTGGAGATCTACCACCTCTACTGCCCACTGGAACGGGGAGAGGATCGTCTACATCGAGCCGTACGTGTGACCGAGTGCGGAAGCGCTGCCGAAACACGGCGCCGGAAGGATCGACTACTTGACCTTGGGATCGACAAGTGATCGTCTACATCAACCACGAGATCCGATCTCGAACAGGCTTCAGATCTATAAGGGTTAGTACAGATCTATCTCGTTGCACTTATCTCATAGATTAGATCTTGGCTTTTCCATAGATTAGATCTTGGTTTTGTTCGTTCTTGCGGTAGAATTTTTTTGTTTTCCCTGCTACGAACCCATCAGTGGTATCAGAGCCGTGTCTATGCGTAGATCTATTGCACGAGTAGAACATAATGGTTATTGTGGGCGTTGATGCTTTTGTTGTCATTGTCTTCACGTGTACTTTGCATCTTGCGGGATGGTCGGATGAAGCGGTCCGGGCTAACCTTACATGTCCTCACACATGAGACTTGCTCCACGCTCGACGTGCAACTTGCATTGCACAAGTGGCCTTGTGGGTGTCTGTCTCTCCCACCATAGTTAAGATTCAATTTACAATTAGCATCTGACAACACTTGTATCAGCGTTGTGGTTCTTGTTCGTAGGTAAGATCGGTTCTTATACGAAAGCCCCAAACCACGTAAAACATGCAAAGAAAATTAGAGGCGTCTAACTTGTTTTTGCAGGGGCATGTGATGTGATAAGGCCATGATGTGATTGTGAATATATTTGATGTATGCAATGATCCTTATTGTAATATGGCAACCGACAGGAGCCTAATGGTTGTCTTTAAATTCTGTTAAGACTTGCGTGTCTATTCATCATGTAATAGCTTTATTCCAAGTAGTTGCTATAGTTGCTATTAGTGATGGACAACCATGAAGCGGTGCCAATGAGATTTGGCAGATGGATGTCAAAACAGCGTTCCTTAATGGTGACATTGTGGAAGAGTTGTATATGGTATAACCCAAAGGTTTTGTCGATCCTAAAGATGCTGACAAGGTATGCAAGCTTCAGCGATCCATTTATGGACTGAAGCAAGCATCCCGGAGTTGGAATCAACGTTTTGATAAGGTGATCAAAAACTTTGGATTATACAAACTTATGGAGAAGCTTGTATCTACAAGAAAGTGAGTGGGAGCTCTGTAGCATTCTTAATACTATATGTGGATGACATATTGTTGATTGGGAATGATATAGAACTTCTTGAAAGTGTCAAGGCCTATTTGGATAATAGTTTTTCAATGAAGGATCTTGGCGAAGCAACATACATTTTAGGCATCAAGATTTATAGAGATAGATCAGGACGCTTAATAGCGCTTTCACAAAGTACATACCTGGACAAGGTTCTAAAGAGATTTAGAATGGAAGAAAGCAAGAAAGGGTTCTTACCCATGTTGCTAGGTAAGACCTTGAGTAAGACTCAAAGTCCAGCTACGGCAGAAGATAGAGAGAAGATGAATAAAATCCCCTATGCCTCGGCCATAGGCTCTGTCATGTATGCCATGCTGTGTACAAGACCGAATATAGCACACGCTGTTAGTTTGACTAGCAGATATCAAAGTGATCCTGGAATGAAACACTGGACAACGGTCAAAAATATCCTCAAGTACCTGAAAAGGACTAAGGATATGGTTCTTTCTTATGGAGGTGATGAACAGCTTGTTGTAAATAGTTACACCGATGCTAGTTGGAACACCGATCCGAATGACTCGAAGTCACAGTCTGGATACGTATTTATTTTGAATGGTGCTACAGTGAGCTGGAGGAGTGCCAAGCAAAGTGTTGTGGCGAAATCTTCAACTGAATCGGAATACATAGCTGCTTCGGAGGCTGCACAAGAAGCGATATGGATGAAGGAGTTCATTACTGAGCTTGGTGTGGTTCCTAGTGCGTTGGATCCGATGTCCATCTATTGTGACAACACGAGTGCCATAGCCAATGCACAAGAGCCAAGGTCACACAGCAAGCTGAAGCACATCAAGCTACGTTACCATGCTATTCGCGAGTATGTCCAAGATGGCGACATAAAGATTTGCAAAGTACACACTGATCGAATGTGGCAAATCCGTTAACTAAGCCTCTCCCAAGAGCAAAACACGACCAACACCAGAATGCCATGGGTGTTAGGTACATTACAATGTAATCTAGATTATTGACTCTAGTGTAAGTGGGAGACTGTTGGAGATATGCCCAAGAGGCAATAATAAAATGGTTATCATTATATATTTATGTTTATGATGAATGTTTACATCCCATGCTATAATTGTATTATTAGGAAACACTAATACTTGTGTGTTTTGTAAACATAAAAGAGTCCCTAGTAAGCCTCTTGTTAAGACTAGCTTGTTGATTAATAGATCATCATGGTTTCCTGATCATGGACATTGGATGTTATTAATAACAAGATCATATCATTAGGAGAATGATGTGTGATGACCCACAAGTATAGGGGGTGTATCGCAGTATTTTCGAGGGAATTGAAACCCAATTTATTGATTCGACACAAGGGGAGACAAAGAATATTTATAAGCCTTTACAACTGAGTTGTCAATTCAGCTGCACCTGGAAACATTCTTGCTCATAGCAGTTTATCAGCAGCAACAGTTTTGTAATATCAATAGCAAAGTCATGACAGTAGTAAAAGTAAAGACAGTAGTAACAATAGCAGTAACAGTAGGATTAAAGCGCGGTAGGCATAGGGATGGATGGACAGGCGTTGCATGGACAAGACAATTCATATAGCGATCAAGACATAGGGCATTTGTAGATAAATAAGATAAAGCATCTAAGTACTAAATAATCATATGCATGTGTTCTATATATAGCCTTACGTGATCGCAATGAGAACTTGCACAACATCTTTTGTCCTGCCAGCCCGTTTGCAGCGGGACCTCAAGGGAACTACTGGCAATTAAGGTGCTACTTTTAATAGAGCACCGGAGCAAAGCTTTAACACTCCGTGAACACATGTGATCCTCACACCAAAGTCATTCCCTCCAGTTATCCAGATTATTGTCACTTCGGGGCCTTTGGTTCCGGACAACAATGTGTGTATACAACTTGCAGGTAAGACCATAAACAATACTATCATCATGAATCAATAACATGTTCAGATTTGAAATCATGGCATTCAGGCCCTAGTGACAAGCATTAAGCATAACAAGTTGCAACAAAGTCAAAAAGCACTAATAAAAGATACTAGGCACCATGCCCTAACAATCTGATGCCATTACATGAACGATCTCATGCAATCCCTACCATCCCCATACCCTATAGCGGGGGATTACTCATTCATAGATGGGGGAATCATGGATGGTCGATGGAGAAGTGATGGTGACGACGATGGCGATGATCTCCTCCAATTCCCTGTCCCAGTAGGGTGCCAGAACGGAGTTTCTGGTTCTGATTTGCGGAATCTGGTGGTGGCAGCGTAGAGGAACTCTTTCTGGAAAAACGTCGACCCCCCCTTGGTTTTTAGGTCAAGAGGCATCTTATAGGCGAAGAGGGAGGCCGAGGGGGTAACCGAGGCGGCCACACCACCCCCTGGCGCGGCCAAGCCTGACCCGCGTGGCCAGGTGGTGTGGGCCCCTCATGGCCCTCCTCTGTCTCGTCTTCTGGCTCCGTGAGTCTTCTGGTGAAATAGGATTTTTGGCATAATTTCGGTGATTTTTCCTGATAGTTGATTTTCTGCACAAAAACTAGACACCAAGGCAATTCTGCTGAAAACAACGTCAGTCCGTGTTAGTTGTATCCAAATCACACAAGTTTAGAGGAGAAACAATAGCAAAAGTGTTCGGAAAAGTAGATACATTTTGGACGTATCAACTCCCCCAAGCTTAGCTTATTGCTTGTCCTCAAGCAATTCAGTTGAAAACTGAGTGCGATAAAAGAAACTTTCACGAACACATTTGCTTCATAAGATGTATATATTCTCAGCATATGATCAAGTACTTGGAAAATTCATAATAAGGAGTATGCAAATAAGGTTACTCAACAGTCATTGCAAGCTATGAAGAGATTCCAACTCAAAAATAATAAGTAGCATGAAACATAAACATAAGCAACATTACAATGCTCATAAAAAGGTATGATAGAGTGGTATCTCGCTTGCATTTGATTGTAGAGCAAACATAAATGCCAAGGCACCTCTGAAGTTTAAGTGAAGACTAGAAGTAAAGATATCAGAGATACAAGCATCAAAGTCATGAAACAATTAACCAAGTTTTGAATCAAGCACATTACACTAAGAATGACAACTATGCTCTCAAGAAAGTGCTCATAGAATAAGTGGTGACTCAACAAGGAAGTAAAAAGGTTTTGAAAAGTTTGAAGGACTTCCAAATGCTGAAAGTATGGTACTCATTAGCTTTGAGCTCTCATTGCCCCTATCATAAGCATCTTTAAATGGTTAAGGTGAAAGTGAGGTCCAATACGAGTTATATGCTTGACAAACCATAAACTGGAAATCATAGAGAACCGCCAACAGGGTACCCCTTGTCAACTTTAGTTACCGGTAAGTTCTTGTCATAGTAACTACATGTGTATCATAGAGAACCGCCAACGGGGTACCCCTTGTCCGATGATACGAAAGAATCCCCATATCAAAATGACAAGGCAAGCAGACAACGAGCATCTCAGCAATCTTCTTATTTACCATGGGGAAATGGTGCTTTTTTCTCTCTTTCCTCTTTTCTTATCTTTTTTTTTCTTTTTCTCTTTTTTCTTAATCTCTATCTCTTTTTTATAAGAAGAATGCTTCATAGATTGCTCATTATGGTTATGTTGCAGGTTTCCACCATGATTAGGCATGGATTAGACCAGCAACCCAGGCGTTTCTCTAACACACATACATAACTCCATGGACTTACAAGCTCCCCTTTTATTTCACACCGACGACATCCGTAAACAAAAGAGCATGATATCAACTGGGTATATATTTACAGGTGTTGAAAGCGTTCCCCGTGACGGCACGGTTCTGCTAATTCCGAGCCTATAATTTGCAAGCATATAACTTTCATGGACAGTAAAAATAGTTCAGGTTTATTAGGTGCAAGAAATAAAGTGTGCCATCAAGGTCGTGAGAGCTTTACTAACTAACTTTCTCATAACAAGAAAATATTTTATTTGGAAGAAAACAACGCATAATAATATGCAAGGAGCAGCAAAGTGATGCTAATAGGTAGGTATAGTAGACACTTTTGGCAATATTGGTTTTGAAGGAAATATGCCCTGAGAGGCAATAATAAAGTTGTTATTATGTATTCCTCGTATATGGTAGATGTTTATTTTGCATGCTATAATTGTATTGATTGGAAAGGTCAATACATGTGTGTTTAATAAACAAAAAGGGTTCCTAGTTATGCTTCTCTTATAAACTAGCTTGTTGATTAACAAGATGATCAAGGTTTCCTGATCATGGACATTGGATGTTGTTAATAACAAGGTCACAACATTTGTGAAATGATGTGATGAACATTCATCCGAAGTATAGCATTACGATCAAGTCATTATGTTTATATTGCTATAACATCATACGAATTAATCTTTATCCTTAGACCATGAGATCATGTTAATTGCTAACACCGGAAGAGTATCTTGATAACATCAAACGTCACACCGTAACAGGGTGACTATAAAGGTGGGTTCGGTGCTACAAAGGTGTTATGTTGAGGCTCATGGATCAAGAGTGGAATTTGTCAATCCCGATGACGGATAGATATACTCTGGGCCCTCTCGGTGATATCACATCAAGATAGCTTGCAAGCAAGTGATGTGATCACTAGAATGTTATATCACCGGAACGAGAAAATAGTGCATGTCGGTAACAAGATCAAACTAGGTATTTGGATACCGATGATCGAATCTCAGACATGTATTATATCATGAGACAAAGGGATTAAGTTACTAGCGTTAAAGGTTCTCACGATCACAGAAGTCATCGTTGAATGTGTAGGAGTCAATATGGATCTCCAGGTCCCGCTTCTGATTATTGATCTGAGAGGAGTCTCAATCATGTCTGCATTATTCGCGAACCGTAGGGTGACACACTTAAGGGTTACCGGACACCATTTTGGAGCACATATGTTTCAGACGAAAGGATTGCAAAGCGCAGGAATTGTTTTGATAGAAACCGGAATTGTTTCGGGTGAAATTGCAGAAAGTGGTTCTGCATGAGATATTGAAATGTTGCAAGGGGTTTTATGTGAATGTATGTTAATTAAAGTAATTATCAAAATTCTGAATAAATTTAATAAAAGAGTTTTATTAAATGAGAGAGCATTAAACTTAGAGAATTTTAATGCATTTAAAGTGGAGACTTTAAAAGAGAATGTGAAGGGGCATTTTAATGTGGAGGAGTTACCACCACATGAATGGGGGAGGTGAGGGGTCACCCTCCATGGGGCGCCGGCCATGGGGAGGCGTACCCCCTCCTCCTATAAAAGGCCACCCCTCTCACCCTTCTTCCTCACACCTCCTCGTGAAGGATATCTCTCCCCCTCTAGAATTATTCCCCATGGTCTCGGATTAGCGAGATACATGTTCCCGGTGGCATTTCGTCTGGAAGGAGTTGTTGCTTCCGCTGCATCGCTGGAGCGAGGAGGTGGAGGTTGTCCGGTGGCTTGAACGTGTGTGCGGGGACGGATGCGCTGCTGATTTGCGGCGATCGGACTTCCACACAATCTTGAGATCGGCAAGTGTATGACTACATCAACCACGAGTTCCTACTCGTTAACAAAACTCGTTGTCTTCGAGGGTAAGTTCTCCATGGATGTATGTCTACCCGTTGCTTTGTATCTAGTAGATAGATCTTGGCGTATAGTTCTCATCGTAGGATTTTTTTTGTTTTCTATGCTGCGGACCCAACAGTGGTATCAGAGCCTAATCTATGCGTAGGTGCTTTGCACGGGTAGTACACATATGTTTATATGTGGGCGATGATGATCATGTTATTGCATCTTCTATGTATTTTGGATATTGGTGGCATAGTGGGATGAAGCGGCCCGAACCAACCTTACATGTCATCGTACATGAGACCGGTTCCACGACTAACATGCAACTAGTTTTGCATAAGTGGCTGGCGGGTGTCTGTCTCTCCTACTATAGTCAATATCTGATTTACAACGAGTTGCTAATAACTTGGTTATCCTCGTTGTGGTTCATGTTCGTAGGTAAGACCGGTTCTATCTCTGAAAGCCCTAAGCCATGTAAAACTTGCAATTGATAAATTAAAGGCGTCTAGTTTAGATTGTTGCTGGGCTAGTGTCTGGATATGGTATTGTTGTAAGTAGATGTATGATAGATACTCTTACAACATGCTCAACGTGTAAGTTCCATAGACCTTGGCCTTACACACAAAGGAATGATAGATATCATACCATGATGCAAATGGTAGAGATCAAATGCATGGACCATATCATCTCACTTTACACATTAGATGTTAGCATCTTATACTGCTAGTTTGGCACTTCTGGTAGCATTGTAAGATGATCCCTCATTTAGATATCAAGATAAAATGTGTTCTTCCTTAAAGTATGCACCGTTCTATGGATCGTGTTTCAAGACATCACGTGATGATCGGGTGTACTCGACTCTATGCTTTCATACAACGGGTGTAAGACAGTTTTACACACACGAGTACTAAGGTTCTTACTTGGCGAGCCTAGCATGTACAGACATGGCCTCGGAACACGGACCGAAAGGTTAAGCATGAGTCATATAGTTGAAATGATGCCCATATAGATGCTCGCCTTTGAAGCTACACCGACTCACATGATGATTGGACTTGGTGTAGTGGATTTGGTTCATGTAATCACCAAAAAGACATGAGGGATGTCGTTTTTGAGTGGGAGTTCATTAGTAATTTGGATTAGTTGAACTCAATCTATCATAAACTTAGTCTAAATAAACTTTACAAATTCTGTTGTAGATGGCACCACATGCTTTTAATTTCAATGTGTTCATGGAGAAAGAGAAACTTGCTGCGAATGGTAGCAACTTCACCAACTGGGCTATGAATTTGAGGATTCTCCTCATTGCTGCACAAAAGCAATATGTGCTAGAGGCGCCGCTAGGCCCCCCACCAGCTCCTGGTGCCCCTGTCGAGAAAAAGAATGTCTATATAACTCGTCAGGAGGACCACAACTTAGTTCATTGCAGCATATTGTATGGGCTAGAGCCAGAACTTCGAAAGCGCTCCGAAAATGGCAATGCCTTTGATACCATGGGAGAATTGAAAATGATTTTCGATACCCATGCTGCCGTAGAGAGTTATAATGCTTCTGAAAAGTTCTTTAGCTGCATGATGGAGGAGAACAGCTCCGTTAGTGAGCACGTACTCAAAATGTCTGGGTACGCCGATAAGCTTGTGTCCTTGGGAATAACGATTCCCATTAACTTAGGCATACATCGTGTTCTCCAATCTCTACCACCTAGCTACAAGAGCTTAGTGATGAACTATAACATGCAGGGCATGAGGAAGTCTCTTCCCGAGCTTCTGTCAATGCTTAAGACTGCAGAAGTGGAGATTAGGAAAGAATATCAAGTGTTGATGATCAATAAGACCACCGATTTCAAGAAGGACAAGAAAGGCAAGTAGAAGGGAAAGAAGGGCGGCAAATATGTTGCCACACCTGAAAAGAAATCCCGAGCTGGCCCTAAGTCTGATACTGAGTGCTACTATTGCAAGGGGACTGGCCATTGGAAGCGCAACTGCCCCACGTATTTGGCGGACAAGAAGGCCTGTAAGGCAAACAAAGGTATATGTGATATACATGTTATTGATGTGTACTTGACTAGTACTCGCAGTAGCACCTAGGTATTTGATACATGATCGATTGCTAATATATGTAACTCGATTCAGGGGCTGCGGAACAAGCGACAACTAGCAAGGGATGATCTCACGATGCAGGTCAGCAATGGATCAAGAGTTGATGTGATCGCCATCATAACGCTGCCTCTCCATATGCCATCAGGATTAGTTATAAATCTGAATAATTGTAATTTGGTGCCTACACTAAGCATGAACATTGTATCTGGATCATATTTGATGCAAAGTGGTTATTCGTTTAAGTCTAAAAACAATGGTTGTTCGATTTATATGGATAATATCTTTTATGGTCATGCACCTGTGTTGAATGGTTTATTTCTGTTGTATCTCGATAGTAGTATTACGCATAGTCATAATGTTGATGCTAAAAAGATTAAACTTGATGATGATATATCTGCATATATGTGGCACTGCCATCTAGGTCATATTGGCGTTAAACGCATGAAGAAACTCCATTCCGATGGAATTTTGGAATCACTTGATTTTTAATCATTTGATACATGTGAGCCGTGCCTTATGGGCAAGATGACTAGAATGCCGTTTTCCGGTTCAATGGAACGGGCGACAGATTTATTGGAAATCATACATACTGATGTGTGTGGACCAATGAGTGTGTCGGCGCGAGGTGGATATCGTTATTTTGTTACTTTCACGGATGATTTGAGTAGATACGGGTATATCTATTTGATGAAACATAAGTCTGAAACCTTTGAAAAGTTCAAGGAATTTCATAATAAAGTGGAAAATCATCGTAACAGAAAGATCAAATTTCTACGGTCCGACCGTGGAGGAGAGTATCTTAGTTAAGAGTTTAGCACACATATGTAAGATTGTGGAATAGTTTCACAACTCACGCCTGCCGGAACACCACAACGTTATGGTGTGTCGGAACGTCGTAATAGTACTTTATTGGATATGGTTCGATCTATGATGTGTCTGACTGACTTGCCACTGTATTTTTGGGGTTATGCACTGGAAACCGCTGCATTCACTTTAAATCGGGCACCATCTAAATCCGATGAAACGACACCGTATGAATTATGGTTTGGAAACAAACCTAAGCTGTCATTTCTCAAAGTTTGGGGATGCGATGTTTATGTGAAGAAACTTCAGCCAGATAAACTCGAACCCAAAGCGGAAAAATGCGTCTTCATAGGATACCCTAAGGAAACGATTGGGTATACCTTCTATCACAGATCCGAGGGCAAGGTTTTTGTTGCGAAGAATGAATCCTTTCTTGAGAAGTATTTTCTTGCGAAAGGTGTGAGTAGTCGGAAGGTAGAACTCGAAGAGGTTATTGAACCTTCTCTTCATGAAATGGCGAGTAGCGCAGCACCGTAAGTTGTTTCGGAGTTGACTTCACCTGATGAAGAGAGAGCTAATGATAATGATCATGAAACTCCGAAAGAGGATACTGCCAAACCTCGCAGGTCAAGCAGGACACGTGCACCTCCTGAACTGTATGGTAATCCTGTTATGAATTTCATGATTGATGAAATAGATGACCCTGCGACGTATGAAGAAGCGATGATGAGCCTGGATTCCAACAAATGGCTAGAAGCCATGAAATCCGACATGGAATCCATGTACGAAAACCAGGTTTGGACCTTGGTGGACTTACCTCTCGACCGAAAGGCCGTTGAGAACAAATGGATTTTCAAAAGAAAAACTAATGCTGATGGTAATGTGACCATCTATAAAGCTCGACTTGTCGCAAAGGGGTTTCGACAAATTCAAGGAGTTGACTATGATGAGACATTCTCTCCCGTAGCGATGCTAAAGTCGGTTAGGATTATGTTAGCAATTACTGCATATTTCGATTATGAAATATGGCAGATGGATGTCAAAACTGCGTTCCTCAATGGTAATATTGAAGAAGAGTTATATATGATACAACCTAAGGGTTTTGTCGATCCTAAGGATGCTGATAAGGTATGCAAACTTGAGCGATCCATCTATGGACTGAAGCAAGCATCCCGGAGTTGGAGTCTCCGCTTTGATGAGGTGATCAAAGAGTTTGGATTTGTCCAAACTTATGGAGAGGCTTATATTTACAAGAAAGTGAGTGGGAGCAATGTGGCATTTCTGATATTATATGTGGATGACATATTATTGATTGGAAATGATATAGATCTTTTAAACAGTGTTAAAAGTTATCTAAACAACAAATTTTCGATGAAAGACCTTGGTGAAGCCTCATATATATTAGGCATTAAAATCTATAGAGATAGATCAAGGCGCCTAATTGGACTATCGCAGAGTACATACCTTGATAAGATATTAAAGTAGTTTAATATGGACGGAAGTAAGAAGGGGTTCTTACCGATGTTGCAAGGCAAGACATTGAGTAAGACTCAAAGTCTGGCTACGGCGGAAGAAAAAGAGATAATGGATAAGATCACCTATGCCTCAGCCATAGGCTCTATAATGTATCCATGCTATGTACAAGACCGAATGTGGCACATGCTATTAGTTTGACTAGTAGGTACCAATCTGATCCAGGTTCGGAACACTAGATAGCAGTCAAGAATATCCTTAAGTACTTGAGAAGAACTAGGGATATGTTTCTTGTATACGCAGGTGAAGAAGAGCTAGTCATTAAGTGTTATGTCGATGCTAGTTTTGACACCGATCCGGATGACTCTAAGTCTCAATCCGAATACGTATTTCTCTTGAACGGAGCAGCAGTTAGTTGGAGGAGTTCCAAACAACCTGTGGTGGCTAGATCAATGACGGAGGCGGAATATGTTGCTGCTTCAGAAGCGGCGCAGGAAGCGATTTGGATGAAGGAGTTCATAAAGGAACTAGGTGTGGTTCCTAGTGCATTGGACCCAATGGTGATCTATTGTGACAACAATGGAGCCATAGACAATGCCAAGGAACCAAGGTCTCACAAGAGTTCCAAGCATATTAAGCACCGGTTTCACTCCATCCGCGAGCATGTCAAGGATGGAGATATAAATATTTGTAAAGTACACACGGACCTAAATGTAGCAGATTCGTTGACTAAAGTTCTCCCTAGGGAGAAACATGATCAAACACTAGAACTCCATGGGTGTTAGATTTATCACTATGTAAACTAGATTATTGTCTCTAGTGCAAGTGGGAGACTGAAGGAAATATGCCCTGAGAGGCAATAATAAAGTTGTTATTATGTATTCCTCGTATATGATAGATGTTTATTTTGCATGCTATAATTGTATTGATCGGAAACGTCAATACATGTGTGTTTAATAAACAAAAAGGGTTCCTAGTTATGCCTCTCTTATAAACTAGCTTGTTGATTAACAAGATGATCAAGGTTTCCTGATCATGGACATTGGATGTTGTTAATAACAAGGTCACAACATTTGTGAAATGATGTGATGAACATTCATCCGAAGTATAGCATTATGATCAAGTCATTATGTTTATATTGCTATAACATCATACGAATTAATCTTTATCCTTAGACCATGAGATCATGTTAATTGCTAACACTGGAAGAGTATCTTGATAACATCAAATGTCACATCGTAACATGGTGACTATAAAGGTGGGTTCAGTGCTACGAAGGTGTTATGTTGAGGCTCATGGATCAAGAGTGGAATTTTTCAATCCCGATGACGGATAGATATACTTTGGGCCCTCTCGGTGATATCACATTAAGATAGCTTGCAAGCAAGTGATGTGATCACTAGAATGTTATATCACAGGAACGAGAAAAGAGTGCATGTCGATAACAAGATCAAACTAGGTATTTGGATACCGATGATCAAATCTCAGACATGTATTATATCATGAGACAAAGGGATTAATTTACTAGCGTTAAAGGTTCTCACGATCACAGAAGTCATCATTGAATGTACAGGAGTCAGTATGGATCTCCAGGTCCCGCTTCTGATTATTGATCTGAGAGGAGTCTCAATCATGTCTACATTATTCGCGAACCGTAGGGTGACACACTTAAGGGTTACCGGACACCATTTTGGAGCACATATGTTTCAGATGAAAGGATTGCAAAGCGCAGGAATTGTTTCGATAGAAATCGGAATTGTTTCGGGTGAAATTGCAGAACGTGGTTCTACATGTGATATTGAAATACTGCAAGGGTTTTATGTGAATGTTTGTTAATTAAAGTAATTAACAAAATTCTGAATAAATTTAATAAAAGAGTTTTATTAAATGAGATAGCATTAAACTTAGAGAATTTTAATGCATTTAAAGTGGAGACTTTAAAAGAGAATGTGAAGGGGCATTTTAATGTGGAGGATTTACCACCACATGAATGGGGGAGGTGAGGGGTCACCCCCCATGGGGCGCCGACCATTGGGAGGGGTACCCCCTCCTCCTATAAAAGGCCACCCCGCTCACCCTTCTTCCTCACACCTCCTCGTGAAGGATATCTCTCCCCCTCTAGAATTATTCCCCCATGGTCTCGGATTAGCGAGATACATGTTCCCGGTGGCATTTCGTCTGGAGGAGTTGCTGCTTCCACTGCATCGCTGGAGCGAGGAGCTGGAGGTTGTCCGGTGGCTTGAACGTGTGTGCGAGGACGGATCCGCTGCTGATTTGCGGTGCTCGGACTTCCACACGATCTTGAGATCGGCAAGTGTACGACTACATCAACCACGAGTTCCTACTTGTTAAAAAAACACATTGTCTTCGACGGTAAGTTCTCCATGGATGTATGTCCACCCGTTGCTCTGTATCTAGTAGATAGATCTTGGCGTATAGTTCTCATCGTAGGATTTTTTTTGTTTTCTATGCTGCAGACCCAACAGGTTTTGGGGAGTTGGAAACACGAGTAGAGCTCATACTCAGTGCACGTGAAGGCTAGCAATATTAAGGGAGAGACAAACGAGAGAGCAATAGCTACCATAATCATGCTTGCAACAAAACATGACTAATTATGGCATGAAAGTGATTCAAGAACCTTGAGGCAAAATAATTCATCAAGGCTTAACTGATTGTTTTAGTCATATGCATGCGTGAGCATGTGTCAAGTCAATTCAAGTAAAACATTCAGAGGAGGATACCACAGTGTCATACCAAGTTATGAATAGAACAATACAAGCAAACATTCATATGACATGCTACAAACTATTAGCAAGCTGGAGCTGATCATAAGAAAGCAAGAACTACTAAGCGTCCATAAATAACATACACCTTACATGAACGGACTAAGCACGCCCACAATGATGAGTATATGTATAAAAATGAAAACAAAGAGAGTTCATTACCAGCCTCTTACCACACCTCAAGTTGTCATTAATCTTCATTATTGCCCTTCACTTGTGTGGCTTGAATAATAAAATGAAACCAAACTCCACAAAGGACTGCAGAACCCTGCAACGAACTTCACAAAACCAAAGAAGCATAACAAATACTTTTGGGTTTTCGATTTTTAAAGGTAAGAACCAAAAGAAAGAACAAGCAAAGCGAAATATTTTTGGGTTTTTCAAATAATCAAAACAAAACTAAAAGGAAAAAGGCAAACCAAGGAAAAAAGAAAAAGAAGCAAACAAAGAGGAACAACGAAAATATTTTTGGTCTTTTTGTGTTTTGGAAAGCAGAAACAAAACAAGAACAAAAGGTAAAAAGAAAGCGAAACATGGATATACAAAGTGCCGACAGAACATGATATGTAGATGAGTGTGAGGTCGGCGTACCTCTGATACATTGCAAATGTATCTATAATTTTTGATGTTCCATGCTTGGTTTTATCCACTTTCTTGTGTTTGGTTCCAACTTTGGAGTACTTTTCATATGATTTCTTGGACTAACCTATTAACAAGAGCCACAGTGCCAGCTGCCTGTTTTCTGCTGTTTTTGGTTCCAGGAAAGTCAGAAAATGAATATTCTCGGAATTGGACGGGACAAAAAGCCAAAGTGCCTATTTTTCGGATGTCATTAAGTGCCAGAATACGAGACGGAGAGGGGCCAGGGGGCCACCACACCACCTGGCCACGCGACCCAGCCTGGCCCACGCCAGGGGGTGGTGTGGCCGCTCCCGGCACCCCTTGGCCTCTCCTTCCACCTATATATTTCCCTCGGGACAAAAACCCTAAGTGCCCGATCAAAAAGCCACGAAAGAGTCTGTAGCCGCCGTCATATCCATCCCTAGATCGGGAGGGATCTGAAGCTCTTCCCGGCACCCTGCGGAGAGGGGAATTCACCCTGGAGGCCTTCTTCATCACCATGCAAGCCTCCGGTGTGATGCGTGAGTAGTTCATCCTCGGACTACGGATCCATGTAGTAGCTAGATGGCTGGTTATCCTCCTTTGTGCTTTCATGTTTAGAGCTTGTGAGCTTCGTTCATGATCAAGATCATCTATTTGTAATTATGCATGTTGTGTTTGCGGGGATCCGATGGATATTGAGATGCTATTTTAGATTGATTATTGATTCTATCATGTCTTTGTTATTTGTGATCTTGCATGCTTTCCGTTGTTAGTAGCTATCTTGGCCAAGTAGATGCTAGCAACTCCAAGAGTTAGTATTTATGCTCGATAGTGGGTTCATGCCTCTGGTAATCTGGGGAACTGACAGAAATCTCTAAGGTACTAGATGTGCTGTTGCTACTAGGGAGAAAACAATAATCCTTTGTTCAGAGAACAATTGTATTGTTTACTTTACACGCAGTTCGTAAAGCAATAATCTGTTGCTTGCAACTTAATACTGGCGGGGGTTCGGATGATAACCTGAAGGTGGATTATTAGTCATAGATGCAGTTGGATGGCGGTCTATGTATAATGTTGTAATGCCCAATCAAGTCTCAAAGGAGTAAAGATGATTAGTATATGCATGTATTGCTTTCTCGGTGTTTGTCAATTGCCCCGCTGTAATTTGTTCACCCAGCATGTTATCTATTTTAAGGAGAGCCACCTCTAGTGAACTATGGATCCTGGTCCTTGTCTTTTACATACAATCTACAAGTGTTTACTGCTTTGTGTTTACTTTCTGCAAACTTTTACTTATTTACATTCGATACGTTTAATCCTTTGTTTACCGCAAAACACAGTGAGATTGACAACCTCATCGCAAGTTGGGGACAAAATTATATGGTTGTGTTGTATAGGTCTCCACGTTGCTACTAGCACCGGTAGTGCGCCCTGCCAAAGCTCAGCTAGTAACATATTTGGGGTGTTTCCTTGCTCCTACTGGTTCGATTAAACCTTGGTTTCTTAACTGAGGGAAACTTGCTGCTGTGCTCATCATACCTTCCTCTTGGGGTTCCCAACGAGCTCTACATCAACACCGCAGCAGCATTTTTGGGCGCCGTGCATTGAGCCATCAAGCGATTTTCTGGCGCCATTGCCGGGGAGTCAAGGACATCTTCACAAGGGGAGTCCCCCATAACCAATCTCTTTACTTTGTTGTTTTTGTTTTGCTTAGTTTTCTTTTTGCTTTGTTTGCTTGTTTTGTTATCAAAAACACAAAAAATTAGTTTTACAAGTTTGCTTTCTTATTTGAAAACCCCAAAAAAATGACTACTCTTGAAAACACTAAGTTGTGTGACTTCACTAGCACCAACAACAATGATTTTATGAGCACACCTGTTGCTCCACATGTTCCTGAAGCTACTCTCTTTGAGATAAAACCTGCTTTCCTCAATCTTGTTATGAGAGAACAATTTTATGGTATTGGTAATGAAGATGTTGCTTCCCATCTAAATAACTTTATTGAACTTTTTGAGATGCAAAAGCATAGGGATATAGATAGTGATATTATTAAGCTGAAATTGTTTCCTTTCTCTTTGATAGGAAAAGCTAAAGAATGGTTGAATTCTTTAACTAGGAATAGTATTGATTCTTGGACTAAGTGCAAAGATGCTTTTATTGGAAAATACTATCCTCCTGCTAAGATTATATCCATGAGAAGTGAAATAATGAAGTTTAAACAACTTGATAATGAGCATGTTGCTCAAGCTTGGGAAAGAATGAAATCTTTGGTAAAGAATTGTCCCACTCATGGACTGACTGCTTGGATGATCATCCAAACTTTTTATGCATGATTGAACTATTCTTCAAGGAGCCTATTGGATTCTGCTGCTGGAGGTACCTTTATGACCATCACTTTGGGTGCTGCAACAAAACTTCTGGACAATATGATGGTTAATTATTCTGAATGGCATACTGAGAGAGCTCCACAAGGTAGGAAGGTAAATTCTGTTGAGGAAACTTCCTCCTTGAGTGATAAGATTGATATTATTATATCTATGCTTGTTAATGGGAAATCCCATATTGATACAAATAATGTCCCTTTGGCTTCTTTGGTTGCTCAAGAAGAGCAAGTTGATGTGAACTTCATAAGAAATAACAATTTTGGCAACAATGCTTATGGTAATAATGCTTATAGGAGTAATTTTGGTAACAACAATTATAAGCCATATCCTCCCAACAATGGTAATGCTTATGTAAATTCTTACAACAATAATAGGAGTGCTCCCTCTGAACTTGAAGTTATGCTTAAAGAGTTTATTAGTAAACAAACTGCTTTCAATAAAACTATTGAGGAAAAACTCTCTAATGCTGAAAGATATATAGCATCTTTAGCTGAAGCTCAATCTACTTTGAATAAAATGGCTGCTAAACCTGAAATTAATGATAATCCCTTTGCAGCTACTAATGCTATACAAGTAAGAATTGATCAAAATGTTAGACTATTAGCTGAATTACATGCTAAGTGGGAAAGAGAAGATGAAATTGCTAGAAACATTAGTGTTTCTACTATTACCACCACTAGTGTTGAGGCTAGTAATAGTTGTACTACTTTAGATGATAAATTTGATTTTGATCTTGATGGTTTTAACATCTCTGAAGTTATTAAGTTCCTACAAAAGCTTGCTAAAAGTCCTAATGCTAGTGCTATGAACATGGCTTTTACAAAACACATTACTGATGCTCTCATAAAGATTAAAGAAGAAAAGATGAAACATAAAGCTTCTATTCCTATAAAACAAGAGGATGGTTGGGAACCCATCATTAATATAAAAGTGAATGACTTTGATTTCAAAGCTTTATGTGATCTTGATAGTAGTGTTTCTATTATGCCTAGAAGGATTTATGATATGCTTGATTTGCCTCCTCTTGAAGATTGTTATTTGAATGTCCCACTTGATGATAATGCTAAAAAGAAACTCATGGGGAGTCTTAATGATGTTCTTATTATGGTTAACGATTTCTATGTCCCCGTTGATTTCTATGTTTTGGATGTTGAATGCAATGCTTGTTGTCCTATTACTTTGGGAAGACCTTTTCTTAGAACTGTTGGTGCCATCATTGATATGAAAGAAGGCACCATTAAATATCAACTCCCACTCAATAAAGGTATAGAAAACTTCCCTAAAAAGAGAGAAAAGATTTCTTTTGCTTCTCCTATGAAAACAAAATTTGGTCTTAATGCTTCTTCATTTGAGAACACTTGATTCTTTTTCTTGCTTCTTATGCCTAACTTAAAGGCGTTAAAGAAAAGTACTTATTGGGAGATAACCCAACAGTTTTAGATGAGTCTTGGAAGTTATTACCTCTGTAATAACCTCTCCTTATCCTTTTTATTTGCTTTTTGTGCCAAGAGTAACCTCTAATGAGAGAGAAGTAATGATTGGGAAAGTTTTCTGTCCCGAAACAGATTTTTGTGCTTCACCGTAAAAATTCGTGAGAGAGCTCTGTATGTCGGATTGAGCTGTAGTTGTTTTTGACTCTGCACCAGGTTGTTATCTAACTTTAGTTAGTTCAACACTTGTTGATTTGAGCAACAGAAGGTCTTCGCGAAAAATCGTCTTTACCTGCTGGTCTGTTTTGACAGATTTCTGCCATTTTCTGCATTTGCTTCTTGTTGGTTCCTTTTTAAGTTCTTTTGGGGAATTGATATTTTTGAGGAAAGTTCTACAGTAGCTAGTGTTGTAATGGAAGTTTATTTGCTGTTAGAACTGAACCTTAAGACTTATTTATCTTAAGTGCACTAATGTTGCTAATAAAGATTATGTGAAGTTTTGTATGAAGGAAAAATATCAGGTGTATGGAAGGAATGAGTAATGCGATGAAGAATGGACTAAATCTCAAGTTTGGGGATGCCATGCGTGTCACCCCAAGAAATATCCAAGAAGTACTAGCGTCAAAGCTTGGGGATGCCCAAGGCATCCCCTTCTTCATCAAAAAAAATCCCAGGTTTCTTCCAAACGCTTCATTTTTATCGTTTCATGCACAGTTGTGTTTTTCTGGAGCGTCTTCTTTTTCGTTTTTGTTTTGGTTTTTAGTTTGCTTGGTTTTCTTAGTTTTCTGAATAAATTGGTTGGACCCCGTCTTTCATACATTGGTTTGCAAATAGTTTGGTTTGGTTTGGAAAAGAGTAGGAAAGTTCATACTTATGTGGTAAAAAGAGCTTGTTTTTGACTGTGGCCTATGCTTGATATTGTTTTGGATTTATGCTTAGTATTCTTTGCTGTAGCATGACTTGTTATAAACAATTGAGATTGCTTAATGTGCCTTGGATGAATCATGCGTTGTTTTAGCATATTAAAGCATAGTATAGTGGTATTCTCCTTTGATGCTTTATTTGAGTTGACTTGGCACATGCTCACACCATGTTATGACTATCTCAAGTCACCATAGCCTTTATGATCCTTTAGTTTTCAACTTGTAGTATCACTTTATGCTTTGATCATTGATGTTTTGTCGCTCTGCTTGATTATGGCCATTATTGCTCTCTTAGTTTGTCGTTCCCAGTCTTTTGCTAGCCTCCACAACAAAGTATGAGTTACAATCATGCATCCAACTCCCTAAACCAAGTTATTCCAAAGAGTCCACCATACCTACCTACTAGCTTATGCTATTCCAAGTATATTCATGCTTTTGTTTACCTTCCAAATTAAACTTGTTATGAGAAAACTAGTGATTAAAGCTCTCACGAACTTGATGGCACACTTACCTTTTTGCATCTAATAAACTTGAACCATTGGGTCCTTATTTGTTGCGTATATGCTTGCGCTTTATAAGTTGAAATTAGCATAACCATGTTTCATGGGGAACGCTTTCAACATTGCACTTGTACTTTGTACCCCGTTGATATCATGTTCTTTTGCTTACGGATCCCGGAGGTCTGTAAGATCATGGAGTTTGTATGTGTGTTAGAGAAACGCCTGGGCCGCTAGCCTAAGCCATGACTAATCATGGTGAAAACTTGCAGCATCACCATAATGAGCACTCTATGAAGCATCCTCAATAAAAACCTATGCAAATAGCAAATAAAAAGATCGCTAAGATGGTCATTGTCTGCTTGCCTTGTCATTTTGATTATGGGAAAGCTCCCGTATCATGTGCATGGGGTACCCCGTTGGCGGTTCTTAATGATACACATGTACTTACAATGACTAGAGCTTACTCGTGACTGAAGTTGAGTAGCATGAGGATCGGTCTTCGTAAGTAAGAGGCATGAGATTTCGGTTTATAACTTGTCTAGCATATCCTCTTAGTTGTGTCACTTTAACCTTAATCACCTTCAAGATGCTTATGATAGGGGCAATGAGAGCTGAAAGCTACAAGTACCATAATTTTTGGAAGCTCTTTATGATACTTTAATCCCTACTTCCTTTTACAAAGGCTTTTCTTCCACCATTACATTGAGTCTCCACCTTCTATCTTTATGCACCTACTTTGAGAGCATAGTGGCCATTCTTAGTTCTATGTGCATTGTCCCAAGACTAGTTGATTGATGCATACTTAGATATTGCTTGTTTTAAACTATTGTATCTAGTCACTCTTATGAAGTTTGAAGGTGTCCTATGCATTTATATTTGCTACTCTATTGAGGGACAAGTTGAATACTATTATGCTATGTTTTCTTTATGTGAAACAAACAAATGTCTTGCAAAGCATTGTTATTCATGAATCTTTTGTTTGTGCCTTTTCATGTTGCATCATAGTGTCTTTTGCTTATTGCTAGAACTTTGTCTTTCATGTTATGTTTGAAGTACTATGGACCCAGCTTTGAATGTTTTGCAAATACTTTGATCAAGTCTTTGATGGTGCATGTCACCTCAAAAATTATTCTTTCTTTTTATCACTTACCTACTCGAGGACGAGGAGGAGTTAAGCTTGGGGATGTTGATACATTGCAAAAGTATCTATAATTTTTGATGTTCCATGCTTGGTTTTATCCACTTTCTTGTGTTGGTTCCAACTTTGGAGTACATTTCATATGATTTCTTGGACTAACCTATTAACAAGAGCCACAGTGCCAGCTGCCTGTTTTCTGTTGTTTTTGGTTCTAGGAAAGTCAGAAAATGAATATTCTCGGAATTGGACGGGACAAAAGCCAAAGTGCTTATTTTTCCGGATGTCATCAAGTGCCAGAATACGAGAGGGAGAGGGGCCAGGGGCCACCACACTACCTGGCCGCGCGACCCAGCCTGGCATGCGCCAAGGGGTGGTGTGGCCGCTCCCGGCACCCCCTCGGCCTCTCCTTCCGCATATATATTGCCCTCGGGACGAAAACCCTAAGTGCCCGATCAAAAATCCACGAAAGAGTCTGTAGCCGCCGTCATCTCCATCCCTAGATCGGGACGGGTCTGAAGCTCTTCCCGGCACCCTGCCGGAGAGGGGAATTCACCCTGGAGGCCTTCTTCATCACCATGCAAGCCTCCGGTGTGATGCATGAGTAGTTCATCCTCGGACTACGGATCCATGTAGTAGCTAGATGGCTGGTTCTCCTGCTTTGTGCTTTCATGTTTAGATCTTGTGAGCTCCGTTCATGATCAAGATCATCTATTTGTAATTCTGCATGTTGTGTTTGTGGGGATCCGATGGATATGGAGATGCTATTTCAGATTGATTATTGATTCTATCATGTCTTTGTTATTTGTGATCTTGCATGCTTTCCGTTGTTAGTAGCTATCTTGGCCAAGTAGATGCTAGCAAATCCAAGAGTTAGTATTTATGCTCGATAGTGGGTTCATGCCTCTGGTAATCTGGGGAAGTGACAGAAATCTCTAAGGTACTAGATGTGCTGTTGCTACTAGGGAGAAAACAACAATCCTTTGTTCATAGAAGAATCGTATTGTTTACTTTACACGCAGTTTGTAAAGCAATAATCTGTTGCTTGCAACTTAATACTGGCGGGGGTTCGGATGATAACCTAAAGGTGGATTATTAGTCATAGATGCAGTTGGATGGCGGTCTATGTATAATGTTGTAATGCCCAATCAAGTCTCAAAGGAGTAAATATGATTAGTATATGCATGTATTGCTTTCTCGGTGTTTGTCAATTGCCCCGCTGTAATTTGTTCACCCAGCATGTTATCTATCTTAAGGAGAGCCACCTCTAGTGAACTATGGATCCTGGTCCTTGTCTTTTACATACAATCTACAAATGTTTACTGCTTTGTGTTTACTTTTTGCAAACTTTTACTTCTTTCCATTCGATACGTTTAATCCTTTGTTTACCACAAAACACGGTGAGATTGACAACCTCATCGCAAGTTGGGGACAACGTTCTATGGTTGTGTTGTGCAGGTCTCCACGTTGCTACTAGCACCGGTAGTGCGCCCTGCCAAAGCTCAGCTAGTAACACCTTTGGGGTGTTTCCTTGCTCCTACTGGTTCGATTAAACCTTGGTTTCTTAACTGAGGGAAAATTCCTACTGTGCTCATCATACCTTCCTCTTGGGGTTCCCAACGAGCTCTACATCAACAGCGCACCAGCACTTTTCTGGGTGCCGTGCATTGAGCCATCAACCTCCCCCCAAGCTTAGGCTTTTGTCCTAAGTGGGTATCAACCCCAACGCGGGTAAGGATTCCAAGACGGTGGGTCCTCATAAGAATGATCGTAATTACACCCTTGGGAAGAAGAAGAAGCTCCCCAATCATAGGTAGGCTGCTGATACGAGGACCCCCCCTCATTCGAGGGCTAGACCGAATCATCCGTAGCCTCCCTTCCAGTATCTTGCTCCTGTTGGGAGAGCTCCCCCAGATACGCATCGAGCTCTTCCTCAGTGAGTGACCATCCTACACTGGTATCAAGATTAAACAAAACATGTGTAGGCAGAAGAACAACACACTCTGACTTACTCCTTCTCCAACCATCCTTAAGAAAGGTTATTTCATAAGACAAATCACTCAAATTAGCCCATGAAGAAACGAATTTATGTTGTATCATGGAATTAAGGTCAAGCTTCTCTATGGGAAATTATAGGTCTAAATGATGAAGCCCTACACCATGAAAAGCTAACAGACGAGAGGCGATGAGGCCTCCACGAATTCCACCTTTGTCGCGGATAGCAGCAAGATGGAAAGCTATCAAGGCACCCAAATTATAATTCATATCTCGTTTTAAAGCAGCTGAGATGAATGCTAGATCATATGAGGATAATTTATTAGCAGTTTTCCTAGCGAGGTCACACTTGGAAATAAAGTAGGCAAATTAGCGAATAGACGGGAGATGAATATTACGAATTTTACCACTCTCCTTTGAGAAGCTGCTCGCTTGGCAAATCTATGCATACAAGTCCATGAGTGGTGTAGGTCGCTCTCTAATCCTTTCACACGAACCCCACTGGGGTACTTTAATAGCTGCACAAAAAATCATCAAAAGGAAGGTCAACAGCTATATTGTAAATTTTGTAGAGCACCATGGGGTTAGGCAAGGAGCAACTAATCGAACGTCCCGCACCACAGACATAGTTAGCTTCACAAATTGGTAAGGTTCATCTCCCACAAAATGCTCCAATCCTGCATTAGCGATTAGAGTATGGAAATCTTGAGAGATCCCTGCAGCCCCCATGAATTCAGCGCATGGATAGATAGAAGGAAAAACTTCCTCCTCATGGTGAACCTTCATTACCGCAGGCACCCTTAATTCATGCTGGTTGAGTTGGTGTTCATCCATCCTCTTTTCTGAAATTTTAGACGACCATCATACAAGTGATTGCAAAGTGATTACATAATGCAAGGAACTACTTATAGGGACTTGTAATAGGCCTAAACATGCATCAAAACAATTTATCTAACCATTGAACAAGCTTACAAGCTCTCATAACCTGTCACCTATAGTAGCAAAATACTCAAGATATAATCCACTAAACACAAATCTACTTGGACAAGCGGAGGAGTCACATACCAGAGAACAAATGATCCAAATTTCAGCAGCAAAGATGGAATGAGAAAGAAGATCGAAAAATTGTGAGCAAGAACAGCAAGAATGCGAGTTTGAGCAATGAACTGGTGTTTTCTCAGGAGAGAGAAAGAAGTGGCAAGTGAGAGAGTAAGTGGAGGGCCAGGGGTGGCCCACACCATGGCCAGGCACGCCCCTGGTGTGGCCGTGCCACCAGGTGGTGTACCTGTCTGGTGGGGCCCCCTGGGTCACTCCAGGTACTCCTCTGCCCCTTTTTTCACGTAAAACTTTAATATGAATTTTCTGGAATTTTTCGAGACACTTTATTTTTGAGCAATTTTCAGGTTTTGATGAATGATTTCTGACAGAAAGATGTTTTCGGAAAGATGCAAAAGAAAAACAAAACTAAAACTTCAGAAGTTCTAAGACACTCTAATAAGTAAGCAACTAGCAATAGAAAGGTAAACTAAGTGAAAGCAAAAGCTAAAATGGAAAAAGTAAAAGTAAGCAAAGATAATCATGGTGAAAACATTGTTTTGTTCATTAAAATCCCTTTGTTAACAAGGTTGATAAGATCTTGTTACCAAAACAATTTTATATGAAACAAAACTTTGCATTCCACTAAATGATTATGTTACCTCAACCTTGATAGCAATAGTCCCAATCATAATAGTTTCATATTTTTCTCGTGGTATGGGGCAATATATTTCTCCAACTTGGATGCCCTCAATATTTTCAATTGAATTTAAACCATAATTCCTATAAATCTTCTTGGGGAAATAGGCAGTATGATCCTTGTCATTAACATTAAAAGTTACCTTTCCTGGATTACAATTAATAACAGCTCCTGCAGTATTAAGAAAAGGTCTCCCAAGAATAATAGACATATTATCATCTTCAGGCATTTCAAGCACAACAAAGTTAGTTAATATCAAGCAATTATGAGCCACTTGAATAGGTACATCTTCACATATACCAACATGAATAGTAGTAGATTTATCAGCCATTTGCAAAGATATATCAGTTGGTATTAGTTTTTCCAATTGAAGTCTCTTGTAGAGAGAAAAAGGCATACCACTAACCCCTGCTCCTAAATCACACAAGGCAGTTCTAACATAATTGTTTTTAATAGAGCACGGAATGGTTGGATTCCCAGGGTCTCCAAGTTTCTTTGGAACTTTACCATTAAAGGAATAATTAGAAAGCAAAGTAGAAATTTCCTCATTAGGGATCCTCCTTTTATTAGAGACAATATCCTTCATATATTTTGAATAAGGAGGCAATTTAATAGCATCAGTCAAAGGAATTTAGAAGAATAAAGGTTCATCCACTCACAAAACTTGTTATAATGTCTGTCTTCCTTTGACTTGTGTTTCTTATCAGGGAAAGGCATAGGTTTTTGGACCCAAGGCTCTCTTTCACTACCATGTTTCTTAGCAACAAAATATTTTTTAGTGTATTTAGTATTCTTAGTGTGCTTTTCAGGTTCTTCTTCAACTTTTTCTTTATCAGGAGCATCATTTTCCTCATTCCCACTTCTAGTTTCGACATCAGAGATAGATATACTATTAGGATCTTTAGCAGGTTCAGAAGATTCTACCATAGTTTTATGTTTCTTTTTCCTTTTCTTAGAAGAAGTACCTATATTTTCAATTTGTTGAGAATCCTGCTCAATTCTTTTAGGATGCCCCTCAGGATATAAAGGATCCTGGGTGGCAGCACCACTTCTAGTTCTAATTTAATAAGCATGTTTTTCTTTAGTAGCATTAACTAGCAAATATTTTTGTACTTTAATAAGCTGATCAATTTGAGTTTTAACCATTTGGAAATGTTTAACAAGCATTTTAACATCATTAGAGGTTCTTTCCATAATATCTTTTAACTCAATAATAGCTCTAGAGTTTTCCATTAGATGATTCTGCACTCTTTTATTAAAATTATCTTGCTTAAAAATAAAAACATCAAATTCTTCTAAGCATTGATCAGGAGGTTTAGAGTAAGGAATATCACCTTCATCAAAATCTTGGAGAGAGTGTACCTCAATAGTGGATGAGTGGGAGATTGGCTTACATAATTCTTCTATAGGAGGTAAATTCTTCACGTCTTCAGCTTAAATACCTTTCTCCTTAAGACATTTCTTAGCTTCCTTCATCACTTCATCATTTAGTTCAATAACTCCCCTCTTCTTTGACATTGGTGTTGGCTCAGGCACAGTTAACTCAGGTGTAGTTGGCTTAGGTGGAGTCTAGTCATCATAATTCTTGCTTATTTTAGCCATTAATTCCTCAGCTTCTTTGGGAGTTCTATTCCTGAAAACACAAGCAAAACAACTATCTAGGTATGTCCTAGATTCTTCAGTTAGTACATTATAATATATATCAAGAAGCTCATTCTTAGGGAATGGACATCCAGCCTATGCATGAATCAAAGCACAAAACCTTGCCCATGATTCAGGCAATACCTCTTTTTCTCCCTATTTAAAATCAAAAAGTTCCTACAAAATGGCATGTCTAGCACTAGGAGGGAAATATTTCTGAAGGAAGGTACTAATCAAGCAATCATGGCTATCAATAGATCCAGAAGGTAAATTATTAAACCAAGTTTTATCTTCTCCTTTCAGTGAAAAAGGGAAAATTTTAGCAACAAAGTAGGTGCACATTTTAATATCATCAGAAAATAGGCCACTCATGGTACAAAGCTCAGTCATATGTGCTACAACACTTTCATTCTTAGTTCCACAAAAGGTTCTTTCTCAACAATAGTTATGTAAGATAAATCAAGAGAGAAATCATAATCCTTATCTTTAATGTTGATGGGAGATGTAGCAACCTTATCATTATGGGATAATTTGGGTTTTATAGTATGCCTCTCAAGGAGACTCTTAATAGCACTTTTACCATGAGTATTTTGACATTCTTTAATAAATTCATCATTCATTTCTATATATCCGTCTTCAATATCATAGCTCTCTATAGACTCAGGAGAACTGACAGGTGTAGTAGTGTCTTCATTAGGAGTTTCAGTATTTCCAACTATAGTTCTTGTAGTCGTAGCATCTAGGAAAGGACCTAATGAACCACTCTTATCAAGCACAGTAGAAGCATCATCATAAGTATCAGAAGTTTCAGATTCAGCAGTAGTAGCAACATGTGTACCATGTGTATGTGGTCATGTAAGGAGCTTACTCATTACAGATGGTGAATCAAGAGCAATAGAGGTGTTCAGAACCGTACCTCTCCTTGTAGTGGATGGTAAAATAGGAACCTTTCCATCACGAGACTTACCCATGATGAATGGATGGCAGCGAACAATAGTGATTCCAAGTGGACTTGATAAATAGAGTTATGCTCCCCGGAAACGGTGCCAGAAAATGGTCTTGATGACCGACAAGTATAGGGGGTGTATCGCAGTATTTTCGAGGGAAGTGAAACCCAATTTATTGATTCGACACAAGGGGAGCCAAAGAGTATTTATAAGCCTTAACAACTGAGTTGTTAATTCAGCTGCACCTGGAAACAATCTTGCTCACAGCAGTTTATCAGCAGCAACAGTTTTGTAATAGCAATAGCAAAGTGATGCCAGTATTAAAAGTAAAGACTAGTAACAATAGCAGTAACAATAGGATTAAAGCGCGGTAGGCATAGGGAGGGATGGACGGGCGTTGCATGGACAAGACAATTCATATAGCAATCAAGATATAGGGCATTCGCAGATAAATAAGATAAAGAATCTAAGTACTAAATAAACATAGGCATGTGTTCCATATATAGTCATACATGCTCACAATGAGAACTTGGACAACATCTTTTGTCCTGCCAGCCTGTTTGCAGCGGGGCCTCAAGGGAACTACTGGCAATTAAGGTGCTACTTTTAATAGAGCACCGGAGCAAAGCATTAACACTCTGTGAACACATGTGATCCTCACATCAAAGCCATTCCCTCTGGTTATCCCGATTATTGTCACTTCGGGGCCTTTGGTTCTAGAAAAAAATGTGTGTATACAACTTGCAGGTAAGACCATAAACAATACTATCATCATGTATCCATAACATGTTCAGATCTGAAATCATGGCACTCAGGCCCTAGTGACAAGCATTAAGCATAACAAGTTGCAAAAAAGTCAAAAAGAACTAATAAAAGATACTAGGCACCATGCCCTAACAATCTGATGCTATTACATGAACGATCTCATCCAATCCCTACCATCCCCATAGCCTACAGCGGGGGATTACTCACTCATAGATGGGGGAATCATGGATGGTCGATGGAGAAGCGATGGTGACGACGATGGCGATGATCTCCTCCAATTCCCCGTCCCGAGAGGGTGCCAGAAGAGTTTCTGGTTCTGATTCGCAGAATCTGGTGGTGGTGGCATAGCGGAACTCTTTCTGGAAAAACATCAAACCCCCCTTGGTTTTTAGGTCAAGAAGCATCTTATAGGAGAAGAGGGAGGCCGAGGGGGTTACCGAGGCAGCCACACCACCCCCTGGCACGGCCAAGCGTGGCCTACACGGCCAGGTGGTGTGGTCCCCTTGTGGCCCTCCCCTGTCTCGTGTTCTGGCTCCGTGAGTCTTCTGGTTAAATAGGATTTTTGGCATATTTTCCAGGATTTTTCCTGATAGTTTATTTTTTGCACAAAAACTAGACACCAAGGCAGTTCTGCAGAAAACAACGTCAGTCCATGTTAGTTGTATCCAAATCACACAAGTTTAGAGGAGAAACAATAGCAAAAGTGTTCGAGAAAGTAGATACATTTTGGACGTATCAATGTGATGGACACACACCCATAGTAAGCATAGCATAAGATCAAGTCATTAAGTTCGTTTTGCTACAAGCTTTCAAATGCATAGTAACCTAATCCTTTGACCATGAGATTGTGTTAATCACCATCACAGGATGAGTGCTTTGATGACATCAAACGCCGCTTCGTAACTGGGTGGTTATAAATGTGGCATTGGGTATTCTGAAAGTATGTGTTGAAGCGCATGGATCAAGACTGGGATTTGTCCATCCATATGACGGTTAGATATGCTCTGGGCCCTCTTGGTGGAATGCCATCTAATTAGCTTGCAAGCATGGACTAGGTCACAAGGGATGACATATCATGGAATGAGTAAAGAGTACTTATCAGTAACAAGGATGAACTAGGTATGGAGGTACCGATGATAGAACCTCGAATAAGTAGAGTATCGCGCGAAAAAGGGAATTGGTTTCTTATGTTAATGGTTCTATCGATCACGAAGTCATCGTTGAGTATGTGGGAGCCATTATGGATATCCAGATCCCGCTGATGGTTATTGATTGGAGAGGTGTCTCGATCATGTCTACATATTCACGAACCGTAGGGTGACACACTTAAGGTTCGATGTTGTTTAGGTAGATATGGAACTTGAGCTGGAGACCGAATGTTGTTCGGAGTCTCGGATTGGATTTGGGACATCACGAGGAGATCCAGAATGGTCCGGAGAATGAGATCCATGTAAAGGAAATCTTTTTCTAGGTTACGGAAAAGTTCTGGAGTATTTCGTTGGAGTTTCTAGAATGTTTCGGAAGGTTCTGGTAGTTTCAAAGGAGTTTACTTGAAAACCAAGAAAGAGAAGGGGAAGACTTAGGGGGTAGGAAACTCCCCCTCCCTCCTTGGTGCGCCGGCCCAAGGGGTGGGCCCCGAAGGGGAAACCCTAGGGCGCCCCTCCCCTCTATATAAGGAGGGGAGGCGCCACCCCTCCCCCTTGCCCCTTTACTCCCTGCCCTAGCCGCCACCCTCCTCCTCCTTCCTTCTGCTCCAGCTTAGGCGAAGCCCTACAGAAATCTCTTCTCCACCACCACCACGATGTCGTGCGGCTAGGATTCCGTGGAGATCTACCACCTCCGCTGCCTGCTGGAACGGGGAGAGGATCGTCTACATCAAGCCGTACGTGTGACCGAGTGCGGAAGCGCTGCCGGAATGCGGCGCCAGAAGGATCGTCTACTCGATCTTGAGATCGGCAAGTGATCGTCTACATCAACCACGAGATCCGATCTCGAACAAGGCTTTAGATCTACAAGGGTTAGTACAGATTTATCTCGTTGCACTTATGTCATAGATTAGATCTTGGCTTTTCCATAGATCAGATCTTGGTTTTGTTCGTTCTTGCGGTAGATTTTTTTTGTTTCCCTACTACGAACCCATCACGTCTATACAGAGATATAGACATTCTCATTTAGACGTTCCACTAGAGATGCACTCAGCGCACTCTGCCAAGGCCTTCGCCTCAATCAAGGTCAATGAATAGATGAAGCAGAGAAGGGCAGATAAATCATTCCAGAGGAGCCACGATGTGAATTAACCTAATTGACCCAAATTCAAGATAATTCAGATTGTCAAGATACTTTGGTTTTTAGGTTGCATCAACCATGTATGGTCCTTCAACTACAACAATGTAATATAATTATAATCACATATGAATAGCTAGTGATCGTTCCAACTAATCACTAGGCACAATCAAATCACCAACACACCAGAATAGACTTTCACGTGTGAGGTGAACAGTAATATATGTCTATCTGAACTTACTCTCTAAATTAACAACAGTATAATTTTGGAAACTTGTTATGTGCATAAACAACACCGATGTAGGAACAACAAATAAGATAAAGAGGATTACAACAAAATTGAACCGGTTATTTATTTGCAGTTTTATATCGCAGGACTTTCTCTAGAGTGGTCATCATCCTTATTCGTCCTCTTGACGCAAGTAAATGAATCGGATAAATTCCATCTTGCCCCAACACCATGGCATATCTTTTCATCGATATTGCAAGAAGCAAACTGTGTACGTCACTAACCTCCGACTGTTCTCCTAGGCAAGAAATGAGTAAGAATTGAGAATGGAAATGCAGATCAAGATCCAAGTTCATATATGAAATGCAATGCACAAGTTCAGTTTTGCTGAAACTACTGCACATGTATACTTCTAATCATATTAGAGATCATTGCCACAAGAAATTTAGAATCAATCACTACAAGAATAACCTGAAACTATGGGTACTCAATAACTGCAATAGTTCTAATGGTAATCCTATCCCATTTAATTGGGTCAACTACTCAGTTTCAATTATGGAGTTTGGCATGTAGCGAGGGGCTTGGGTGACCTTGAGGCATGTAGCATGACACCTTTTTCGTCCTTGGGGCTCTGGGAGGAAGCCAACGTAAGCTTGGGAAGGACGCGGCCAGCAGGAATTCGGGAGGGCGACAGCACCACGATGTGACCCTACCCCTAAGCATGCGCTCACTACCTTTATGGTGCACCGGCCACCAAACCGATCCTGCATCCTCGAGGGTGACGACATTCATCATGAAGCACCAAATCGCAATAACGCACCTCAGATGCGCCTCAGATGTGAGGTCACAACTTCCTCGTGAGACTCCATCAAAGTGCCAAACCCCTGCATAACCATGCATGTAAAAATTCCGGAGAGAAAACACGGCGGCAATATAGCAAGTACTACAATAAACAATGTTTTTGTTAATTCTCCTCAGTTGTAGTTATGCCACATACTTGGAGATCTTGACGGCTTCACCCTTTGATAGAATTGCGCAGAATTTTCGGTCAACAATCTCAAATCGAGGGTATGGTTCCCATACGGCAGATCTATATATATGTATTGGGATGGTTTTTACCTGCTCTTGGAGGAATTGACTATCAACAAAGTCGCTCATTTGAGGATCATTCCACCATGTTAGTACCACAATGTTTCCCTACCACCTTAAATAGAAAGAAGTCCATATAACCCCCTACGTATCAAATTTGGAATGCTACCCCCCAACAACTTTAAACTAGGGCATTTAACCCCTTCCAAATATTAGATACCAGACAAATTACCCCCTCAGGCCGTTGTTAGTAGTATTTGAGAGCTGTTTTGCTGAGGTGGACAATGGCTTAGCCAGCTAAGACGGAAAGATGGTTCAGTTGTCAGTCCAAATACCCCTTCTGTTTCTCTCACTCGCAACTTTGGCCGCCTGACACCACCGCCCATTTCTTGTCGCTGGCTCAGTCCAAAAGACTCCCGCCTGCCTCTCGCCGCCGGCTTCCACTGCCGGCTGATGCGGTGGTCGACCTAGGCCGCCTCACTTGCATGCCCCTGCTTGCCCCTTAGCCGCCAGCTCCCACTGCCGGCTGAACATAGAGAAAATGCACCACAACATTCTAATCAGATAAGAGAAGAAATTGCAGAGAAGCAGGTTAAGTACACATTAGCAAGTGCAGATCAGCATGATCGGCAATCGAAAAAATGCAGAGCAACATGTTCAGTACATAGTAGCAAGTTCAGTTCAGCAATCAGAACGTATGGCAGCAGGATCGGTATACAATAATAAGAGCAAAGCACGGAATTGAAGCAGAGAATACATAGCAAAAAAACCATTGAAATTGCCAATTGTGAGGACATCAATTAAAAACAATAATCAACCAGGAGCACCACGCTCTGATTTCTGATCAGAAAATGCCCAAAAAATAAGTTACCTGCAGCTCCTTGAGTGTGGTCTGCCGCCGTCAAACCTGAGATGGAACACCTATGGCATCGTCGGTGGTGCGTGGTCCGCCATGCCGTTGTAGCTCTCGCTGCTACATCCCTGTGACGACGGCCCGTCGCCGCTCCGGTGACTGGTGCGGCATGGGCATCTTCGTCGCGGTGGAAGCGGAGAGGGAGGACATTCGCGGCTACCAGAGCAAGGCGAGGAAGCAGAGCAGGGAGGTGGACGGGGGCGGCTGGCCTCCGCCGCTATCAGCGCGAGATGAGTATGTAGAGTAGAGGAGGCCATGCCATGCCTTGGTTCGGTCGGACCAAGGAGTTATTTACTCGGTTCGATGCCACCTGGAACAGTTGCCGCACGTCCAGGTCACCAAAACTGCCTACCATACTGCCAAAACCATCGTGAGGGGGCTAATTGCCCGGTTTTGCAAACATAGGGGGTTATGTGTTCCAGTTTAAACATATGGGGGTTCTCTGTTCAAAACCTGAAAGATATGGGGTTATTTGGACTTTTTTCCCTTAAATATGTGTTAATATGTAAAGGATGGGCCGATGGAATTTTACATCAGACAAACCATTAGTCTTAATTTAAATATTTCTGTGTACAACGTAGTGTTCACTTAATACAAACTTGCATTGTATTTTAGCAATGTAGTGATCACAACTGAGGCCCTAGCTACGAAGACTTTTCATACTAATAATTTTAGATTTACTTTTCTAGCAACCATTGATGTTAACCAGATATAAGAATGTAAAAACATTGTGAACAAACAGGAAGACTTAACATACTATATGATCACTGCAAGATAAGATTTGAATCATCTGAAAGAGTTCATAAGGGATATAGCGTCCTCGATTACAAATGTTATAACAGCCTTCTCACCACCACGTCAAGCCATCTATTTAGCACATCCTGTAGAAGAAGTTTTTGGATTAAGACCGGTTTCCTCCTTACTCTTAAAGAAAGGTGGATTGCTCATATAGTAGTCAAAGCTGTCGTTACCTTCACAAAACCCACAAGAGTAAGTGGTATTGATCTGCCCAAAAAATTTACTCGCTCTGAAGTGTTCTCCTTGACTCTTACCTCAACAATATTTGAGAATTGGAAGAACACGGTACTTCATTTGCATTTACATTTTACAAGCAACATCAGTTACATCTACAAGAAAAAATCAAACTGAGCATAGATCCTTCAAATTTTGGCTAAGTAGGTTGCTAAGATATCCCTAGATTTTGCTTCAAAAAGCTTCAAGTATACATGATCAAGATGTACCGGATCCAACAAAGCTCCAACATAGTAATGATGCTCCAAGGAGAGGATAGATGCATTGACACCTTTGGCTATGTCAAACCCCTCACTGACGACAAATCTATCAATCTGGAATTCAGCTGGCAATAGGTGGCGATATATATCATGCTGAAATATTAACATGTGATACATACCGTATAGCATGACAATTAGAAAATACATATAAATTCCTAAAAATAGAACGTCTGAGGGACATATTGTGCACTGCATGCAACTTCAATGGTTTAAAAAAAAATCAAGTAACTCAAACATGAAAGGTACCGGTTATGATAAAAAGGGATTCGATTTGACCTTTGGTTCTACAATTTCATACATCAACCAAACATCAACAGAAAAGATAAGTTGGTCAATTTTTCACAACATCGCAAATTAAAAGACGACAATAGAAGGAGACATCAAAATGGTAACGCAACCGCTTTGCAGGAAGAGACCAAAGTGAAGAGTAACGACATCAAGTTATGGCATTTACTATGTAAGACGAGCATCATTCGTTACATGCATTGCTTTCTACAGAAATTCTTACTGACGTTGCTTATGAAGCTGAACAACTATCCAATAAGCACCATTTATTTCCTATCAAGATCCCTCTCAGCAGGGTTTTGCTCTATAAAAAAAGATTTCATTGTTTGTATAGAATTATAAAGGTACCGTACCAAGATAAATCAAATGTCCTCTTGTAGATTACATAACGTGGTGGATAGCACTAACATGTACACAAAACTTCCATTCTATCAAACTCTCTAGAGGCATTAAGAAACTTTTGAGAGTAGCATCAACGATTCATAAAACGAGTTCCAAAAAACAATTCGTAAAACATGGTATCTCAAACTGAGACGCAACATGAGGTTGTTGCTCTAATTATATGAATCGGAAATGTCATTGCAAGTAAATCTCTAGCCGAACAACATGAAAGAGACGAACATGTTAGCTCGTTCCATGTAAGTGAACAGAAATAAAGAGGGCATGAAGAACAAAAAACACGCTAGGTTCAGGGACATGGGTGGCATGTACGAGCTGATGCCGTGGTAGGGGACGAGAAGGACGAACGTGAGCTTCGGCATGTCGGCGCAGTTAGTGTAGTCGAGAGACCTGCAGCCTCAACCGGAAATGACAGGTGAAAGGGGCAGCGAAATGCCATCATAGGGACGTCCGGCGCTGTAGCCTCAGAGCCGTCTCATAGCTGCCGCTTTATCTCGCCACCCATCTGCGTTTACCGCGACAGCGGGGACCGGGAAACTGGGCTTGAACGGCGAGGGGGGCAGGAGATGAGGACAGGAGGATGATCTCTTGTTTCTCAGGTTTGAACATAGCGACATCAATAAGATCGAGACGCGCTAGATCTAGAGGATCCGGAGGATCTAGATCATGAGTCATGGAGTGTATCGAAAGGAAAATTCGGGAGGGGATGGGGTCTAGAGTGAGGGAAGCGAAGGACGGGCAAAATGGGATGGGCCGCGCGACGAAGGACGGAGCGAAACGCGACCCCGACAGAACACGAAACGTTTGGTCTATTTTAAGTACTATATAGTATATAAGTGGGCACGTGCAATGCACGATTGATAGAACTACGGTCATATAATTTTTTATATGCCATAGTGATTACAATTTGAGTAAAATTTAAAATACTGTATACTCTACTCATATTAATTGAACTCGTTAGATTTAATTTAAAAATATATCCTTAAAACATCCTACACGGTATAGCCAAAGAATTAAACCCCCTATTTATACCTAAAACTAACTTGCCTAGCCTATATTTGAGAAGGGACATCAAGAGTGCTTCTTCTTTGATCTCGATATCTTTTAAGTCCACCCATGGCAACATATAGATAGGAGCAGTAATCTTGTGACAACATGTGGAAATGAATCAGAAGACAGTAACCATATCAACACGAAAACCAACATGCAAACTTTTTTTGAGGGAAAAACCAACATGACTTAAAAGATGGATACAAGAGAATATGCCTTTATAACAGTTCCCGGATAAAGTAACATAACATACACCAACATTTTGTTTTATAAAACAACCGATTATTATTCTACCGGGGCAAGTAATCATACGGCACTACCCTAAAGTCATTCCGTTGAACATCCCATACTTCTAAGTCCTAAGATGTGACAATAGTCATTGACACCAGTCATCAGTCTTCCTCCATGAACATGGCCTCAGGTCCACATAGCCAAACCTCAATGTGAACACTGTAGTAGAACAACACCCTAATGTAGTCCCATTTATAATTTAGTTTGATACAGATGGATCTTCCCTTTACCTATTATTTAATGTGCCCAATATATTTGTTTTTTCGTTGAAGTGAATAGTTTGTAAGCTAAATTTTAAGAACAAAATCTCATGAACAACATAACTAAAATGAAGAATTTAATAATTGACCCACCAAATCATAATAAGGTGTCAATTAAACTTCGAACCTACCATACTAAAGCATCAGATTAGCTTGTTGGCAAAGATAGTATGCAGATCTAGCCGTTTATATTAACATCAAAATTGCAACATTGACCTTGGTCTAGTACTACCTGTACTGCACCCCTTCTTGTGCCTATCTGTTGATTCACTCACTCCACCAACCTACAAGAACATAAATAGAATCATAATTAGTCCCAGCCAAACCAGTTATCAAACCCACAAGATATATTAAGAAAATTGCATTCTTGACTGACTGTATAGAACCTTTAAGCGCAGCATCAGTGTGCTCCAACCCAATACCCGGTATAGGAATTAAGCAAACAAATGTCACAAATGAGGGTTATATAGATGTTCACAGAATTCCATCCGATAAGAAAATCTGTAAACCTCGTATAGAAGTAGCCATATCTAAGAGCCATCGATGAAACAATGAGAATAGCTACATTCTTTATAAGGGTAAGTTCTCAATAATAATCTTGCTAAGTAAATGTGAAATAAGAAGTAAATTTGAAATAAAAAGAGAAATAATATTTTACATACCTCAGCAGCATTAGGAAATATCATATCAGTATCAGCATTATAAATTTGACCTAGGCTCTATCTTCGCTCAAGGATTGTAATGTCAATAATCAGCAACTTTTTAATAAGCTTCCATTTGCTTTTAGCATATTGGAAGGGCTTAGACCCATTACACTTTTCATCTGGTTATTACTTGGTTGCTAACAGCGTCAATGAGAACAATTCATCTAGTTCTCTGATTCTACCTGTAGCGTGTGAATAGTTGCATGTGAAAAGTATATGAGAACTAATATGAGGTATTCATGAAACCAGAACATGCAAGCAAGAAAACACGAAAACACGGACATCTAAGTGTACAATTTTGGTACTAATTAGCAATCAAAGGGTCATAAACCTAACAATGCACTGAGCATTGGCTGCATGAATTCAGTAATAGCCAAAAAAATTTATGCAAGACACATACATTGTGTACAAGTCAACACCTTCTTGACTGGATACATATTTGTAAACACCTGGAGTAAGATATGTATTACCTGGATCCAAAACTATATGCCACTTCAAAGCTACCTACAAATATTAATCCAAAAGAACTTCCTGATTACCTTCAGTGCATTACCAAATTAATGTTTTCCCATGAGAAATTGATCAAACAGGTCATGGGCATTCCTAGTGTGCGTGAGAAATACTGCATCAATGAAGACCATCGAAGCACACTTACCACATAAAGAAAATGAAGTTCATGATAAATAATAATAATTTTTAAAAATAATAAGATAATTGTTTGTTCCTTCCATTGTATGGAAATTGCCAATTTATCATGAATTCAGGATCATAGAGAGGACAAAGTGAGACAGGGCTACAATATGTTTTTTTCTAGAATAATAATCACATATATCAATTATTAGTGTGTGAGGGATTAGGCTAAGATACGCATTAACATGCTGCAGCTAATTTTGACGACAGACCTTGAAGACCTTGGCATATACGCCTGACTGGATAGATAAAACAATACGAACATCAAAACACCGTACGCAGGGGCAATGTATTTTTTACCTCAACCAAAAGTTGTAGCGGTGCAAAAAAGATCAATCGGTGAAAGTTCATGGCTGAGGGTCTCTAGTGCAATTCGTTGTACAATTCCGTAAACCAGGTGGATGCAACTGGTGACTTCATCAACCATTGGCCTACATGCATTCTTTTTAATCTCCCTTTTCCTAGAAAAAAAACAGAACACACAGCGAGACAGTGACAAGCGAGAGGACAAACGGGAGGAAGAGGAAACTTCTCCTACCTGACACCCATTTTCTAACATGGATCCATTGGAGGATGATTTAGCAGGCACGATTTCCTGCCGGATCAAACTCATCGCCACAAGATAGATGAAAAGCCAGTGATCAGAGACGTTTTTTCTTGGTTAGCGAAGATAGTAGGAAGGTCCTCGCCACCACTGGATCTAAGAAAAGCCAGATATTCTTGGAAGCAAAGAGAGGGTGAAGGAAAGTTATGCTTGAGGGAGATGGGAATCTCTGAACAACGCCGAAGATTACCGCGGTGGCGGCGGCGCGAGGTTTCGGTGGAGGCACTGATTTTGGTGAGGATTTGATGGGTGCCTCCCGTTTCTGGAGAGATGGAGAGGAACAGTTCTCTTCTTGCTATCGGCAACTGTGTTTCTCTTTGTGGCCTGAGTGAAATCGATAAATCCGAGAAGGAGGAGAGGAATTAGTAGCGCAGGTGATCATCAACTCTAAATTGAGGTCGCTAGGAAGGGGGGCGGGGGACGCGGAGCGATGGAAAGTCGGGGTGGAGCAGGTAGTCCGTCGGCTGAACATTCTATTGGAACCATCGATCTGGTTGGAAGACCATTGATTTAACGTGGACTCTTAGATGTGCTTTAGCTGATTAGATCGAAGGATCCTGGTTCTTCTGTGTACAACTGCTGGTGTGGCTTTAGGGGAATTCTAGTTTGCTCTTTTACTAATACTAGGAAATGTGCCCGTGCGTTGCAGCAGCGGGAAAGAATTCTATTGCGTCATGGACACACAATTTTTTCGCTTGTATAGCTGCACCGTGTCATAGAAACTAGCTAGCTTCATAGCGCCTACCCACCTACTCTGCCGGGGGCCTAAGCAAGGCCACCCAAAGTCATGTTCTGCCATCACCACCTCAGCGCACTCTGCCAAGGCCTTCGCCTCAATCAAGGTCAAGGAATAGATGAAGCAGAGAAAGGCAGATAAATCATTCGAGAGGAGCCACGATATGAATTAACCTAACTGACCCAAATTCAAGATAATTCGGATTGTCAAGATAATTTGGTTTTCAGGTTGCATCAACCATGTATGGTCCTTCAACTACAACAATGTAATATAATTATATTCACATATGAATAGCTAGTGATCGTTCCAACTAATCACTAGGCACAACCAAATCACCAACACCACAGAATAGACTTTCTCGCGTTAGGTGAAAAGTAATTTATGTCTATCCGAACATACTGTCAAAATTAACAGCATTATAATTTTGGCAACTTGTTATGTGCATAAACAACACCGATACAGGAACAACAAATAATTTAAAAAGGATTACAAAAAAATTGAACCGGTTAAGTATTTGCGGTTTTATAATCGCACGACTTTCTCTAGAGTGGTCATCATCCTTATCCGTCCTCTTGACGCAAGTCAATGAATCGGATAAATTCCATCTTGCCCCAACACCATGACACATCTTTTCATCGATATTGCAAGAAGCAAACTGCATACATCACTAACCTTCGACTGTTCTCCCGAGCAAGAAATGAGTAAGAATTGAGAATGGAAATGCAGATCAAGATTCAAGTTCATAATTGAAATGCCATGCACAAGCTCAGTTTTGCTGAAACTACTGCACATGTATACTTCTAATCATATTAGAGATCATTCGCATAAGAAATTCAGAATCAATCACTACAAGAATAACCTAAAACTATGGGTACTCAATAACTGCAATAGTTCTAATTGTAATCCCATCCCAGTTAATTGGATCAACTACTCAGTTTCAATTAGCGAGTTTGGCATGTAGCGAGGTGCTTGGGTGACCTTGAGGCATGTAGCATGATACCTTTTTCGTCCTCGGGGCTCTAGGAGGAAGCCAGCATAAGCTTGGAGAGGACGCGGGCAGCAGGAATTCGGGAGGGTGACAGCACCACAATGTGACCCTACCCCTAAGCATGCGCTCACTACCTTCATGGTGCACCAGCCACCAAACAGATCTTGCATCCTCGAGGGTGACGACATTCATCATGAAGCACCAAATCGCAACAACGCACCTCATATGCGCCTCAGATGTGAGGTCACGACCTCCTCCTGAGACTCCATCAAAGTGCCAAACCCCTGCATAACCATGCATGTAAAAATTCCGGCGAGAAAACACTGAGAAGAAAGATGTCACGGTAATATAGCAAGTACTACAATAAACAGTGTTGTTACTTGGAGATCTTGACGGCTTCACCCTTTGATAGAATTGCGCAGAATTTTCAGTCAACAATCTCAAATCGAGGGTATGGTTCCCATACGGCAGATCTATATATATGTATTGGGATGGTTTTTACCTGCTCTTGGAGGAATTGACTATCAACAAAGTCGCTCATTTGAGGATCATTCCACCATGTTGCTACCACAACGTTGGATATCATAAGCGTTTAAAAGCTAGAATTTATATTCCCTGCCACCTTAAATAGAAAGAAGTCCATATAACCCCCTATGTATCAGGTTTGGAACGCTAGCCCCCCCAACAACTTTAAACTGGGGCATTTAACCCCCCAAGTATTAGATACCAGAAAAATTACCCCCTCAGGCTATTGTTAGTGGTATTTGAGAGCTGTTTTGCTAATGTGGACAATGATTTAGCCATCTAGGACGGAAAGATGGTTCAGTTGTCAGTCCAAATACCCCCTTTTGTTTCTCTCACTCGCAACTGTGGCCGCCTGACGCCACCGCCCGTTTCTTGTCGCTGGCTCAGTCCAAAAGACTCCCGCCTGGCTCTCACCGTCGGCTTCCACTGCCGGCTGATGCGGTGGTCAACCTAGGCCGCCTCACTTGCATGTCCCTGCTTGCCCCTTAGCCACCGGCTCCCACTGCCGGCTGAACATAGAGAAAATGCACCACAACATTCTAATCGGATAAGAGAAGAAATTGCAGAGTAGCAGGTTCAGTACACAGTAGCAAGTGCAGAGAAACATGATCGGCAATCAAAAAAAATGCAGAGCAGCATGTTCAGTACATAGTAGCAAGTTCAGATAAACAATCAGAACGTATGGCAGCAGGATCGGTACACAATAGTAAGAGCAGAGCACAAAATTGAAATAGAGAATACATAGAAAAACCATTGAAATTGCCAATTGTGAGGACATCAATTAAAAACAATAATCAACCGGGAGCAACATGGTCCGATTGCTGATCAGAAAATGCCCAAAAATCAGTTACCTGCAGCTCCTTGAGTGTGGTCCGCCACCGTCAAACCTGAGATGGAACACCTATGGCATCGCCGATGGTGCGTGGTTCGCCACGCCGTTGCAGCTCTCGCTGCTGCTTCCCTGCGACGACGGCCCACCACCGCTCCGGTGACTGGTGCGGCATGGGCATCTTCGTCGCGGTGGAAGCGGAGAGGGAGGACATTCATGGCTACCAGAGCAAGGCGAGGAAGCAGAGCAGGGATGTGGATGGGGGCGGCTGGCCTCCGCCGCTGTTGGCACGAGGTGAGGATGTAGAGCAGAGGAGGCGATCCCATGCCGTGGTTCGGTCGGGCCAAGGAGGTATTTACTCGGTTCGATGCCACGTGGAACAAATGCCGCCTGTCCAGGTCACCATAACGTCTAGCCAGACTACCAAAACCACCGTGAGGGGGCTAATTGCCCGGTTTGGCAGACATAGGGGGGTTATGTGTTCCAGTTTAAACATATGGGGTTCTCTGTCCGAAACCTGAAAGATATGGGGTTATTTGGACTTTTTCCCCTGAAATATGGGTTAATCTATAAAAGATGGGCCGATGGAGTCATACATCAGGCTAACCATTAGTCTTGATTCAATCTTAATATAAATATTTCTGTGTACAACATAGTGTTCACTTAATACAAACTTCCATGGTCTTTTAGGAATGTAGTGATCACAACTGAGGCCCTAGATACAAAGAATTTTCATACTAATAATTTTAGATTTACTTTTCTAGCAATCATTGATTTCAACCAGATATAAGAATATAAAAACATTGTGAATAAACATGAAGACTTAACATACTATATGATCACTGCAAGATAAGATTTGAATCACCTGAAAGAGTTCATAAGGGATACAGTGTCCTCGATTACAAACGTTATAACAGCCTTCTCACCACCAGGTCAAGCCATCTATTTAGCACATCCAGTAGAAGAAGTTTTTGGATTAAGACCAGTTTCCTCCTTACTCTCAAAGAAAGGTGGATTTCTCATATAGTAGTCAAAGCTATCGTTACCTTCACAAAACTCACAAGAGTAAGTGGTATTCATCTTCCCAAAAAAATTGCTGGCTCTGAAGTGTTCTCCTTGACTCTTACCTCAACAATATTTAAGAATTGGAAGAACAAGGTACTTCATTTGCATTTACATTTTACAAGCAACATTAGTTACATCTACAAGAAAAAATTAAACAAAGCATAGATCCTTCAAATTTTGGCTAAGTAGGTTGCTAAGACATTCCTACATTATGCTTCAAAAAGCTTCAAGTATACATGATAAAGATGTACCGGATCCAACAAAGCTCCAACCTAGTAATGATGCTCCAAGGAGAGGGTAGATGCATTGACACCTTTGGCTATGTCAAACCCCTCACTGAGGGCAAATCTATCAATCTGGAATCCAGCTGGCAATAGGAGAACATATATATCATGCTCAAATATTAACACGTGATACATACCGTATAGCATGACAATTAGAAAATACATATAAATTCCTAAAATAGAACGTCTGAGGGACATATTATGCACTGCATTCAACTTCAATGGTTTAAAAAAATCAAGTAACTCAAACATGAAAGTTACTGGTTATGAAACAAAGGATTCGATTTGACCTTCACAATTTCATACATCAACCAAACATCAACAGAAAAAGATAAGTTGGTCAATTTGGCACAACATCACAAATTAAAAAGACGACAATAGAAGGAGACATCTAAATGATAACGCAACCGCTTTACAGGAGGACACCAAAGTGAAGAGTAACGACATCGAGTTATGGCATTTACTATGTAATAAGACGAGCGTCATTCGTTACATGCATTGCTTTCTATAGAAATTCTTACTGACGTTGCTTATGAAGCTGAACAACTATCCAATAAGAACCATTTATTTCTTATCAAGATCCCTCTCAGCAGGGTTTCGCTCTATAAAATAAGATTTCATTGTTTGTATAGAATTATGAAAGTACCGTACCAAGATAAATCAAATGGCCTCTTGTAGATTACATAACGTGGTGGATAGCACTAACATGTACACAAAACTGCCAGTCTATCAAACTCTCTTGAGGCATTAAGAAACTTTTGAGAGTAGCATCAACTATTCATAAAACGAGTTCCAAAAAACAATTCGTAAAACATGGTATCTGAAACTGAGACACAACGTGAGGTTGTTGCTCCAATTATATGAATTCGGGAATGTCATTGCAAGTAATTCTCTAGCCGAACAACATGAAAGAGATGAACATGTTAGCTCGTTCCATGTAAGTGAACATAAATAAAGAGGGCACGAACAACAAAAAACACTATAGGTTCAGGGATAAGGGTGGCACGCACGAGCTGATGCCGTGGTAGGGGACGAGGACAAATGTGAGATTCGGCATATTGGCGCAGTTAGTGTAGTCAACAGACCTACAGCCTCAACCGGAAATGATAGGGGAAAGGGGCAGAGAAACGCCATCATAGGGACGTCCGGCGCCGCAGCCTCAGAGCCATCTCACAGCTGCCGCTTTATCTCACCACCCATATGCGTTTACTGTGACAGCGGGGACCGACAAACTGGGCTTGAATGGCGAGGGGAGGGGGAGATGAGGACAGGAGGACGATCTCTCATTTCCTAGGTTTGAACATAGCGGCATCAATTAGATCGAGGCGCGTTGGATCTGGAGGATTCGGAGGATCTAGATCATGAGGCATGGAAGGATAGGGGCGTGTATCGAGGGGAAGATTCGGGAGGGGATGGGGCCAAAGTGAGGGAAGCGAAGGACAGGCAGAATGGGATGGGGCGCGCGACGAAGGACGGAGCGAAACGCGACCCCGACAAAACATGGAGCGTTTGGTATTTTCTAAGTACTATATAGTAAGTGGGCACGTGCAATGCATGATTAATAGAACTGCGGTCATATAAATTTTTTATATGCCATAGTGATTACAATTTGAATAAAATTTAAAATACTGTATACTCTACTCATATTACTTGAACTCCTTAGATTTAATTTCAAAATATATCCTCTTAACATCCTAGACGGTATAGCCAAAGAATTAAACCCCTATTTATACCTAAAACTAACTTGCCTAGCCTATATTTCATAAGGGATATCAAGAGTGCTTCTTCTTTGATCTCGATATCTTTTATGTCCACCCATGGCAACATATAGATAGGAGCAATAATCTTGTGACAACATGTGGAAATGAACCAGAAGACAAAGACAGTAACCATATCAACACGAAAACCAACATGCAAACTTTTTTTTGTGGGAAAAACCAACATGCAAACTTAAAAGATGGATACAAGAGAATATGCATTTATAATAGTTCCCGAACAAAATAACATAACATACATCAAAATTTTGTTTTATAAAACAACCGATTATTATTCTACCGGGGCAAGTAATCATATGGCACTACCCTAAAGTCATCCCGTTGAACATCCCATACTTCCAAGTCCTAAGATGTGACAATAGTCATTGACACCAGTCACCAGTCTTCCTCCATGAACATGGCCTCAGGTCCACATGGCCAAATCTCAATGTTGAACACTACAATAGTAGAACAACACCCTAATATAGTCCCATTTAGAATTTAGTTTGGTACGGATGGATCTTCCCTTTACCTATTATTTAATGTGCCTAATATATTTGTTTTTCGCTGAAGTGAATAGTTGTAAGCTATATTTCAAGAACAAAATCTCATGAACGACATAACTAAAATTTAGAATTTAATAGTTGACCCATCAAATCATAATCAGATGTCAATTAAACTCCGAACCTACCATACTAATGCATCAGATTAGCTTGAACAACAGAACTAAAATGTAGATTTAGCCGTTTATTTTAACACCAAAATTGCAACATTAACCTTGGTCTAGTACTACCTGTACTGCACCCCTTCTTGTGCCTATCTTTTGATTCACTCACTCCACCAACCTACAAGAAAATAAATAGAATCATAATTAGTCCCAGTCAAACCAGTGAACAAACCCACAAGATATATTAAGAAAATTGCATTCTTGAGTGACTGTATAGAACCTTTAAGCGCAGCATCAGTATGCTCCAACCCAATACCTGGTATAGAAATTAAGCTAACAAATGTCACAAATGAGGGGTATATAGATGTTCACAGAATTCTGTCCCATAAGAAAATCCGGAAACCTTGTATAGAAGTAGCAATATCTAAGAGCCATCGATGAAACAATGAGAATAGCTACATTCTTTATAAGGGTAAGTTCTCGATAATAATCTTGCTAAGTAAATGTGAAATAAGAAGTAAATTTGAAATAAAAAGAGAAATAATTTTTTACATACCTCAGCAGCATTAGGAAATATCACATGAGTATCAGCATTATAAATTTCACCTAGGCTGTATCTTCTCTCATGGATTGTAATGTCAATAATCAACAACTTTTTAACATGCTTCCATTTGCTTTTAGCATATTGGAAGAGCTTAGACCCATGACACTTTTCGTCTGGTTATTACTTGGTTGCTAACAGCGTCAATGAGAACAATTTGTCTAGTTCTCTGATTCTACCTGTAGCGTGTGAATAGTTGCATGTGAAAAGTATATGAGAACTAATATGAGGTATTCATGAAACCAGAACATGCAAGCAAGAAAACACGAAAACGCGGACATCTAAGTGCACAATTTTGGTACTAATTAGCAATCAAAGGTCATAAACCTAACAGTGCACTGAGCACTGGCTGCATGAATTCGGTAACAGTCAATTTTTTTATGCAAGACACATACATTGTGTACAAGTCAAAACCTTCTTGACTGGATACATAGTTGTAAACACCCCGAGTAAGATATTGAATTACCTAGATCCGAAACTATATGCCACTTCAAAGCTACCTACAAACATTAATCCAAAAGAACTTCCTGATTACCTTTAGTGATTACCAAATTAATGTTTTCCCATGAGAAATCGATCAAACAGGTCATGGGAATTCCTAGTGTGTCTGAGAAATACTGCAACAATGAAGACCATCGAAGCACACTTACCACATATAGAAAATGATGTTCATGGTAAATAATAATAATTTTAAAAATAATAAGATAATTGTTTGTTCCTTCCATTGTATGGAAATTGCAAATTTATCATGAATTCAGGATCATAGAGAGGACAAAGAGAGACAGGGCCACAATATGTTATTTCCTAGAACAATAATCACATATATCAATTATTAGTGTGTGAGGGATTAGACTAAGATACGCATTAACATGCTGCATGCTAATTTTGACGACAGACCTTGAAGACCTTGGCATATACGCCTGGCTGGATAGATAAAACAATACGAACATCAAAACACCGTATGCAGAGGCAGTGTATTTTTTTACCTCAACCAAAAGTTGTAACGGTGCAAAAAAGATCAATCGGTGACAGCTCATGTTTGATGGTCTACAGTGAAATTCGTTGTCCAATTCCGTAAACCAGGTGGATGCAACCCGTGACTTTATCAACCATTGCCCTACATGCGTTCTTTCAACCTCCCTTTTCCTAGAAAAAAAAACATAACACACAACGAGTCGGTGACAAGCGAGAGGACAAACGGGAGGAAGAGGAAGCTTCTCCTACCTGACACCCATTGTCTAACATGGATCCATTGGAGGATGATTTAGCAGGCATGATTTCCTGCCGGATCAAACTCATCGCCACAAGATAGATGAAAAGCTAGTGATCGGAGATGTTTTTTCTTGGTTAGCGAAGATAGTAGGAAGGTCCCCGCCACCACTAGATCTAAGAAAAGCCAAATATTCTTGGAAGCAAAGAGAGGTCTAAGGAAAGTTATGCTTGAGGGAGATGGAAATCTCTGAACAACGCCGAAGATTACCGCGGTGCCGGCGGCGTGAGGTTTGGGTGGAGGCGCTGATTTGGGCGAGGATTTGCTAGGTGCCTCCCGTTTTCGGAGAGATAGGGAGGAAAAGTTCTCTTCTTGCTATCAGCAACTGTGGTTCTCGTTCTCTTTGTGGCCTGAGTGAGATCGATAAATGCAGGAAGGAGGAGAGGAATTAGCCGCGCAGGTGCTCGTCAACTCTATATTGAGGTCGTTAGGAAGGGGGAACGGGGGACGTGGAGCGATGGAAAGTCGGGGCGGAGCAGGTAATCCGTCGGCTGAACATTCTATTGGAACCGTCGATCTGGTTGGCAGACCATTGATGTAACATGGACTCTTAGATGGCTTTAGCTGATTAGGTCGGAGGATCCTGGTTCTTCTATGTACAACTGGTGGTGTGGCTTTAGGAGAATTCTAGTTTGCTCGTTTACTAGTAGTAGAGATAGTAGAGACTAGTAGAGATGATACAAATATGTAAATGTAATTAGCTGATACGTGTGATCTTCACAATGACACGGTTGATGCTTCAATACATTAAATAGCCTATATAATGTTCGATACATCGGATAATTCCAAGTAATAAAATTAGGTTCACGTGCTAACTGAACCTTTACCAGGACACTTAAGATGCTACAACCAGACACACACCCAAGTCTACCTCGGTATACACAAAATATGCATGATATATGGTGTCCATACTACCACTAGGTGCTAAAATATTACTAGTGATATAAACAAAAGGTAGCCAAAAACTAACTAAATTTGATCATGGCAATTCAGTGAGCAGCAGCAAATCCACCATCATGACCATCATGATGAAACTGATGATCAAATTAGCTAATGGCCCACTCTTGGAGCACTGTATCATCAACATAGTTGAGGCAACTAAGAAAGGTCAATACGAAAGATAGGTGGTTTGGTCGCGTCTTATTTGGCTGCTAATATTTTGGCGGTCAATTTTCGTGCCGTTGTCTCACCTGTGATTTGGGAAAAAATAGATGTGGGCGCACCCAGGCCGGTGAGGGCGAGCCAAAATTGGTCGAGAACTAAATTGTACCCAAAAACGTGAGGCTCGACCAATATTTTGGTAGGGCCATCCGTCGGTACCCATCCAAACACACCCATAGACACCAAAAGGCGTCTAGATATGTTCGCTTCACAAAAGATAAAACATCGGAAAATGATCTACCTCCCTTGGGGGATAGCATCTTCTGGGTCAACCGATACGGACACGCAGACTCACAGGTAGGCCCCTCCATGCACGGTTTCACCTTTTTTTTATCTTGTTCGTGCGCTCTCCACCGCTGTATCCCTTCGGGACACGCCGCCGCATAGCTCCCTGCAGGCTGCCGCCGCCCTAGTTCCCCGATGCCATGCAGTCGCTGGAGATTGAGGTCGCCCTACTCCTATAGGCCGCCACCACCCTAGTTCCTGGCGCCCCTCCATCACCAAAGATGGAGGTTACCCTACTCCTATAGGCCGCCGCCGATGTACCTCCCTACAGGCTCAAGCTCCGAGTGACATGGGCATGACTTATCGGGTTTCCATGATTGTGAAGAGACACTAGCAATTGTGTGACATTTTGGTGTATTAATTCGTGTGGGTATTAGTTAGAGACTAAAACATAAAATGTGATATTCGTGTGGGTATACAAATTCACATTTGTGTGTGACAATCAAACACACAAATATATATGTTTGAATAAATATGCATATGTGTTCTTGCTTTTATTAATAAATATGCATATATGTATATGTTCCTGCTTTTTTAAAATAAATATGCATATATGTATATGTTCTTTCTTTTTTTGAATAAATATGCATATGTACGTAATTAAAAATATTTAAAAAAAAGAAAAAAAATATGTGAGACAGCCAGGATTCAAACCTGGCTGCCCTAGGTGAGAGCAAGCGAGCAAGACCACTAGGACAAGTATCGGATCTTGTCATACAACGACGCCGTGCTTTTTTGTACTATGTCCAAAAGTTCTGTGGCGCATTCCCACAGAATGCGCCACCGAAGTTGATCTTTTGTGGCGCATTCTGTGGGAATGCGCCACATAACTTTCACACTTAGCCACAGAACGGTTCGGCCTCTCCCCCCTAATCCCCCTGCTTTCTCACTTAGCCAAAATTCTCTCTCGAGCCTCCTTTCTCTCTATCGTCGCAAACCCTAGCGCCGTCCTAGACACCGCCGTGCCGCCCGGCGAATCAGTGGAGGCGGAGTCGCCCGACGAACCCGTGGAGGAGGAGCCGCTGGAGGAGGAGCCGCCCTGCAGCCCTGTAGCCCGTGGAGGAGGAGCCGCCGGAGGAGGAGCCGCCGCGCCGGAGCCCGCCACCCTCGTCGTCGTCAACCACCGCAGCAAGTTCTCGCACGGTTCGTCCCCCACCCCACCCCCTCTGAACCAGCAATCGACCTCGTGGTAGTGAATTTCTTAGGATTACCAAATTCATGGCTTATGGAACTCATTTATTTGTGGTGAACATCTTGCTATTAATTCGTGTGTGGGAAGATGCATTTAAGGTTAATGCTTGGTAGAATAGGGAGTCCGTCAGACTAGTGGTACTTGTGTATTCGGGCAGAGTCCCATGTTACTGCAGGGTTATAGGTATTGTATGTAGTTTATTTTGTGCGATGATGCTTGGTATGATATATGCATCCCATAGGATTTTTTCATGTAACCTACCAGTGAGATGGCCAGTTTTTGCTGGGTGGAACCCTAGACTTTTTATTAGTGCTCAGTGCCAAGGCAACAAGCGCGCATTCTACCGTTACATCGTCGTGCTTGGAGAGATATTTGGGTCAGGTGGAACATGTTTTCTGGTTTTACTCTATGAAGGGGTACAAATCATGGTGTCTGTGTGTGAGGGGGTAGGGGCAGTCCATCATTGTTTCTTGTTTGTCAACATGATTTAGTTGGTAACAGATCTCCATCAAGTAGGTTGTTCAACAGGCCAAACTTGGGTACATAGAATACCTTTTGGTAAACAACTGGGGCAGAGAGGGGGAAGAATCTCCCAAGTAATGATACCCATGAATGGGAGGTTTTCATAGCATAGCATGACCATGACCTACCTTTTGGGGTGTGTGTTGTAATTAATTAGCCGTGTAGAAGAAATGGATCATGTGATGATAATCTAGTTGTCACTCTAGTGTCATCCAATATAATAGTACAGATTGTGAGGTAGTTCAGGGTCACAAGTTGTAACATCATAAACAACAAGCCAGTTCAGGGCTAAAATTTGAAATGGCTGACCACATAAAGCTATTCCATTCCATCAAATAATAGTGAAGCTAATATTAGTAGATAATTCTGTTGCAACAAAAAATTAGGTACTATTTCTCATTGCATAGTTATTAGTATAAATATTCCACTAGATGGAACTTGATAAAAATGCCATTATAACAGACCAACAAGCTCACTCTAAATTATTTGCCCAATTTTTTGTGCATTCTAGAGTTCTATATGTGACAGGGTGAACCTGTATTTCCTTTCGGGAGCTTTCCTTTTTAGTTAACATGTTTGCCAATTTGTAGCATATAGATATATAATGTGTAAACTGCTTTGCTAATCTGCTTAGTGTGACTATATGGGTCTGCTTATTGCCAATTTAATCCCTTGGCTAGGGGAATTAGGTAAGAACAGATTGTTTACTGTCTTGTAGCCAGAAGTAGCTAAAAATGCCACAAGAACCTTTAATTGATTGATTGAAAACAAAATTCAGGGCTAGACTACTATGTTGGCGATCAGGTTGTTTAATAAATATTTTTGCCTTGTTAGTGTATATCAGCTGTTTGGTTGCAACTGAACTTGGTGTGTTATCTTTGTTGCTACTGCATGATATTTGTGTCTTGGCAAGTTAATGGTATGTAGTTTTTGACGAAATGGTTGATTCCCTTTATAGTTTATATGTTCTCTGTTTTGTGTAGTATTGATTCTGATATTATATGTTAACATGCTGTTGACAGCTGTTCCATCAATTTGAGTACAGTAGTAAGTTTGCACCAAAGTGATCACAATCCTACATATATGTGTTGTCATAAGAAATGGTGTTGTCATAAGAAATGGTGTTGTCATATATGTGCTGTCATATATGGTGCTCTCATAAGAAATGGTGATGTCATATATGGTGTTGTCATATATGTGCTACTAGTGCTAGTAGCAAATTGATGATTTGGGTTGTCAATGGGGATGGGGCTGTCAATATGGGGATGGGGTGTTTTGTCTTGCAGGGATTTCATTTGAGTTGCCCATTTCTCCCGAAGTGTCGATTCACTTCCGTTTCGGTTAAGAAATGGGCACTCCTAGGTCAAAAAATTAGCAAAGGTCATGCCGAATTTTTCGGCCAAGATTTGTGCAAACTTTTTGCCCCTTTTAAATAGAGTAGTGCAAACATGTCGGGCAACAAGGAGTCTGGCCCTTATAAGCACATGATCAGCGTCGAAGAACAAGCTAGACAGGCCAACCAGTCATTCTGGCGGGGGTCCCAACAGGAGGAGGCAGCGATGAGGATGGCACCACCACCGGAGGAGGAGGTGACCGTCGCCAGAGCTGCTGGGGCCAATGAGGGTGGAGATCCTGATTACGAGGGGGACGAAGACGACTACGATGAAACTAGTGAAGGCGGCGGCAAAGAGGATGACACCACCGATGGCGGCGCCCGCACCGATGGCGGCGAGCGCACGGATGGTGGTAGCAGCAACCCGGCCGCTTCTCAGAAGAAGAAGAAGGAATAGAAGGAGCGGAAGGTGCCAGTGCTCGCCACCGTCTGCGATGTGTTCACTGAGGTCACAGAAAGTGGCCTACACATTGCGCCAGAGGCGATTGCTAAAGGGTACAGCCTGTAACTCGGGTGCATCATCCGGGAAAGCATGTCGATCATCACGAAGTACATCAGACATGCTGACAATGCATCTTTGGTCGATAACCTCCTTAAGAAGCTTCACAAGCGATATGGATTCCCAAAGCGGTTTCGAAACCTCGAGAGAAAGAACCCGGTGAACAAACTAGCCCTCACGAAGATGAGCAACGCCTTGAGCAGCTGGAAAACCCGGGTGAAGAATAGCATTGACAAAGGTGAAAGCTGGGAGGTTATTAGTAAGAAAAATCCGATGTTCGACGAAGAGGAGTTTAAGATATTCAAGGCGGATATAGCTACCACTGACGCTATAAAATGGACTCAATGGGGGAAGGAGTATGCAGGAACAGAACATAGGTAACCACCGCCTTGGAAGCGGCGGTTACAGGGGAAACATGTCATTTGGGACAAGGAGGATGCTGAGCTTGAATGCCTTGGTAAAGACAACCCTTGTCTTAAAATCACGGACTTGCAGCTTAGGTAATTTGTTCAGGCCCGCTACTACCTGGACAAGGAAACAAGGGAGTTCATCACTGACGATCCGGAGGTGAAGGAATTCGAGAAGAAGCTGTTAAGGAATTTATCGCCGATCTCAAGTCTATTGCATTCTAATTCAAATAATAAGTCAAGAATCTAAATGGGTTCACCTTTCCTTGTCTCTATAGGAGGAGGAACTGAACGCTACTGCCACAGAGTCGTCCTAGGATTCGACGGAGCCGTGGGACACGCTTTTCAGCAAGGCGACCAATGCTTACAAGAAGAGGGACAAGGGGTTGCCGCCGTCCTCAGCTGGCCGTGTGTCCGGCTTCGGTACGAGCATGAAGTTTAAGGAGTCCTACAAAGAGGACGCCAAGAAAAGAAGGGAGATGAAGAACCAGGATAAAGCCGTTGTTGCAGACCTGAAGATGAAGGTGCAGACACTAGAGGAGAAGGCGGTGGACGAGAAAATGGTGGACAAGTTAGTGGAAGAGAAGCTCCGCTCGATGACCCCCCTGGGTTTTTCGAGGGGCTTACTGCTTGGAATGCGGGAGGTCGACAGGGGCCGATACATCTGCCCAGCTTAAGCGGCAGCAACTCGGGCATCAATGTTACCATGTCGCCGGACCTGGTGACCCTGCCGGCCGTCAATGTCAGGACGTAGCCGCTCGTTTTGGTCACACCGACGCCCTCTCCCGCCAAAGATACCAATAAGGCGCAACCGACGGCGGTGGTGCTTCGTGAGGCACCCGAACAGGAGATTGCAGATGATGATAGGCCGGCCACCGGCATCGGCCGTGTCTCTACATTAGCCGAGATCCACGCCATCACCAAGGTAACTAATTAGTTAGTGCACGTCATCTCCTTTATGCCTTTCATGCATGATTGCTGCCATCTCATGACACCCAACAACATGTTTTTGCCTCAGGACACTTCTTGCGTACTCCTGCTTAAAGATGTCGGCCGTGAGTTGAAGGATGTTGCCAAGGTCACTCTTATACAACCGGCGAGCCACACAATGCACAACAATCCAATGGATGATGACGTGATGAGGGTCAGGTTGGCTCGGGTGTTGCCAGGGTGCGACGACATGGACCCCCCTTTCAACCTCAGGGAGCCGACGAACACAAGACCCTTGGAGAATGCTACAACTGGCCCTTGACATGGCCGAAGACCTAGATTCGTCTTGCGGGGGGAAGCACCGGTGCCACCTCTCGACCGATCGCCCGACCACCACCTCGAAAGCCAGTAGCTGCCATCATTGCCACCACCAGCCGTCACCATCAACTCTTGGCAGCGTGTGCACCGCCACATGGCAAAGACGTTGTGCCGCAACCGTCGTCGCCCCCGCTACCACCACCACATGATGGCACCCATGAAGATGATGATGAATTGGTCAACGTTGACGACTTCATCAACACCGGCGCCGCCAAAGGATTATATATGCCTTCTTTGGATGAAGAACCCTTCACAGCTCGCGACGGGCATCAAGCTGGTCGGCCCAATACATGCACGCAGCGCCTGGTCTTCCATGGTCTTTCTCAAGAGATGCCTCCGGCCGCCGATCCACCACAAGAGAAACCGGGATTGGTTTTCAGCCCCAACACACTCTGGAAGGCGGCTGATGAGCAGATGGCAGTGGCTGACACTGTTGTGAAGAAGAAGCACTACAGGAAGAGAGGTAATAATAATAAGAAGAAGGGTGCGAGCCAGCCTCTTCCGAAGAGGATCTGGAGTCAGGACGCCGTCGTCGTACCATCCACACAATATGGCTTGCCTCGAGTGCATGTAGCTGCTGATCCGATATTGACTCTGGATATGATCCACGTTGTGGTTGGAGCCATGATAACTTTGCACGAGGGTGTCAAGACACTAGAGGGCCTCCTTCTTAAAGACGAAGATCCAAATTACCCGGTTTTCACGGCCAAGGTGCCATTGGACGTGGGCTTCGTCGATGAACCCCCCGCGAATATATTCTTCATAGCGTTCGAGGACATATTCAAGCTGTTTCTCATGAAACGGCTAGACTATAACTTGGTCCACCTATAGGCGCTCAATCTAGCGATCACGATCAAGAGAGAAAGTACCCCGGAAATTGCGATAGTGGATCCCTACTACATGCGGGACAACCAGTTGGTCGAAGGATCAGAGACACGGACCAAGGCGACGGCGTACCTCGAGAAGTTCATGGTGAACAACAAGAGGAAGGGCACACTTCTTTTGCCTTTCTTTCCCGAGTAAGTACACACACTCGCTCATCGCCACCGTAACTTATGCATTTCTTATAGATTTCTTCCTTTGCGCTTTTCCAACATTTCGTTCCAATTGTGTTGCGTAGAGACAAATACTGCACACTCATCTTCCTTGCCCCGAGGTATTCGCTAGCCACGTATTTCGACTCGGGGAGTTTGACGAAGAAGAAAGACTACACCAGAATAAGGGGTGTTCTCAATGAGGCTCTCGAGGGCTACACCAAGAAGGGATGCACCTTCGTAGATAAGGGGGAATCTATCAAGGATGGCAAACACGTGTTCAAGCATGAGCTCGAGTTCCCCTGCATCAAGTAGTCGACTATTGGTGCCAAGGAGGCCTTCTACGTCCTCCAGCACCTTAAAGGCTATGTTCGGGATTGCCAGAACCTAACGCTGTCATCTAGTCTCCGAGGATGGGCCGAAACTTTAGCGCGAATCGACGATGCTGATCTTAGAGAAGACTTCCATCGCATTCAGATGAAGTTGACGCAAATCATCATTGAAGATGTCAACACAAGGGGGGTGCCCTACAACAAGCCAGAGGGTTGAGTAAGAGGGAGATCGAAGAACGCCTCCGTAAGTAGGGTGACACAAGGACGTGGATGATGAAAGAGGGCTATCTACCGTTCCTGAAGCCGAGCGAGAAGAGGAAGTCTTCATCATGATCGATGTGTGCCTCTAGCATGATCCAGTGTGTGTATATTCTTGATGGACGCATGTTGTATTAGTGTGTGTCATAAACTTTACTATCTCATGGTCGAAATGGTCATGGTTGTTAGACTTAAACTACCTTGTGGTCGTGTTGTCGTTGAACTTATTCCTTATATGATGATCTATCTTTTAGGTTTATGGATCCTTTGTTTTATATTCTGTGAACATATATATATATATATATGGATGTGAACCCTTTATTAATTATTTTTGTTGTCTTTTTACTAATATGTCTTGTCGTCTATAGAGATGGTGACGAGGTGGTATGTGGTGTACATGGGTAGGGTTCCAGGAGTCTACGAGGAGTGGGAGGATTCTCACAAACAAGTGAACAAGTTCAGTGGCAACATCTACAAAGGATACACGACTAGAGAAGAGGCGATAGCCAAGTGGAGGAACCACTTGAGGAAGAAGAACCGAATGAAGATATTGGTCGGGCTAATGCTCTTTCTCACCATTATCACAGCTGTATTCTATTTGATCCTAGTGTAGGCGGCGGTGGCCACTTCATATTTGTAATGTGAGATGATATGAACTTTGTATTCGGCGCTTGTGTAAAAATTTGGCACTTGACACTATATATGTATCTCGATCGGGATCTAAGTGTTTGTATTATATATATGTCAGTTTTCATGCATCTACTACTTGTGCAATGTATGTTATACTCATCTAGATAAATACTATATAAATCCTGTATAAATACCTGATTATACACCAGAAAGTATTTTACGTTGAATACGTGTTACACAATCAGTGGCGCATATAATTATATAGTCAGTGGCGCATGGGCTTTCTGTGGCGCATATATGTAAATGCGCCACATAAGTTCTTCCTGTGGCGCATATGCAGAAATGCGCCATAGAAGTCTGGGACTTTTGTGGCGCATATCCATATGCCCCACAGGAAGTAGTTATCAGTGGCGAGGTAATAGTGGCGACTAGGATATGCGCCACAGAAGTCCCATTTCCATGCGCCACAGATAGGTTGTTTCCTAGTAGTGAACCACATAAGGATCCACCGGTGTCACTACATGTCTATTCTTTTCATGAACCACAGAAGGATGCACCAGTGTCATTGGATGTGTGTTCTTCTCATGAACCACACATGGATCCACCAGTGTCATTGCATGTCTGTTCTTTTCATGCGTCACAGTCATTGCAAGTCTGTTGATTCCATAAACCACACATGGATCCACCAGTGTCATTGCATGTCTATTCTTTTCATGAACCACAAGTAGTGTCATTGCATGTCAGTTCTTTTCATGAACCACACATGGATCCACCAGTGTTATTGCATGCATGTTCTTTTTACAAACCACATAAGGATCCACATGTGTCATTGCATGTCTATTCTTTTCATGAACCACACCCAATGTCATTGCATGTGTTTTCCTCTAGGAAAACCACATAAGGATCCACCGGTGTCACTGCATGTCTGTTCTTTTCATGAACCACATAAGGATCCACCAGTGTCATTGGATGTGTGTCATTTTCATGAACCACACCTAGTGTCATTGCATGTCTGTTCTTTTTATGAACCACACCAGTGTCATTGCATGTGTGTTCTTCTAAAAAATACATAAGTCATTGCATGTTTGTTCTTTTCATGAACCACACCTAGTGTCATTGCATGTGTGCTCCTCTAGACAAACCCCATAAGGATCCACCGGTGTCACTGCATGTCTGTTCTTTTCATGACCCACATAATGATCCACCAGTGTCATTGGATGTGTGTTCTTCTCATGAACCATAGATGGATCCACCAGTGTCATTGCATGTCTGTTCTTTTCATGAATCATAGCTAGAGTCATTACATGTCTGTTACTTCCATAAACCACACATGGATCCACTGGTGTCATTGCATGTATGTTCTTTTCATGAACCACACCCAGTGTCATTGCATGTGTGTTCCTTTAGACAAACCACATATGGATCCACCAGTGTCATTGCATGTCTGTTCTTTTCATGAGTCACAGCTAGAGTCATTGCATGTGTGCTCCTCTAGACAAACCCCATAAGGATCCACCGGTGTCACTACATGTCTATTATTTTCATGAACCACAGCTAGAGTCATTGCATGTGTGTTATTTTAATCAAACCAAGTGTGATTGCATGTATGTTATTTTCACAGACCACACATGGATCCACTAGTTTCATTGCATGTCTGTTCTTTTCATGGACCACGGCTAGATTCATTGGATGTGTGTTACTTCCAGAAACCACACATGGATCCACCTAGTGTAATTTCATGTCTGTTCTTTTCAAGAACCACAACTAGAGTCATTGTATGTCAGTTCTTCTCATGAACCACAGCCAGCGTCATTGGATGTGTGTTCTTCTCATAAACCACATACGGATCCACCTATGTGGATGTCTGTTACTCTAAAAAAACCACATAAGGATCCACCAGTGTCATTGCATGTCAGTTCTTTTCATGAACCACACCTAGTGTCATTGTATGTGTGTTCTTCTAAACAAACCACATAAGTCATTGCATGTCTGATATTTTCATGAACCACACAAAGTGTCATTGCATGTGTGTTCCTCTAGACAAACCACATAAGGATCCACCGGTGTCACTGCATGTCTGTTCTTCTCATGAACCACATAAGGATCCACCAGTGTCATTGGATGCGTGTTCTTCTCATGAACCACACATGGATCCACCAGTGACATTGCATGTTAGTTCTTTTCATGAACCATAGCTAGAGTCATTGCATGTCTGTTACTTCCATAAACCAGACATGGATCCACTGGTGTCACTGGATTACTGTTCTTTTCATGAACCACAGCTAGTGTTATTGCATGTCAGTTCTTTTCATGAACCACATAAGGATCCAACAGTGTCATTCCATGTCTGTTCTTCTCACAAACCACATAAGGATCCACTAGTGTCATTGCATATCTGTTCTTTTCATGAACCTCACCCAGTGTCATTGCAAGTGTGTTCCTCTATACAAACCACATAAGGATCCACCGGTGTCACTGCATGTGTGTTCTTTTCATGAACCACATAAGGATCCACCAGTGTCATTGGATGTGTTTTCTTTTCATGAACCACACTAGTGTCATTGCATGTCTGTTCCTCTAAACAAGCCACATAAGGATCCACCAGTGTCATTGCATGTCTGTTCTTTTCATGAACCACACCAAGTGTCATAGCATGTGAGTTCCTCTAGACAAACCACATAAGATCCACCGGTGTCACTACATGTGTGTTCTTTTCATGAACCACATAAGGATGCACCAGTGTCACTGGATGTGTGTTCTTTTCATGAACCACACCCAGTGTCCTTGCATGTATGTTCCTCTAAACAAACCACAGAAGGATCCACCAGTGTCATTGCATGTCTGTTCTTTTCATGAACCACACCCAGTGTCATTGCATGTGTGTTCTTCTAAACAAACCACATAAGTCATTGCATGTCTGTTCTTTTCATGAACCACACCAAGTGTCATTGCATGTGTGTTCCTCTAGACAAACCACATAAGGATCCACCGGTTTCACTGCATGTATGTTCTTTTCATGAACCACATAAGGATCCACCAGTGTCATTGGATGCATGTTCTTCTCATGAACCACACATGGATCCACCAGTGTCATTGCATGTCTGTTCTTTTCATGAACCACAACTAGAGTCATTACATGTCTGTTACTTCCATAAACCAGACATGGATCCACCGGAGTCACTGCATTTCTGTTCTTTTCATGAACCACAGCCAGTGTCATTGCATGTCAGTTCTTTTCATGAACCACATATGGATCCAACAGTGTCATTGCATGTATGTTCTTCTTACAAACCACATAAGGATCCACCAGTGTCATTACATGTCTGTTCTTTTCATGAACCACACCTAGTGTCATTGCATGTGTGTTCCTCTAGAAAAACCACATAAGGATCCACCGGTGTCATGGCATGTGTATTCTTTTCATGAACCACATAAGGATCCACCAGTGTCATTGGATGTGTGTTCTTTTCATGAACCACACCTAGTGTCCTTGCATGTCTGTTCCTCTAAATAAACCACATAAGGATCCATCAGTGTCATTGCATGTCTGTTCTTTTCATGAACCACACCCAGTGATATTGCATGTGTGTTCTTCTAAACAAACCACATAAGTCATTACATGTCTGTTCTTTTCATGAACCACACCTAGTGTCATTGCATGTGTGTTCCTCTAGACAAACCACATAAGGATCCACCGGTGTTACTGCATGTGTGTTCTTTTCATGAACCACATAAGGATCCACCAGTGTCATTGGATGCGTGTTCTTCTCGTGAACCACACATGGATCCACCAGTGTCATTGCATGTCTGTTCTTTTCATGAACCACACCTAGAGTCATTGCATGTCTGTTACTTCCATAAACCAGACATGGATCCACCAGTGTGACTGCATTTCTGTTCTTTTCATGAACCACAGCCAGTGTCATTGCATGTCAGTTCTTTTCATGAACCACATAAGGATCCAACAGTGTCATTGCATGTATGTTCTTCTCACAAACCACATAAGGATCCACAAGTGTCATTGGATGTATGTTCTTTTCATGAACCACACCAAGTGTCATTGCATGTGTGTTCCTCTAGACAAACCACATAAGGATCCACCGGTGTCACTGCATGTGTGTTCTTTTCATGAACCACATAAGGATCCACCAATGTCATTGGATGTGTGTTCTTTTCGTGAACCTCACCCAGTGTCATTGCATGTCTGTTCCTCTAAACAAACCACATAAGGATCCACTAGTGTCATTGCATGTCCTATCTTTTCATGAACCACACAAGTGTCATTTCATGTGTGTTCTTCTAAACAAACCACATAAGTCATTGCATGTCTGTTCTTTTCATAAACCACACCCAGTGTCATTGCATGTGTGTTTATCTAGGCAAACCACATAAGGATCTACCAGTGTCATTTGATATGTGTTTTTTTCATGAACCACACCCAGTGTCATTGCATGTTTGTTCCTCTAAACAAACCACATAAGGATCCACCAGTGTCATTGCATGTCTGTTCTTTTCATGAACCACACCTAGTGTCATTGCATGTGTGTTCTTCTAAACAAACCACATAAGTCATTGCATGTCTATTCTTTTCATGAACCACACCTATTGTCATTGCATGTGTGTTCCTCTAGACAAACCACATATGGATCCACTGGTGTCATCGCATGTGTGTTCTTTTTCATGAACCACATAAGGATCCACGAGTGTCATTGGATGTGTGTTCTTCTCTTGAACCACACATGGATCCACCAGTGTCATTGCATGTCTGTTCTTTTCATGAAGCACAACTAGAGTCATTGCATGTCAGTTCTTTTCATGGACCACATAAGGATCCAACAGTGTCATTGCATGTATGTTCTTCTCACAAACCACATAAGGATCCACCAGTGTCATTGCATGTCTGTTCTTTTCATGAACCACACCTAGTGTCATTGCATGTGTGTTCCTCTAGACAAACCACATAAGGATCCACCGGTGTCACTGCATGTCTGTTCTTTTCATGAACCACATAAGTATCCACCAGTGTCATTGGATGGTTCTCATGAACCACACATGGATCCACCAGTGTCATTGCATGTCTGTTCTTTTCATGAACCACAGCTAGAGTCATTGCATGTCTGTTACTTCCATAAACCAGACATGGATCCACCGATGTCACTGCATTTCTGTTCACATAAACCACATCCAGTGTCATTGCATGTCAATTCTTTTCTTGAACCACATAAGGATCCAACAATGTCATTGCATGTATGTTCTTCTCACAGACCATATAAGGATCCACCAGTGTCATTGCATGTCTGTTCTTTTCATGAACCACACCAAGTGTCATTGCATGTGTGTTCCTCTAGACAAACCACATAAGGATCCACCGGTGTCACTACATGTGTGTTCTTTTCATGAACCACATAAGGATCCACCAGTGTCATTGGATGTGTGTTCTTTTCATGAACCACACCCAGTGTCATTGCATGTCTGTTCCTCTAAACAAACCACATAAGGATCCACTAGTGTCATTGCATGTCCGTTCTTTTCATGAACCACACCTAGTGTCATTGCATGTTTGTTCTTCTAAACAAAACACATAAGTCATTGCATGTCTGTTGTTTTCATGAACCACACCCAGTGTCATTGCACGTGTGTTTCTCTAGGCACATAAGGATCTACCAGTGTCATTGGATGTGTGTTGTTTCCATGAACCACTCCCGGTGTCATTGCATGTCTGTTCCTCTAAACAAATCACATAAGGATCCACCAGTGTCATTGCATGTCTGTTCTTTTCAGGAACCACACCTAGTGTCATTGCATGTGTGTTCTTCTAAACAAACCACATAAGTCATTGCATGTCTATTCTTATCATGAACCATACCTATTGTCATTGCATGTGTGTTCCTCTAGACAAACCACATAAGGATCCACTGGTGTCATTGCATGTCTGTTCTTTTCATGAACCACATAAGGATCCACCAGTGTCATTGGATGTGTGTTCTTCTCATGAACCACACGTGGATCCACCAGTGTCATTGCATGTCTGTTTCTTTTCATGAAGCACAGCTAGAGTCATTGCATGACTGTTACTTCCGTAAACCACACATGGATCCACCGGTGTCATTGCATGTCTGTTCTTTTCATGAGCCACATCTAGAGTCATTGCATGTGTGTTCTTCTGAACAAACCACACATGGATCCACCCAGTATGATTGCATGTGTGTTATTTTCATACACCACACATGGACCCACTAGTGTCATTGCATATGTATTCTTTTCATGAACCACAGCTAGAGTCATTGCATGTGTGTTACTTCCAGAAACCACACATGGATCCACCTTGTGTAATTGCATGTCTGTTCTTTTCATGAACCAAAACTAGAGTCATTGCATGTCAGTTCTTCTCATGAACCGCAACCAGTGTCATTGCATGTCTGTTCTTCTCACAAACCACACAAGGATCCACCAGTGTCATTGCATGTGTGTTATTCTAAACAAACCACATAAGGATACACCTGTGTCATTGCATGTCTTTTCTTTTCATGAACCACACCCAGTGTCATTGCATGTGTGTTCTTCTAAACAAACCACATAAGTCATTGCATGTCTGTTCTTTTCATGAACCACACCCAGTGTCATTGCATGTGTGTTCCTTTAGACAAACCACATAAGGATCTGCCGGTGTCAGTGCATGTCTGTTCTTTTCATGAACCAAATAAGGATCCACCAGTGTCATTAGATGTGTGTTCTTCTCATGAACCACACATGGATCCACCAGTGTCATTGCAAGGCTGTTGTTTTCATGAACCACAACTAGAGTCATTGCATGTCTGTTACTTCCATAAACCACACATGGATCGACCGGTGTCATTGCATGTTTGTTCTTTTCATGAACCACACCTAGTGTCAATTCATGTCAGTTCTTTTCATGAACCACATAAGGATCCACCAGTGTCATTGCATGTGTGTTCTTTTCATGAACCACACCCAGTGTCATTGCATGTGTGTTCCTCTAGACAAACCACACATGGATCCACAAGTTTCATTGCATGTGTGTTCTTCTAAACAAACCACATAAGTCATTGCATGTCTTTTCTTTTCATGAACCACACCCAGTGTCATTGCATGTGTGTTCCTCTAGACAAACCACATAAGGATCCGCCGGTGTCACTGCATGTCTGTTCTTTTCATGAACCACATAACGATCCACCAGTGTCATTGGATGCGTGATCTTCTCATGAACCACACATGGATCCACCAGTGTCATTGCATGTTTGTTCTTTTCATGAACCAGAGCTAGAGTCATTGCATGTCTGTTACTTCCATAAACCACACATCGATCCACTGGTGTCACTGCATTTCTGTTCTTTTCATGAACCACGCCCAGTGTCATTGCATGTCAATTCTTTTCATGAACCACATAAGGATCCAACAGTGTCATTGCATGTCTGTTCTTCTCGCAAACCACATAAGGATCCACCAGTTTCATTGCATGTCTGTTCTTTTCATGAACCACACCTACTGTCATTGCATGTGTGTTCCTCTAGAAAAACCACATAAGGATCCACCGGTGTCACTACATTTGTGTTCTTTTCATGAACCACATAAGGATCCACCAGTGTCATTGGATGTGTGTTCTTTTCATGAACCACACCTAGTGTCATTGCATGTCTGTTCCTCTAAACAAACCACATAAGGATCCACCAGTGTCATTGTATGTCTGTTCTTTTCATGAACCACACCCAGTGTCATTGCATGCGTGTTCTTGTAAACAAACCACATAAGTCATTGCATGTCTGTTCTTTTCATGAACCACACCCAGTGTCATTGCATGTGTGTTTCTCTAGGCAAACCACATAAGGATCTACCAGTGCCATTGGATGTGTGTTCTTTTCATGAACCACACCCAGTGTCATTGCTTGTCTGTTCCTCTAAACAAACTACATAAGGATCCACCAGTGTCATTGCATGTGTGTTATTCTAAACAAACCACATAAGGATACACCAGTTTCATTGCATGTCTTTTCTTTTCATGAACCACACCAGTGTCATTGCATGTGTGTTCTTCTAAACGAACCACATAAGTCATTGCATGTCTGTTCTTTTCATGAACCACACCTAGTGTCATTCCATGTGTGTTCCTTTAGACAAACCACATAAGGATCCACCGGTGTCACTGCATGTCTGTTCTTTTCATGAACCAAATAAGGATCGACCAGTGTCATTGGATGTGTGTTCTTCTCATGAACCACACATGGATCCACCAGTGTCATTGCAAGGCTGTTCTTTTCATGAACCACAACTAGAGTCATTGCATGTCTGTTACTTCCGTAAACCACACATGGATCCACCAGTGTCATTGCATGTTTGTTCTTTTCATGAACCACACCCAGTGTCAATTCATGTCAGTTCTTGTCATGAACCACATAAGGATCCACCAGTGTCATTGCATGTTTGTTCCGTTCATGAACCACACCCAGTGTCATTGCATGTGTGTTCCTTTAGACAAACCACACATGGATCCACAAGTTTCATTGCATGTGTGTTCTTCTAAACAAACCACATAAGTCATTGCATGTCTTTTCTTTTCATGAACCACACCCAGTGGCATTGCATGTGTGTTCCTCTAGACAAACCACATAAGGATCCGCCGGTGTCACTGCATGTCTATTCTTTTCATGAACCACATAAGGATCCACCAGTGTCATTGGATGCGTGTTCTTATCATGAACCACACATGGATCCACCAGTGTCATTGCATGTTTGTTCTTTTCATGAACCACAGCTAGAGTCATTGCATGTTTTTTACTTCCATAAACCACACATGGATCCACTGGTGTCACTGTATTTCTATTATTTTCATGACCACACCCAGTGTCATTGCATGTCAGTTCTTTTCATGAACCACATAAGGATCCAACAGTGTCATTGGATGTCTGTTCTTCTCACAAACCACATAAGGATCCACCAGTGTCATTGCATGTCTGTTCTTTTCATGAACCACACCTAGTGTCAATGCATGTGTGTTCCTCTAGACAAACCACATAAGGATCCACCGGTGTCACTACATGTGTGTTCTTTTCATGAACCACATAAGGATCCACCAGTGTCATTGGATGTGTGTTCTTTTCATGAACCACACCCAGTGTCATTGCATGTCTGTTCCTCTAAACAAACCACATAAGGATCCACTAGTGTCATTGTATGTTTGTTCTTTAAATGAACCACACCCAGTGCCATTGGATGCGTGTTCTTCTAAACAAACCACATAAGTCATTTCATGTCTGTTCTTTTCATGAACCACACCCAGTGTCATTGCATGTGTGTTCCTCTAGACAAACAACATAAGGATCCACCAGTGTCATTGGATGTGTGTTCTTTTCATGAACCACACCCTGTGTCATTGCATGTCTGTTCGTCTAAATAGACCACATTAGGATCCACCAGTGTCATTGCATGTGTGTTCTTTTCATGAACCACACCTAGTGTCATTGCATGTGTGTTCTTATAAACAAACCACATAAGTCATTGCATGTCTGTTCTTTCCATGAAGCACACCTATTGTCATTGCATGTGTGTTCCTCTAGGAAAATCACATAAGGATCCACTGGTGTCAATTCATGTTTATTCTTTTCATGAACCACATAAGGATCCACCAGTTTCATTGGATGTGTGTTCTTCTCATGAACCACACATGGATCCACCAGTGTCATTGCATGTCTGTTATTTTCATGAATCACAGCTAGAGTCGTTGCATGAATATTACTTCCATAAACCACCCATGGATCCACCGGTGTTATTGCATGTCTATTCTTTTCATGAACCACACCAAGTGTTATTGCATGTCTGTTCCTCTAAACAAACCACATAAGGATCCACTAGTGTCATTGCATGTCTGTTCTTTTCATGAACCACACATGGATCCACCAGTGTCAATGCATGTGTGTTCTTTTCATGATCTATAGTTAGAGTCATTGCATGTGTGTTCTTCTAAACAAATCACACATGGATCCACCTAGTGTGATTGCATGTCTGTTCTTTTCACCGACCACAAATGGATCCACTCGTGTCATTGCATGTGTGTTCTTTTCATTAACCACATCTAGAGTAATTGCATGTGTGTTACTTCCAGAAACCACACATGGATCCACCTTATGTAATTGCATGTCTGTTCTTTTCATGAACCAAAACTAGAGTCATTGCATGCCAATTCTTCTCATGAACCACAGTTAGTGTTATTGCATGTCTGTTCTTCTCACAAACCACATAAGGATCCAACAGTGTCATTGCATGTGTGTTATTCTAAACAAACCACATAAGGATCCACCAGTGTCATTACATGTCTTTTCTTTTCATGAACCACATCCAGTGTCATTGCATTTGTGTTCTTCTAAACAAACCACATAAGTCATTGCTTGTCTGTTCTTTTCATGAACCACACCCAGTGTCATTGCATGTGTGTTCCTCTAGACAAACCACATAAGGATCCACCGGTTTCACTACATGTTTGTTCTTTTCATGAACCAAATAAGGATCTACCAGTGTCATTGGATGTGTGTTCTTCTCATGAACGACACATGGATCCACCAGTGTCATTGCATGGCTGTTCTTTTCATGAACCACAACTAGAGTCATTGCATGTCTGTTACTTCCATAAACCACACATGGATCCACCGGTGTCATAGCATGTCTGTTCTTTTCATGAACAACACCCAGTGTCAATGCATGTCAGTTCTTTTCCTGAACCACATAAGGATCCACCAGTGTCATTGCATGTCTGTTCTTTTCATGAACCACACCTAGTGTCATTGCATGTGTGTTCCTCTAGACAAACCACACATGGATCCACTAGTGTCATTGCATGTGTGTTCTTCTAAACAAACCACATAAGTCATTGCATGTCTGTTCTTTTCATGAACCACACCCAGTGTCATTGCATGTGTGTTCCTCTAGAAAAACCACATAACGATCCGTCGGTGTCACTGCATGTCTGTTCTTTTCATGAACCATATAAGGATCCACCAGTGTCATTGGATGTGTGTTCTTCTCATGAACCACACATGGATCCACCAGTGTTATTGCATGTCTGTTCTTTTCATGAACCACAGCTAGAGTCATTGCATGTCTATTACTTCCATAAACCACACATGGATCCACCAGTGTCACTGCATTTTTGTTCTTTTCATGAACCACACCTAGTATGATTGCATGTAAGTTCTTTTCATGAACCACATAAGGATCCAACAGTGTTATTGCATGTCTGTTCTTCTCACAAACCACATAAGGATCCACCAGTGTCATTGCATGTCTGTTCTTTTCATGAACCACACCCAGTGACATTGGATGTGTGTTCTTTTCATGAACCACACCCAATGTCATTGCATGTCTGTTCCTCTAAAAAAACCACATAAGGATCCACCAGTGTCATTGCATGTCTGTTCTTTTCATGAACCACACCTAGTGTCATTGCATGTGTGTTCTTCTATCCAAACCACATAATTCATTGCATGTCTATTCTCTTCATGAACCACACCTATTGTCATTGCATCTGTCTTCCTCTAGACAAACCACATAAGGATCCACTTGTGTCATTGCATGTCTGTTTTTTTCATGAACCACATAAGGATCCACCAGGGTCATTAGATGTGTGTTCTTCTCATGAACCACACATGGATCCACCAGAGTCATTTCATATCTGTTCTTTTCATGAATCACAGCTAGAGTCATTGCATGACTGTTACTTCCATAAACCACACATGGATCCACCGGTGTCATTGCATGTCTATTCATTTCATGAACCACACCCAGTGTCATTGCATGTTTGTTCCTCTAAACACACCACATAAGGATCCACCAGTGTCATTGCATGTCTGTTCTTTTCATGAACCACACATGGATCCACCAGGGTCAATGCATGTGTGTTCTTTTCATGAACCACAGCTAGAGTCATTGCATGTGTGTTCTTCTAAACAAACCACAACGGATCCACCCACTGTGATCGCCCGTCTGTTCTTTTCACAGACCACACATGGATCCACTAGTGTCGTTGCATGTGTGTACTTTTCATGAACCACAGCTAGAGTGATTGCAAGTGTGTTACTTCCAGAAACCACACATGGATCCC